>CAJNDS010000113.1:27500-67500 GCA_905221605.1 Symbiodinium natans | reverse complement strand
GCAAGTATAGACTTTCCTTTTTTTGGATGGCGTATCAAGGGGGCCCTATCTTGGAGCCATTCAGGCTCCGACCGTCGCCCCCGGCGCAGCACCAGGCCGAGCGGCTTCTCTGCGCCCGAAGTAGGGATTTAGGGTCATGGTTGAGCCCGCAATTGGGGCACCCGGGAGAAGAGCACATTTCTCTAGCCCCACATCGATGATGTTCATACTCTGCATGCCATGCTACACGCAACATGGAAAGTTGACCTTTTGTCTTGCGAGAAGGCAAATCACTGCGGGGAAGCTTTTTAGGAAGTCGACCGCAACTGCGTTTCCCTCGGGCGGAGGTCCTTCAGTAGCCATGTTTGATGATGTTTTCAGGCATGTTGAGCCCCAGCGTTCCTTGGGGATTTCGATACTTGCGTACTGCTTTTCGTAGCTGTAAAAACCATGCGTTCATTGGGGGGAAGGGATCCCGCGGTCGACTTCGTCAACTTCCTGAACCCTCTGCGTTCACTGGGGTTTCACCTCTCCCCCAATAAAAGGGTCGACTTTCCCGAGTCCCTGTACTTTCTGGGCTGGTTCGCAGGCAACAGCAAGGTCATTGAATCTCAATCTTGCAGTGGGGCTTATGGGGCCTGGAGCTTCCCGGCTTACAGTTCCAGTCGAGCAGCACCCTAGACCCCCCCCCTTAAACCCTTACTAAGCCCCAAACCTTCTAAAGCCCGATAAAACCCTAAAACCCTACAACCCTAAACCCAAAAACCCCCCCCCCCAAAAACACAACACTGCCCAAAACCCTTTATAAGGCCAAAAGATCCAAAAATAAAAAACATCTTACATTCTCAGGCGAGCATAGAAACCCCGAAAGCCCCTCAAACAAAAACATGTGTTCTAAACCCTATATAAACCGTAAATCCTAAACCCTAAACCCACACTGCGGGATCCCCTATAGACAGTGTTCCAGCCAGATCTTCCAAAAACCCTTAGTTAAGGAATGTACCGTAATTTATACTAAGAATCCTTAGTATGATTTATACGAAGGATCCTTAGCATAAATTAGGGGTACATTCCTGAATTAAGGGTTTTGGAAGTTCTGGGCAGGTCTTGTTCTGGCCCTAAACCCTAAACCCTAAACCCGAAACCCTAAACCCTAAACCCTGAACCCTAAACCCTAAACCCTAAACCCTAAACCTAACCCTAAACCCTAAACCCTAAACCCAAGTTCTGGGCAGGTGTTGTTCTGGCCCACCCTAGCGTCGCAGCGCAGCCTCCGCCGCCGCCTCCAAACTTCGCTGCGCCAGCAGTGGCCACCTGGCGCGAGCAGATTTTTAGGGGTTTAGGGGTTTAGGGTTTAGGGTTTCGGGTTTGGGGCATTTAGGGCGTTTAGGGGTGTAGGGGTTCAGGGGTTTAGGGGATTAGGGGTTGGTAGGGTAAGGTCATGCGAGACCCATCTTACTGTTGCCGGTTGAGGGTTGCTTTGGGTTGGTTGCTTTGGAGGTGGCAGAATTGCCATCCCCTAAACCCTAAACCCTAACCCCCCCTAAACCCTATAAAATCGAAACCCTAAGCCCGCACTTGGGATTGTCATAAGCGGGAAAAAGTCAAGTCTGTGACTGAGTGGTGCAATGCTTCCGAGCTTGTGGGAGTTCGCTTCTTGCAGTGGTTGCTTTGTTTGGGCTGCTGCTTCAGGAGCTGTAGGGTTTAGGGACTGAGGCTTAGAGAAAATTCACGATGTCTTAGACGTAAGTTCCTTCTTGACATCGGAGTTTAGGGTGTTCCTCCTGGAGGATTTGATTCCGATTCGTTTCGACAGCTGTGTACCCTATAGAATCAGTCTGCGGACCCACTACCATCGCCTTCAAGGTTGGTTAGGGAATGAAGGAATAGTAGAAATTATCAGAGAAGCAACAAACAGGACTAATGCTAGTACAACCCCCTCCCCCTATTCCTTCATTCCCTGTCCAAAGAGTTGCAAATACTTGACGAACGCCTATCAGCGTCAACTTCTTTGAGCCCTGAACGTTCTAAGCCCTAAACCCTAAGCCCTAAACCCTAAACCCTAAGCCCTAGACCCTAGGTGGTGTCACCGAAGGCCAGCTCACTGGTGCTCTTGTTGTTTAGCGATCAAGGCTTCAGACCTTAGGTAGTTTAGGGTTTAGGTTTTAGGGTTTAGGGTTTAGGGTTTAAGGTTTAGGGTTTAGGGTTTAGGGTTTAGGGAGTTTGGGGTTTAGGGTTCAAAGGTTTGGGGTTTAGGGTCCCCGCCTTGCCATAGAAGGACGGCTGCCAAGATTGCAGGATCATGCGTGATAGCCGTAGCAGGCAGGCTTTCAGTCGCTGCTTGCGTCGGATTCGGTAGCCCTAAAGCCTAAACCCTAAAACCCTAAAACCCTAAAACCCGAAAGCCCTAAAACCTAAACTACTTACGGGTTCTCACAAGGAGGAAGGGCTCTCCATGTGGAAGGTTCTCGGGGGATATAAGGTCTTAGGTACTCCCCAAGAGGCTTACATAAAGTTTAGGGTTTAGGATTACATACGGCGATCTATAAGGTGCCTGTTCCATAAATGCCTCCTTAATAGGACTGAGTAACCCGGCCCAGATCCCCGAAAACTCTATGGAATCAAGGCATGTTCATGTAGGCGCCCCCCCCCCCCCCCCCCCCGGAAAAAAACAAAGGTTCCCAGCAAATGATAATATGAATAATCACAATGGTTCAGGGTCAGGGTGTAGGGTTTAGAGTTGACACCCCAGCCCACGCAAGAAAAGTAGAAGCCTTGAGCATATCATAAGATACCCCACCAGACATCCCCCACTGCCCCCAAATAACCCCCAATGCAGTTCACCTAAACCCTAAAGCCGCGTAAACCACACCTGCCTTAACCAGGCAGTCCCACCCAGATCCTTGTAAAACAAAAAAAACTAAAGGGTTTAGGGTTGAAGGGTTCAGGGTTTGAAGGGTTCTAGGGGTTTAGATCTTCAACGTTCAGAGTCCAGAGCCTTCGGAGTTTTGTTGGGGCCCTGAAGCCCTAAAAACTCTCGGAGCTTAGCTTCTAAACCCTAAGCCCTACACCCTAAACCCCTAAACCCCTAACCCCTAGCCCTAAACCCCCAAAACCCCTAAACCCCTAAACCCTAGCCCTAAACCCTAAACCCCGAACCTTAAACCCTCTTGGCGACCGTGAGCTCAATTTCTGGAGCCGCGAAGGCTGCATCGGCCCCGGCCGCCACCTCGAACATGTCCGAGTCAGGAGCTCAGGGGTTTAGGGTTTAGGGTTTAGGGTTTAGGCTTTAGGGTCTAGGGTTTAGGGTTTAGGGTTTAGGGTTTAGGGTACTTAGTAACCAATTATAGCTGTACTTCTAACTGTACTTATAACCATGTTAGAGTGGGAGGTAGGGGCTCAGCCTTTGGGGCTTAGGGGTTTAGGGTTGAGGGTTTGGGGTTTAGGGTGTCGAGGGTTTGGGGTTTAGGGTTTGGGATATCGGACTGTTAGGGTTCGGGGTTTAGGGTTTGGGGTTTAGAGTTTGCGGTTTGGGGTTTGGGGTTTAGGGGTTTAGGGGTAGGGTTGTGCGGGTGGGCTAGATGCCGAACCTAAGCCCAAAATATCCCTGAACCCTGACGACGAAAGCCCTCGGCCTGTGATGGCGTTCCCCTAGCTATTGTTTTTTCTTTCTAGCCAGTCGTCCTGAGCAGGGTTTAGGGTTTAGGGGTTGGGTTTCCCTAAACCCTAAACCCTAAACCCTAAACTCTTCGGTTTGATCCTTATTTTGGGGGCTATGCGCCGCCTTTCAAAGGTCTGACATTCGCACGCTGCTGGACGTCGCCATGCAATCTGGCAACCAGGAGGTGCAAGAGTTTAGGGTTCAGGGTTTAGGGTTTAGGCTTTAGGGTTTAGGGTTGGGGGGGGGGAGTTGCGAAAAGAGGGTTTAGGGGTTAGGGGTTAGGGGTTTAGGGATTTAGGGATTTAGGGTTGTAGGGGTTTAGGGATTTAGGGTTTAGGGTTGAGGGCTTCGGGTTTCAGAAAGGGGCTCCTATTTCTATAAGAAGATTAGATTCCTCATGTTGAGGTGAATATTCAAGGTTTCCCTACTTTGGCAAATTAGGGCGTAGGGTCTCAGATTGCCGGTTTAGGGCTTGGGTTAAGGCCCTTACCCTGCTGAGTCCGGGGTTTAGGGCTTCCGGTTCAGGGTTCAGGGTTTAGGGTTTAGGGTTTCGGGTTTAGGGTTTAGGGTTTAGGGCTTCGGGTTCAGGGTTCAGGGTTTAGGGTTTCGGGTTTCGGGTTTAGGGTTTCGGGTTTAGGGTTCAGGGTTCAGGGTTTAGGGTTTCGGGTTTAGGGTTTAATGACTCTAAAGCCCTAAACCTAATTATACGGTGACCCCGATGTGGAACAACCCGCTGCAAGCTTTGGGGCTTTCTCTACTGCCCTTTTCAAGAGTTTAGGGGTTTAGGGGTTTAGGGTATATAGGGGTTTACAGGGCTTCGTGAGGCTGAAGGTTTTGGCTTTAGACGTTGCCAAACCCTCTACCCGAAGCCATATTTCTCGCAGCATCGCCCCGTGGGCATATTTCTTTTGAGAACCGGCCACATACCTAACTCCAAACCCTAAACCCTAAACCCCAAACCCTAAACCCCAAACCCTAAACCCCAAACCCTAAACCCTAAACCCTAAACCCTAAACCCCAAACCCTAAACCCTAAACCCTAAACCCTAAACCCCGTCATTCACGGCCTTCACTGCCGTTTCCCTTGGAGCTCCCTCTTGGAGGTTCATGGGACTTAATAACGTTTAGGGTTTAGGGTTTAGGGTTTAGGGTTTAGGGTTTAGGGTTTAGGGTTTAGGGTTAACCACTTATAACTGGAATTATAACCCTACTTATAATCCCCCTAAAGGGCCTTATAGGGGTTATCCCAATTATAAGTTCCCATGAGCCTTCAAGTTGGGTGTGCCAGGCCGTCAGCGCCGTGGCCCGTCAGGCCAAGGCTGCTGGCATGCCGGGTCCTTGTGCATTCGGGTTTAGGGTATTTAGGGTTGAGGGTTTAGGGTTTAGGGTATTTAGGGTATTTAGGGTTGAGGGTTTAGGGTTGAGGGTATAGGGTTGAGGGTTTAGGGTTGAGGGTTTAGGGTATTTAGGGTTGAGGGTTGAGGGTTTAGGGTTTAGGGTTTAGGCTTTTAGGGGTTCGGGGCTTTCGGGGCTTTCGGGGCTTTCGGGGCTTTCGGGGCTTTCGGGGCTTTCGGGGGTTTAGGGTTTAAAGTTTAGGGTTTTTGGGGTTACAGGGGTTTAGGGCTTAAGGGTTTAAGGGTTTAAGGGTTTAGGGTATATAGGGTTTGGGGTTTGGGTTTTGGTCTTTGGTTCATGGGTTTACGGTTTAGGGTTAGGCTGTAGAGTTCAGGATTTTCATTCTGACCCCCTTGGTCCATTGGCTAGAGTTGAGGGTTCAAGGTTGGGGTAATGGTAGGTGTACGGCCTTCCCTCTCCCCTGTGGTTCGTGCTGAGTTTACGGTTCAGGGTTCAGGGTTAAAGCGGTTAAGGTTTCGGGTTTACCCTTGTCCCCCCTGTGGTTCATTGATGGGTGTAGGTTTGAGGGCATAGGGTTCAGGGTTTGGGGTTTAGGTTGAATGTTTATCTCCCCCCCCCACCCCCCCCGCTGTTTTTAGGGTTTCAGGGGCAGGGTTTGTGGGGGGATACCATTTGGGGGGGCGCATATAAACCCTGAACCCTAAACACCCACCCGCGGCCGAGGTCTGCAGAGTCAACCATGCATGTGTTCAACCTTGGCGCCAGCGGGCTTCCGTAGTGTGTCCCTAAACCCAAACCCTAAACCCCAAACCCCAAACCCCAAACCCCAAACTCCAAACCCTAAACCCTAAACCCTAGACCCTAAACCCCAAACCCTAAACCCTAAACCCTAAACCCTAGGGTTGAGCCTTCCTGGTTAAGGACGAGCGGCGATGGACCCCGGTAATTATGCCTGCGCTTTGTTCCACATCACCCCATCCGCAACACCCCCTCAACCACAAGGAAGTGGACTCTAGCCTTTAGACTGCATAAACCCCAGAATTGAAGGGTTTAGGGTTTAGGGTTCAGGGTTCAGGGTTTAGGGTTTAGGGTTTAGGGTTTAAGGGTCCATCAGAACCAAAGCCAAACGGCAAAGTTCCCTTAAAGTAGGTCCCGGAAAGGACAGCTTGACATTGTCACAGAGTCCCTATGCCAGCCGGTCGACCCGAGCCGAATGTCTCGTACCAGCCACCAGAAACAAGTGGTGTCCCTCACGTGGGACCCTAAACCCTAAACATCCCTAAACCCTAAAGGCCCTAAACCCTAAACCCTAAACCCTAAACCGTGTTCTTACTTTGCCTCAGACAGAAAAGGCACCCCGATGCCTCGCAGGTTTGGCCGAGCAAGGTGCAACAGCATGGAATATGGTGAGCAGCCAGTTGAGATCAGCAGGAAGACGGGAGGACCCAGATGAGATCGTGAAGCAGGACAAGGGAGACAAAAGCGAAGAGACAACGGAACGACTGAGGCTCAAGAAGCTCATAGAGTTTAGGGTTAGGGTTTAGGGTTGTGAACACCCCAAACACCCGGAACGTGGAGCAACAATGTCATGATCGAATCAGTATATTCGAAACCAATAAAAATGTCATTTTCATCGCATACTACACCGGCCAAAATAAAGCCATATATTGTCTCCAGTCCCTATAATGCGGGTTCAGGGTGTAGGATTTAGGCCTATACAGCAAAAAGTGTCCAACATTCTTATCTAGACGCAGCTATTCTTTCTAGTTCTAAGCTTTCAGGTCAGGTTCCCGGTTTCATACCTAGGGTTCAACAGTTTAGGGCTTAGGGTCTACAGTAGCAGCCCTACGCCCTAAAAACAACAATGGCAAGCAATTGAATTTTCTGTGACCCTGCAGTTTCGATGTACTTCCCTGACATGTCCGAGTCACTTAAACCTAGAATGTTCACTTGTCATCCTATCGCTCTGAGCAGACAAGGTTGTTTGTCCAAACACACCGGCATCCCATAAAGCGCAGGCTAAACCCTAGACCTTCAACCCTAAGCTCTTATCAAGCCTTACCCCGAAGCCAACCCTCCCTAAACCCGGACCTTAGGAAACCTTACCTACCTCACCCCGAACCCGAAACCCACATCTTGCTAGTCCCGATGGTGCCCTTGTGCCTTTCTGGGGTTCTGGGCAGACTGGCTTTAGGGTTTAGGGCTGGGCCAGCAAGCTATGTCCGTAAGGTCCCGAAATCCCCTCCCCCCCTCACCGTAAGCCCGCAACCCCCACCCTGACTGGGCCCCTACAAGCCGAAGTCCGGAAACCTTCAATCAACCCAGGCACCTAAACTCTAAACCCCTAAACTCAGATCCCGAAACCCTAAGCCCCAAACCCTAAGCCCCTAAACCCTAAAACCCTGGACCCCAAACCCTAAACCCCAACTTTCCAACTATCCCAAATCCCTTAACCCTAAGCCCTTAATCCTAAACCCTACCTAAACCCTAAACCCGAAGCCCTAAACCCGAACCCGAAGCCCGAAATTCAAAGCCGCGGCCAGGCGCTTCCGCTCGCTGCTCCCAGCGCCGAACTCCGCAGCGCGATAAGAGCCCTGGAGGTCCCCCACCCCCCTCTCCACTCTCCGGGAGGAAAAGGGTTTAGGGTTTAGAGTTCAGGGTTCAGGGTTTAGGGTTTAGGGTTTAGGATTTAGGGTTTAGGGTTTAGGGTCCCCCCTCATCCCCCCTCAAGCCCCCCCCTCATCCCGGGTGGTTTAGGTTTAGGGGGTTTAGCTCTCCTGAGATTCAAAGGGTTTAGGGATTTAGGAGTTTAGGAGTTTAGGGGTTTAGGTTTCAGGGGTTTAGACTAGAGTTCAGGGTTTAGGGTTTGGATGGAATCTACGACAGTGAAGACTAGGCGTATTTAATTGTAGGGGGCTGCAAGGGGTCTTGTATGTGGGGCGTATGGCGTGCAAATTCCACTTTTAAAGGGTTTGCGGGATTAGGGGTCAGGCTGGATCGAAAATCAGAGATCACAGGCAAAGAGAGATGGCACGGGTTTACGCTTAGGGCTCAGTTGAGCACCCTAAACCCTAAACCCTAAACCCTAAACCCTAAACCCTAAACCCTAAACCCTAAACCCTAAACCCTAAACCCTAAACCCTAAACCCTAAACCCTAAAACGAAAGCAAAGCCTCCGAAGTCCCACAAAACCCTCAGTCCTAAGTTTTTCAAGTTCGCAAACAGGAACTTCGAAAGAACCCAGCCATCCTTCAGCAATTCAAGCCTAAACCCTAAACCCTAAACCCTACACCCTAAACCCTAAGCCACTTTAAACATGCACCGCGGCAAGCCTCAGCCTTACAACCAGCCAGGCACCAAATGTTAGGGATTTGGGGTTTCGGGTTTAGGGTTTAGGGTTTAGTGTTTAGGGTTTAGGGTCTAGTGTTTAGGGATTCGGGCTTCGGGTTTAGGGGCTGGAGTTTGGAATTTGCCACAGGGTGGTTATCGGGATAAAAGCCCTAACGCTTATGTTTGGAGTGTTACGTTTGCGGGGGGCCCAGTAATGAGTACCCTTCTTCCCGTCCTTCGGTGTGGGAAACTTCCCTCCTAACCTCCATTAAACAACATTGGGGCAGCCTCTTGGGCCACTGGGCAACCTAGCTTCAGGGTGTTGGCCTGCCCGAAAGCCTAAAACCCTTCGCTATGAACCCTATGAAGCCTATGAACCCTGTGAACTCTGTGAACTCTATGAGCCCTATGAGCCCTATGAACCCTATGAACCCTCTGAACCCCAAACCCTAAACCCTCAAGTTCAGGATCTTTTGGCCTCATCAAAGACGCGCATTGAGAGGAGTTGCTTTCTCGGGCGCGCTCTCTCGGACTCCGTTTCTCGGGCTTCACCACCAAAACCCCGAAAGTCCCTAAACCCCGAAGCCCCTAAACCCCTAAACCCCTAAACCCCCAAAAGCGCTAAACCCCTAAAGCCCTACAAGCCCTAAACCCCAAAAAGCCCTAAACCCCTAAAGCCCAAAAAGCCCTAAAGCCCTAAACCCTAAACGCCCCGAAACGCTCCTAAACACCCTAAACCTTGAGCCCCTATACAAACAGGCCCCCGCCTTCCCCATCCCCGTGGAAGTTCCCAACCTCTGCCCCTCTTACCCTCCCTAAACCCTAAACCCTAAACCCTAAACCCTAAACCCTAAACCCTAAACCCTAAACCCTAAACCCTAAACCCTCGTCCCGCCCCTTTGAGACCAGGTCTCGTCGTAAAGAAATCAAGGCTTCGGGTCTCGACCCCGTGCGGGTATATTAGTCAGTTCCCCCAAATGATGGGCTGTTTGGGTACCTTAACCCTAAACCCTAAACCCTAAAATATGAGGGGCCGTAGTAGAATAGGCATCCAAACAGGGCCCCTAGTTTAGGGTTTAGGGTTTAGGGTTTGGGGTTAGGGTTTAGGGTTTAGGGTTAGAGAGCTCACCATATACTTGGGACTTACGTCCTCCCTCCCCCGCCCACTCCTGAGAAAGCGCAAGCTTGGGCAAAGTGTCGCTGGCGAGAGCTCGAAGGGGGCAAGAGTTGCTGGCTGCGGGGTTTGACACCCTAAACCCTAAACCCTAAACCCTAAACCCTAAACCCTAAACTCTAAAAACATCCCTAAAGTGTCGTATCCATTGTCAGGGACGCCTTTCCTTGGAAGATGGCCAGCAAAACACGTGCTCCCCCCCCCCCCCTCCCTCTCCCTCTCCCCTCCCCTCCCCTCCCTAGGCCTAAAACAATGTGGGTTTTGTCACAGGTGGGGGGGGGGGGAGGTTGAATATTAACCATCAAGATACATATGCTGTTATTTTTGTTGGGGGAGGGGGGTGGGTTGGTCAACCCAAGAGAGAAAACCTTTCAGCCCTAAACCTGAGCCCAGGGGATTATCAGATTGATGGGTTTAGGGTTCAGGGTTCAGGGTTTAGGGTTTAGGGTTAACCCTAACCCTAAACCCTAAACCCTAAACCCCAAACTTGTTTAGGGTCAGGGTTTAGGACTTAGGGTTTAGGGAAGCTGTAAGAAAAAGTCCCCTCTACGCTCCCTTCGAGCATTCTTAGGTGGGCCCTTTTTGGGTATGTATTTGGTTTTAATCCACTCCCTTTATCTCATTTTACAGCGGCGTTCAGGATTTAGGGTTTAGGGTTTCGGGTTTAGGGTTTAGGGTTTAGGGCCCACCCTGGATTATTTCTGCTGGCTTGAGCTACTACGCGCGCTCACAGCTTACAAGTTCTTCGGTTTTCGGATGACGATTTCGCGTGGCGGAGATGGGGGCTGCTGGCACAGCCACACCATTAAGGGATTCGAGGATGGGTTTAGGGTTTAGGGTTTAGGGTTTAGGGTTTAGGGTTTAGGGTTTAGGGTTTAGGGTTTAGGGTTTAGGGATGAGTGAGGTCTAGTACAGGAGCCTAAATGCCCTACCGAAATCCCGCTTTCTGTCTAAAGGCTTTTTCAAAGAGCAGCCGAGAAGTCGAAGGATTTAGGGTTTAGGGTTTAGGGTTTAGGGTTTAGGGTTTAGGGCTTCGGGTCGATAGGGTTCATAGGGGTTAGGGTTTAGGGTTTAGGTTTCAGGGTTTGGGGCCACTTGGCGTAAGCCTGAAGGTTGTGGGCCCACAGTCTCTGCATGTTTGTGGGTACCTCTTCTGGGTTTTGGAGTACTATACTTTAATACATGTTTCTGGTTCTGGGCTCCTACAAAGGCTACCCTATCCCTAGAAAGTACATACTTTTTTTTCTGGGTTTACTCCAAAGTGGGGTCTTGGAACCCTGAAACCCCATGTCGAAGATCGAGCATTCTTGCTGCTTGGCTTAGGGTTTAGGGTTTAGGGTTTAGGGTTTAGGGTTTAGGGTTTAGGGTTTAGGGTTTAGGGTTTAGGGTGTAGGGTGTAGGGTTTAGGGGGTTTAGGGTTTAGGGTTTAGGGTTTCGCCCCAGCTGTTGATGCCATGGCAGCGCCCCCGTCTGAGAATGTGCCTTTACTGTCGGTGATCCCCGTTCAGACTGCAGCACAAGTTGCACCGTGACCCTAAACCCTAAACCCTAAACCCTAAACCCTAAACCCTGGATTCAACCCCACTTTTGTTAGGGTTTAGGGCAACCTTAAACCCTACTTGGAGGTTCATGGTACTTATTAACCTATTGTAGCTGCACTTATAACCCACTTAGAAGCCCCTTAAGTGTAATATGATGTTAAGTACAGTTATGCTTGGTTAATAAGTACCATGAACCTCCAACCCTAAACCCTAAACCCTAAACCCTAAACCCTAAACCCTAATCCACCCCCCCTATGTTCTTCATCAAGTGGTATAGGAGGAGCATTAGTGAAGCACGCGCCGCAGGGGGATGCCATTATGGATGTTGGTAAAGAAGCTCATTAAAGATTCCAACTCCTAGAAGCCGTCTTAAGGGTTTGGATGATGGCGGTCATGAGGGTTCTGCTCGTCATGGCAGCTTAAAGCTAAGCCTTAAAGCTCATGCGTCAAAGCCAGGGTTTAGGCTTTAGGGGTTAAGTTTAGGGTTTAGATACACTCAACCCTAAGCCCAATGCCTGTGCGCTCTGAAACACTGTAAATTCCCGAAGCCCTAAACTCAAAGCATGCAACAGCGTGTTCTCCCCAAGCCTTGGTCATTCTTGGGTACCATGTTACATGTTTAAGGGTACTTAAACCCAATCAGGAATAAACATTTGAGTTATATATATATATATTATCCCAACCATGAACTAGAAGCCCCAAACTCTAAATCAACTGAGGGGCGCATGTCTCTTCTGACCTCCGGAGCTCCTAGACATGAAAGAAAGCCTTCGCCCAGCATTTTCCCAAAGGAGACCCTCAAGTACGTTTAGGGTTTAGGGTTTAGGGTTTTAGGGTTTTAGGGTTTAGGGTGTAGGGTTAGGGTTCAGGGTTTAGGGTTTAGGGTTTGGGTGGTCGGGGTGGGCTTGCAGGCAACGCAGGCGCACTGGTCAGTCGGACTTGTCCTTCTTTATCCTTGGTACAGCGCCACTCGTATTTCAGAAAGGGACCACCATGTGACTGGGTTTTGGAGTACTATACTTTAATACGTTCTTTGGTTTCTGGGTTCCTGTTATAGCTGCTTATAATCCCTCAAAAGTATATACTTTCTTCCAGGGTCTACTCCTATCCCAAAATAGGGGTACCCCTTTTATTCCCCAAATAGAGTGGAATCCCCCTTATAGGGACCCCCAGAAAGGGCACCCCTATTTTCGGAAACCTGCATGTAAAGAACTGACCAGAACCTCAACCCTGCGAAACAGCAGCCCCCTCAACCCTAAACCCTAGGCCTATAAGCTCTAAACAATTGCAACCTAAGTCCGGGGGGGGTGGTGAAGGAAATCGCTTATTGCTTTGACAGGCAGCTTGCTTCAATGGCAGCCTTGCTCAAGATTTGGTTTTAGTGTGCAGGGTTCAGGGATTAGGGCCTATCATCAGGGTCGTTTAGCTAGTTTGAGGTGTACATTTTTTAAGGTTTTTCTGTAACCCCAACCCCTTCAACCCTAAACCTGACCCCTACAACCCAGGGTTCTCGTGTTCATGGAGGGATTCTCGGCTTAGAGGCTCTAGAGTTGACGGGTTCAAGGACTCCAGGGCTTTATTCTTTTAGGGCTCCGAAGTTCTCTAATGAAGAGAAGGCTGCCATCGGGCCATATGACTTCATCTTTGCTATCCCCGCGTTCAGGTTGCAGGGGGGATGGCGCCGGCAAGACCCACACAATATCCATCAGTGGCACCTGCGGGTCTAGGATCTGGGTTAGGGTGTAGGGGTTACAGCTTCAGGGACGAAACCTGAAACCAGATTCATTCGCCCCTGGGCCTTAACATCCAACAATCCCGAAAGTCCTGTAGGGCTTTTGGTCTAGGGCTTAGACCTTCAAAGCCCTAAAGCCCTAAAAGCCTAGGCCCTAAACCACTCATCCTAAGCGCTTACTAAAACGTGTCAGGCCGTTGCAGCCCTCGCACTTCCTAGGACCCAGAGTAGGCACATATTCCTTTTTGTTTAAGGGTTTAGGTTCCCGTATAAGCCCCTCTAACTAAATAGGGTACCTGTTTTTCCTAGGCTACTCTTGGGTTTGGCTTCTCTTGGTCTTCAGACCTTTCTGGTCCCAAAGTATTAAAGCTCAACTTAAAAAACACCGAAACTTTTGTCAAGGAATGTTCAACACCTGTGTTTTTTGGGGTTATGGGGTTTAGGGCTTAGGGTTTAGGGTGTAGGCTTACAGCCCCCCTGCAGCTGCGTCCCACGCACGGACCCGCGGCATCTTTCGACACAAAAAGGCTAAACATGTGGTCGACTTTTCGGGCGCTAAGGGGATCGAACACTGTTCGTATGCCCACACCTGCTTCACCTTTACCTTCGAACTGTCATCACCTTGTTCTGGAAGCTTGCGATACTAGGAGTGCATTGCGCTTGCGCGATCGCTTTGGTAGACATGCCAAACTTTCAGATTGACCGCTGCATGTTCGTCAGCGGTTCCGGGAGCAGCAGATAGCAGAGTCACTGCCGGCGGCCATGGGACAAGCCGCGTCGAGAATCTTTGATGTGGTGCTACGTGGGTGGAACATCGAGAAGAAGGCGGCGGCGCTAACGCAGGAAATCAAGGATGCCTTTGCTGCTGGAACCATCTTTGATGTTTTCAAGCTCCTGGGCGACAGTGGAGTTACTCCCAGCAACATCATGGAGGGCCTGCAGATAGTCAAGATGCTTTTAGACTATGAGCAAGAGTCTGAGACCGTTGACGAACATGGTCACTCAAGCACAAACAGGCGTGGCGGCCGCTTTCTTCAAAAGCTGCATATGCCGCAGATCAGCTGGGCGAACTTTCTGGCAGAGCCAGCACTCAAATCGGAGTTGCAAAGTATTGCTCGTGCTTTGAACGCCAGCTATGAGAAGCACCTAGCCCAAATGCAGCAATGTACGCGAGAGTCTCCCGATCTGGTTTTCAAGCCTGTCAAGACAATCTTGCTGTGGGGCCCGCCTGGCTGTGGAAAAACATATGCAATGCAGCCCGACTGCTCTCTGCAAGCTTGTGCAACGTGAATAGTCCGGATAGTGCCCTGGAAAGTTTGGGCTGCTGCCACATGCACCATCCACAGTACACTCTCCCCATAGTACTTTCCAGGTCCTCTGCTGCTGCTTCCTCTTGAGCCCATCAGCCCAATCCAGAAACATGTCCACCAATTGAATGTCAGTTGGATTTAGCTCACAGCGGCGGCGAAGTAAACTATCGGCTTCATCAAAGAAAAGAAGCGATTTGCCCTTGAGGTTGCTGATCTCATGAAGCAATTGGTCCATGGTGCGCTCAGATTGGCCTACCAATGAGCCTCGTAGCGTGTTTGCATCAACTCTATATGCACTCACGCCTGAGCTACACGTCATTACACGTCTCTCAGTTCCAGACGGAGTCAGACTATGACACGTTGACCGTCGATGGCAAGAACTTCTCCGGTCATCATGGCCCTGATGGCTTGATTCCATCTTCGCCGATCAAATGGTCTGCGGATTACAGCGTGAAACAGCAAGGATGGAAGTTGTGCCATGCACCGCCGTCTGAGGTCTCGAACTGACCTTCTTGCTTGCGACAAACAACAAGGACATGATGGACCCGGCCGTCGTTTCAAGATCACGCCCCATTTACATCCCAAATCCACCAGAAGTGGTTCGTAAGCAATGGTAGATGAAAAATGCGCTGCAGCTGGATGCAGAGAGTGCTTGGATGAAGCTGGCAAAGCACACAGCAGGATCTTCCTTCCGCAATCCTGAACATGTTGCCCAAGCTGCTGAGGAAGATGCACTTGCACATGACCAGCGTGCTCCCGAGCTCGACACTTACCTACATCACATTCATCGCAAGTCAGAGCCAACCATGCTCACTTCAGACGAAGCTGTTTCCCCGAGCGTATTGGTTCTGTGTACTTTGCTGGCCCTCTCCATCGCTGCATCTCTCTTGCATGTGCGGCGATGGGCAGGTCAACAGGCCAGGAGGCAGCCGTTGCTTGAGGGATTTGCGTCTTGAATCTTTGGCAACCGGCTCGCCTGGGCAAATTGCGCAAGCGTCTTGACAGAATTCGGAGCACACACTTGCTTGTCATTCTAACAAGGCCAGGTCATCAGCCGTGGGGCTTTTGCATCTTCCCGCTTGGCTTTGGAGGAAGTTGGAGCGCGACAATCATCTGGAAAATGGGATATTGAGGCTACTACCTTGTAGATTTTCATGATCATACTTATTGGATGATCTTACATGTCCTTGCTATTGTATGTGCTTACGTTCTAGGATCAATCGATATCCATTTCATTCTTAAGAAGATCATAGGGAAATTTAATGTATTTGTTGTTACGCTTCGAGATTATTCGAAATAATTCAAATTCTATGATATCACATACGTATCATTCCAATGATGATGAATTGAAGAAATAATAATTTTAATTATTATTCGTTTGATCTCTTCGGAACAAGAGATTTACGTTCCTAAAAACACGAATTCATTACGAAATCATCATTGAGAGAGACGTATGTTCCCAATAGAAATCAAAAGAAATTTATTTAATCCTCGAGTAAGATATATATGAATTGAAGAATGAAATAGATTTCGATATTCAGAATTTTGAGGTCGAAAATTCAGAGCTTGGGGGATTATGGATGTGTATTTTGTTCTATTTTTTATTCTCTCGTATTTGAGAATTATCGTTCAATCTTCAGGTGATGATTGTTCTCTTCTTAATTATGAAACTATTTTTCATTATTTATATGAGAATATATTATATATGAAATATGGTTCTTGCTAGACCTTGATTATATGGAAATAATTTTTGAGATTAAATGGATATCTAAGTATTTTGGATTATGACAAGGCATCTAGGTGAATCTATATTTGATTTAATTCATGAATTAGGGGGATAAGATGATTCCCCCTCTTAACGATTTATCCTTATTCTAATTTTTCTTAATATAATTAGAATAATGAATCGTTGAGCGATTGGTCTCGTTGGGGAGAATCGGAGAAACTTATGTTCCCAGGAGCATTTTTGTTTAATTAAGTATCGTCCAAAATATACTAAAAAGAACCAAGGCACGAATTAAATTTCCATCGCTGAGAGATTTCTGCTCCCAAGAACGTGCAAAATACTTAGGAGCTGTACTTCAATGTGCCCATTCGAGAGCCACGAACAATACCCATAATGAATCCTAAAATCGTATATCTGAGTAATGGTAAATGAAGGATAATTTTTGAGATAATCGGGTCTTCCATTTCATAGGCTTTGATACACTAGTATTGGTCTACTCTTTATTTTGAATCTTGATTATTGACTTTGTAATTTATATGAATTAATTCTTTCGAACTTCATTTCTTAATTGGTGCTTTTGGGAGCAGAAGTCTCTTGCACCCTGGCAAGCTCTAATGATTCCTACTAGAGTTTTTGTATTGGATAAATTATAATTTCGCAAGGCGAAGTATTAATCAAATACCATATGGAAATTGGAAAATCGGAAAGTCCATTGAAATAATCTGATTGTCGGAGAAATAAGACCATATGGCGCCTACGGCAGTGGCAACACAGGAACGCAAGTATAATAAAAAAATAAGCTCGCAGCCGAGACTCTGAAAATCCTTAATGTGCCGCGCAAAATATTGACTTTGAGCCATTAATGTATAGGAATCGATTGGGATATGACGCCGGAAGTATCGTCCGTTTTGGATTCTTTGGACTCTTCTGGGCGCAAGAGGCTTCTGGTCCCAAAAGCGCCAATTAAGAAAGGAGACATAATATTAAGAGAATACGACGTCTTTTGCGTCCGAGAACCCCAGAAACAAAAACGAGACCAAACAACCAAGATCTCGAGCTCTCCAAGACACCTCGACGTGCACAAAAACCCGCCACCACCCCCAATTAAAGAGGCGTCCCAGAAAGACGAAAAGTAGAAGAAGACAACGAAGATTCCACAAAGTGAAATATAATAAGGGTGAAAACCAAATTATATATAAAGCATCATGCTTCCGTCGCCTCGCCACGCAAGCGCCCGCGTATGTCGGCCGAAGGCAGCATCTGGCGGAGCCTGCGGTGGGACACGCCTGGCAATACGATGTTTGTGCCGAGCGGCCGATAAAAGAATGGGAATTTATTCCGGCTCAACTCGTGGAAAGCTCTCGGCCAGGATATCTGTCGACTTGCGGCGTAGTTTCCCACGCGGCTTGTGCGTTGCAACGGGCGCATCAAGCGGCAAGCGAAATATAGGAGGACATTGGCATTCATCATTTGTGCGGGCCATTTGTATTGAATATCTTTTCTAATTCGATTATATTTGGGCGCCGCTTTGGAGATATATATCTCAATTAGGATCCTTATCCTCGAGATGGAAATTCTTCTTTATTTCTTTGGATTCCGGTATTTCCTTTCTCCCTAGTCTAATTCGGGGCGGCGATGGGACCTTGCATGTGCTCGGGAGTATGGAAGTGCCTCGTCTCTGCCGGATGTCTCGAATATAATTGATCCTTCTTGACATATAAACGATTTCTATATCTAAAAATACCAATTAAATATCTTCAGACTATTCCCAGAATCCCAGAATCAAATTAAAATGGCGGAAAAGAAACTTATATCCAATCCTTCGTAAAAAGAGCTAACATTCCCACAATCAAATAATAAATCAAGAAGGTAAAATATCTCATCAGAATTTCTCTCGTTAATAATCGATTTCGAAAATTTTATAAACACATTTATATAAAGAAGAGAAATCTCTCCTAATCTTTGAATAATATTTATATGGACCCTTGAAATTCTCAGGAGTATAACATTAGAAAGAATTAGTATTTTTGAGAGTCTACATTTCTTATTCCACCAACGAAGGAATTCAATATCTATTCAATATCATAATCGGAATATCCTTAATTAATGACTTATCAAACGACAAAGATGAAATATCTCATAATTATGTAGACGATCGTAGAAATAATCTTCCCTTCCTCAATTATCCAGAAAAATCCCATCGTAACTAAATACGATATCTCTTTCTCTTGAAAATCCCGCAAATATTGATTAATATTTATTCCAAACCATATGCTCAACAAACCCACGGCCTATAATCCCTCCATCCCGCAATGGCTCATCATAGATGATAAATTTGATCCAAAAATCCCAATAATAATCATATCAAATTATATCGAGAATAACATCCAAGAAAAATAAGTTTCTATGGTTCGGGGATTCATGGCCTATAGAGTTCAGGACCAGGTGATATTAGAAATAATTCTATTTCTAGCGACCCAAAGTAGAGAAAACCAAGATTGGGCGTGCAGGCCAAGCGCTATTCCAAAGATCCAAGTTACACCCCAGTTTGTTGAAGAATATTCCAATCATGCTCCAGGCTACACATGGCTGCGCCACATGGCCAGCTCAGCAAAACGAATCTGCTGTCTGAGCCCTCAAAAATGTGGCAGGGCGCGCGAATGACCATAACCGACCGAGAAAAAATGATACTAAATTTCTACTGGCCCGACCTAGAAATATATATATTGAGGGGGGATTTTGGGGCGTCCGGGAAGATCCGTCGACATTTGGATGTTCGACACTCCCCGACCAGAAACATGTAGTCTTAGGGGGGAACCCCTGTCACGAGTCTGGACGTGTCTGGGCGGCCCTCTGAAAACAACCGAACGCCCCCCCAGCAGTAGGGTTTTTGAACCCCTAAATTATGTCTTCCCCGCAGGCCCTATATATGGACTCTTACTTTCGGGTTTTCGGGGCGCACAGACCCCCCCCCCCATCCAAGCTTTGTGGGCATGTTGCGCCGGTAGAGTCGAAATGGCCTCTATAGATTATACATGTGGCTCGTATATGAGTATTCGTGTCTATTTATATGTGTATACCTTGCACTTCAAAGGATATACGAGCTTGCCGCATAGCGAGCACTGCGCTGAACCCACTAAGCCTGGGGACCCTTGTTAATGTACCCAAACGCCGGAACTCTGGGTGTACCGCACTGCGTGATGTTTCTGATTGCAACACGCGGGCCACTTCCATGTGGCCCTTCTGAGCTGCGATGACAAACGGTATGGCTCCAATTGCTTTTGCCAGGTCCTTGTCTGCGCCAAACTCCAGCAACAATCGTGTCACTTCCAAGTGGCCGTTCTCAACTGCGATGATAAGTGGCGTGGTTCCATTAGCTAAGGCCAGGTCCTTGTGCGCACCAACTCCAGCAACAAGCGTGCCACTTCCAAGTGGCAGTTCTGAGCTGCGATGAAAAGCGGCGTGGCTCCACCTGCTTTGGCCAGGTCCTTGTCCGCACCAAGCTTTAGCAACATACGTACCACCTCCAAGTGGCCGTTCTTAGCCGCGATGCAAAGTGGCGTGGCTCCACTTGCGCCTCGGCCCGGCGCCGGCTGCTCCTTCGCAGGTGAAGGGTTCAAAGGAGGGTGAGCGTTCTTGGCTTTAGGCCCGACAGGCTGCGGACTTTCTTGCTTAAGGTTGAAGGATAGGGATTTGATGACAGGTGAAGAACATGAAGAAAATCAAGACGGAGATTGATAAGTTTGCTTCCAAGCAGCCAGATAGAGACCGCCAGGCCGCCTATCCCACAGGCCTCGGAGGCATTCGAGGCTTTGGATTTGGGGACACGGCTCGGACACTTTACTGAAGTTGTGTGTCAATTCGCCTGCAACGACAGCCTGCTTCAGCAACCGCCCGGAAGGCTGGCGTGTGCGCCGGTGATGCTCGAAGTAGCGTTCTGCCACGTGGAGACGAGCTTTCGTACGCTAGCTTCACTAGCACATCGAGCAAGCGGGACGCGCCTCGTCCAAGCTGAAGAGAGGCACGTCCACCGCGCGCACCGCCACCAGCACTCGCCGATCGTCGACCTTGGCCTCGCACCGAAACCGACCAACACGTGGCGCCAATACGCACCAATACACCCTGGCCTTTGCCAAGGCGTACCAAAGTGCCACCGCGAGACTCTCTGAGAAAGAGAGCCAGGGGGACGCCTGAGTCGAGACTTAGTCTTGCCCATCCGTCACACAGGCACTCGCGCTGGCCTTTGGATTCTGGCCGATGTGCTCGGCCACGGTGACGTCGTCGTCACCTGTTGCAGTGTTTCAGAACGCATGAAGGCCTGCGCGAGTTAATCGACGCGCCTTTAGCCCACGGCACTCTCCGAATGTGGCCGCGCCGCGCCACAGCAGGCCTCGGTGACACGGCTTCATGGAGGTAAACAGTTTACGTGGCGCTCGAGGTCACCGCTTTCGAGCCTCATACTCTCATGAATCCCCGGATCTGAATTTACGCCCCAAGGTGAAGCCACGCAAGTCTATCAGTAGTTGGCTATTCTGCGGTCCCATGTTGGGGCCATGATTGCGTGGACCCGGCATAACACAACTGATTTGCTAGCCCCGACCCCTAGAGCCTAAACCTCAATCACTCACTTTGCGGAACTCCTGAATTTCGCTTTCTAAGCTCGAGACCACAAATCCCAAACCCCAAACCCTCAACTCTGCAATAGGCCCCAAATTCATGGCCTTTGTGCAGCAGCTCTTGGGTCTACCAGGTCATTGGTGTGTGAACTTTTTCAGGTTCCGGTATTCGTTGAGACCCCGTTTGCTTTGGATGGGTTGTTGGTGACACTGGTTTAGTTGACTCTGCGGAATTGTGTGCGTGTGCTGCGTGAGCTCCTTTTTCGAAGGTGTGTCAGTTGATTTCGAAAGAAGCACTTACTGAGGTCCTTAAACAGGGGATCCGACTATTCTGGAGATTCAAAATCAAGAAACCTGATTCCTCTAGAGCTTCAGGTTTGGGAGATGAATTCAGGGTAGGGACTGCTTTCGAGGTTAAGGTTTTGCAGCCTTTAAGAACGGGGCCTGTAGGACCCCTTAAGCCCCCCAAGCTCCCAAGGCCTCCCAAGAGCTCCCCCCAAGGTGCCCAAAGTGCTTACTTTTTGGCAAAATCTTTCTGAGCCGCCATGTGTTGGACTCGGGTATTGCCAGAGCTCGGGCGGGGCAAGGGAAGACTACTGGTAGTTATTCCGACGCCTAACCCTAGCTAAACTAACAGTGCTGGGGCGTTCGAGAACTGAAGGTGAAAGGCTCCAGATTCCCACGTCACGGCCAGGTGAGGCCGCCTGGAACCCCGGAACCCTTTCTGTAGCGCCTAAACCCTCAACCCCCAACCCTAAACCCGAAACATCGAGTCCATGGGACTCTTAAGAGTTCAAGGCTCGTGAGCCTGGGAGACAAAGGGGCTCCACGGACCGTGAACGAACGAACGCAACAAGAAAACCACCATTATTATATTGTCCGGGCGTGTTCATAAAAAAAATTTTATCGCCCGGGATTATAATATTATTGTTACGGGCCAATAGACGTAATATTATAAGGCCCGTATTATTAGTATTAATATTGTGTCCCGGGGGCAAATATAAGAAAGAAGTAATAATGAGCCCCCGGATTATAAGGAAGCACCAAGGTAGCAATTTTCTAGTTTCTTGAAATTCCTAATGATTACATGGTTTACCAAGAGAATAATATGGTGAGCGTGACAGGGGTTATTATGTAGACTAGAAAGCACCAGGGAACGGTTAAAAGGAGTGTGTAAACCGCTATCAGATTGAGGATTATGTTCTCTCTTCTTCACATAGTATTATTAGTGTGTTTATTTGATTGGTTTTGTAAGGAACGAAGCTGACGCACGAAAACCAAGCAAAGAAACGAACAAAGGAAAGAAGTGTAATGAAGTGAGAAAAGGTCCTAGAGGCAGTAAAGTTCATTCTATTCCTGCATTAATTTCACTCTTTATTCATATTATTCTGCGGGCTTCATTAAATTGCAAATGAAAGTAAAAAGAAGCCCGTAAAGATAATAATACTATAATATAAGCATTCCATAGAATTATAAGGAAGCAAAGAGAAGAACTACGCGCAAATATAGTTTATAAGCGCGTTTATAATGTAATCCTTTATCTGGGCGAGTGAATAATAGCGGTGGAAAAGGTAAGACAAGTGAACTCCAAGATCAGAGAATTAATGTGCACACTTCGTGCGTGAGAAAAGATAATCAATGCTGTAATAATAAAAGATGTGAAAGAGAAGACAAGGGACGCTTTCCTAAACTTCTTTGCAAAGAAAACTAGATTTATAATTTAGGTTTTTGGGGGTCTTTTAATGCGCCCTTGGAACCAGAACTTGTTTATTGTATTCCCAAGGAGTTAGTTCCCCGGTATTCAATGCATGACACGCGACCCCCATTTCAAAGAGGTTCTTGATGGCGGCTGTGAGTTTAGAGAATTCTTGTGCATTAATTCACTACGTTCGTTCATTAGCGAATTAAACAAGCGAGAGCGGAATGAATGCATTTGTAAACGAAATAAATACGGATTCTCTTTACGCCCTTAATGCTGTAGTTAAAGAGAGAGAAAAGGGAATAATATTGTGTCCCAAGGGTGCAACAGTCTTCTAATAAGGGTTTTTTCTCTTCTTAGTTCGTTCATTCCATTCTCTACGAAATAAAGAAGAAAGAAGTGAAGTGAGCGCAATAAACTTCTTTGCGAATGAAACACGCATGAAATACAATTAATGCTGTAGTTCTTCAGCTTTCATTATACCCGAAAACCCAAACTCAGGTACCCCCCCAAACCCTAAAAACTAAACCCGAAATCCCCCAAAACCCTAAAACAAAACCCCACAAACCCCACCCCCGAAACGCCTAAACCCTAAAACCTAGACCCCAAACCCCTCAACCACAAAGAACAACTCAAACCCCAAACCCCTCAACCACAAAACACAACTCAAACCCGAATCCCTCAACCCTGCCTGAAAAGGCCATGGGGCATCGTAGGGCTGCCGGAGGCTGGGGATGAAAGATTCGCGGGACATGGGGCTCAGCTCTACCTAAGTGCAGGGCACAGAAGGGTTTAGGGTTTGGGGTTTGGGGCTTGGGGTTTAGGGTTTTGGGTTTTGGGTTTAGGGTTTAGGGTTTAGGGCTTAGGGTTTAGGGTTTAGGGTTTAGGGTTTAGGGTTTAGGGCTTAGGGGTGCGCAGAGGCTTCCGTGTCGATCGTCTTACTGGTGGCAAAACTAGAGGTTGGGCTTTCGCTTGCGGATTCTAACCCCCAAAAAAATTATATCATTAATCAGAAGAAGAATAACAATAACAGTAATAATAATAATAATCACAGGGGGAAATATACCCCCAAAAGGGGTCCAGACCACGTCAGGTCATTGGAACCCTGGCCGAAGTACATGTGAGGGCCTGGGTGGATTGGGAGGTCGAGGTTTTGAAGCGAAACGCTATAGGGTTAAGCCTTTACCTTTTGCACCATAGGGTTACGGTTAACCTAAGCCGGCAATTGAATCTAAACTCTAACCTTTAAACCCTGAGAGTTAAGGTTTAAGGGCTTAGGGTTTAAGATTTAGGCGTGTTAACCCTAAACCCATAGAGTTTAAACCTTAAGGGTTTAAGGTTCGGGCATTTTGAACCTCAATGCTGAACCGTCTAGGGTCAGAACTGTTGAACCATTGAACCCTAAAGCGTTGAAAGGTTTGGGGTCGAAGGTTTGGGGAGTACCTATACGATAGAACCGTGTGACCCTATAGGGCTTGAGGGCTTAAATCCCTATGCCTATGTTTGTAGGGCTATGCCTATGTTTGTAGGGCTTTGCGTCCCGGGGACGTGAGAATACTGTGAACAAATGTCCTTTCACTACTTCCTGGGATTCAAAATGTACACAAACTATATCGATATGTGATAGAATTCAGGTTTTGCTTATCGGGTGCTTGAGATATCTTAGATACGGTATAGTTTTTACGATAGATGTTTTGTTTTGCTTTTGAGGGCGTGATGGCTTAAGATATGCCAGCTAAGGTACAGTGTTTAGTGTGATAAGGTATATTGTTTAGTATAGAATTCCGGCCTTGCTTATTGGGGGATGCTTGCTTGAGATATCTTGGCTAAGGTTCAGTTTTTAGGAATGATTGCTTAAGATACTGCAAAACCTCGAGAAGAAACCCAATAAATCTTTAAAAAACCCGAAGATACACAACCCCACCAAAAGCGGCTGTGTTCTGTTTTTCGATTTTTTTGGGGGAGGGTGGGGGGGGGGGGGGCTTGGTACCCTCTCGAGATTTTGCAGGATACAGCCCCCAACCAAAAATAGTCGTTCGCTCGCGCTCTCTCTCTCTCTCTCTCTCTCTCTCTCTCTCTCTCTCTCTCTCTCTCTCTCTCTCTCTCTCTCTCTCTCTCTCTCTCTCTCTCTCTCTCTCTCGCGTTCGTTTTCTTTTATTGATTTTTTTGGGGGGTGGTACCCGCTCGAGGTTTTGCAGGATTCGAGTTTTTTTTTTTCTTGTTGTTTTTTTTGGTACCCCCCAAAAGAAAAGGCAGCAGGATTAAGTCGTTTCAGGAATATTTCTTAAAGATTCTGAAGAATTCTTGAAAACTCTTCAAAAAACTGAAAATTGAAAATCTTCGATTTCGTCTTCAATCAACCCAGGATCAGTTTAAAATTCATAGAACCTGAAATTGAAGATTGAATTCAAGATTGAAGATTCCTGGGGAGACGCTTGTGGTAAAACTTCGACTTCCATCTAAGACGTAAAATAAAGATTTCGCCCAGGAAGTCCCCAGAAATCTTCAATCTTCAACCTTCAGTTTCAGGATGAGAATTCTTGAGAATTAAACTGAATATTGAAGATTCCTAGGCAAGAGTCCCCTAGGAATCTGCAAGCTTCAATTTCAAGATTAGCTTTTAAGAAGTCTTAAAAATTCGTAAGAAATCTTAAAGATGAAAACTGAATATTGAAGATTCCTGGGCAAAAGTCCCCCAGAGATCTTCAACCCTCAGTTTCAGTATTGAAGAATTTGACGAAGTTTAGAACTTTTAAGTATTCTTAAGTCTTAAGATTAAAGGTTCTTGTGGGGTGACAAGGGTATGAATCACCACCCACACTTTCCCAAAACAGTGTGTCAAAACTGGGGTTCCAACGTCAAGGGTAAAAGGGTTCAGAATGGTGAGGCCATCCTGGAGGCGGGCTTTGTCGCTCCACCACGGTGCGATGGCAGCCCGCAGGTGGCTTCAAGGAGTGAGCGGTTTCAGGATTGAGGGTTTGTTGCGGAGAAGGCCCAACAGATCTAAGTCCCTTGAGACCACGTCTTCTGTTTGCGAGCATGGTCCTAGGGTCGTTCGACGTATGTGTTAAACAGTGTTGTTTTGGGGGTTCAAGCCATATGACTATGAAAGTTCAACAGAAGTGGGGGTCAAAAGCCAGCCACATGTGCAAACATTTCCCCTTTCTTCCTAAAACACACAACCCAAAGATCTAAACAAACATGAACCTGACACAGCTGCAGCTCTCTTCAACCCAGTGAACCATCTATTACACAAGCGCAAGCCGGTTGAACGCGCAAGTGGCCCGATAGCCTTCTTTTCCAGCGACCGGAAGGGGCATAAAGTGCAGATGAGTAACACGGCGGAGCGCGGCGTCCCCTGGTCGGGCAGCAGGACCAGCGACAGGGGTGCAGTTTGCAACTGCCTGGGATCCAGCAGGTTGCGGGATCTGAAGGTAGGGTTCTGAAGGTACGGCGCGCGGACACGCATGCCTGTTTCAGCCAAAATAGTTTCGCGACAACACTCGTTGACGATCTCTATATGCGCAGTGCAAGCACGCAATCTTGTGTTCTACATGCTCCTTTTCAAATGATCACCGTGTCATTCGACGGCAACATGACGATCTCATAACGAACCAACTTCAGCTCATCAAAAATTGACCGATAGAAGCGTCATGAGTGCGATCGGTGCTTCCCGTTGCAGGTGGGAGCACACCCTACACCCTACCAAGACAAGATGCATGAAGCGTGCATCGCTCCGGTCCGCACGGAACCATCTGTTCCTACGTAAAGCCGCTCGACGCTCATGGATCCCACTTCATGCCCCAACGTGCACCCCGCGTTGCGCAAGTCTTCCTGCCCAAACCTTTAACCCACAGCAAAGACGATCTCTTGGCCAAGCTTCGACCGCCCGCAGCTGCAGCAACAAGCCCCACTCTGGCCCGGCCATTGGTGCTCCCAGAAGGAGCTGCCGGTCTGCCGCCGCGACAGCTCTGTGCCAGTGCTTTCGCTCCATGAGCGAAAGCACGTCCTCACACGACCGGGATGTTCCCTAGTGGACGACCACGGAGAAGTCAGAAGGCAACAGCAAACCAAGATACCTTCAGCAAGATGCCGGCATTTTTTTCACACATAGAGGCGGATCCGATTTTGCAAACGTAGAGGATCCCATTTCGCAGGGCAGGCTTTGTGGGAGCTCGGTTGTAGCGGCAGTCAATGAAAGCCTGCAACTATTATCTGACCTTCTTTCTTTCAACTCTCTTGATGGTAGCTATGCCTCGGCTGGCACAGCTGTTTTTTTTGTTGCAGCAGGCAAGCTATGCTACGCGGTGCCTCGTCTCGGCGGCACCACATCCAAAGCAGCGCAGCAGTGACCTCGAGGGAAACTTCAGCTGCACTGATGACAGGAACGTCACCATTGAAAACATCACCGAGGGGGAAGACTGAATCAACCCAAACATGTTCCACAGAGATTGCCAAATTACATGCGCTACAGCTGCGCAAGGCATCTACCAGACTTTCAGATAGGCAAGCTGCCGAAACCGCGAGGACGATCGGCACGACATCAAAGGTGAGGAAAGGATACTGTTGGATGAGGGCACAGTACCTCGGTCACACCAGTCAATCTGCCGTTCACGCACTATCATGTCATTCTAAGGACTGAATATTCTCGACAACACATCCTAGGCAACTTGCCCCAAAAGAACATTCTGCAAAGCTCATCCTTGAAAATTGAAAAGCATGAGATGCTTCAAGGCGACCCTGCCTACTTTGACAAGCGCATGCTGAGAAGTGCCTCTGTTGTTGGGGTCACCCCATTGCCCTGGCGTAAGGTCCAGACATAGCTGAGATCGAATCCATTCCGGCCCATTATAAAGTGAATGAAAAGTAAACTCGTGCACGATTTCATTATTAAATTGTACGTGCGATTGAATGAAACAAATGCACGCACGAAACTCGCGAACAATATGAGAATCCCTTGCGCGTTCGCGTAATAATATAATGCGCGCGTGCGCTTACTAAAAGACCATTCAATTTCTAATATAAAATGACAAGGAATTTATGACGCGTGTATTAGAAATTTAGGCTTTTACATGGGCGAATTATACCAAAGGCCCGTCATAATAAACTATGGTTTTTATAAAGGCTTTTAGTATATTATATTCGCCCATACGTTCACACCCTTGGAATCGCGTGCCAGGTTAACCGTGTAAAAGCCCTATTAATATAATACTAAAGGCGTGAACAAAGGCAAGTTTACGCGCGCGTTGCTCACGAATTTACTATCAAATTGGGCTTTTATTGGGGCGGTCTCAATGAGTGGTGTGTCCGTACGCATGAAACGCAACCATTAATAATATTTAGCGTGCGTCCCTTACCTATAATATTATACTGGGTGCTCTTCATGGACGGACTCTTGGGCAGTTAAGGTGTCATGAGATTGATGGTGTACGAAAGGAAAAGTACAGGTTAACCGCTCACACGTCCAGTCCTTTTCCTCGCTTCTATGCTCACGATTATATTATTAACGCAAACTCGCGCGCGATTATAAGAAAATATGCGCAAGAAAGGGAGAAAAGGGGAGAAAAGCCCCAATTTTAGAATTGAAAAGCGTGCGTTTACCTTTTCATGATAAATAAGGGTCGTATTGTTAGGTCGTTGGCTTCCTCGTACTCAAGGATGACTCAATGAACTGTATTTCTATCATAATATTCTTCTATTTCATCTGTATTAATTTCTAGATCATACTATTCGTTCGCGTATTTCATGCACAACTGAGCGAACGCAGTGATCACCAGGAATTGTTAATTGCAATTTCTTGAAATCCGAAGAAACGATCGCATGATAAAGAATAAGCGAATGTGTGAGCGCGTGAGCAAAGATTAATAAAAGACGAACGAAGAGAGCACATTCATTACATTTACTACTTTTATTGGGTTTTCATTCTCTAGACATAATATTTTCTGGCGCATAAAGAGCGCATTATTAGGGCGCATAATAATAATATAGTTGTAGCGCCCGTTAAATTATATTAATAGTGTTCTTTTCCTCCGTGAACATAACGACGCAACAAATGATCAACAGACGCATGAAGTGAGCTCTCTTGTCCTTATAATCGTATCTTGACTGGTGATTGACCATTGAAAGGAGAAAATCCTAGAGTCTAGAGTTCATTTCTTACATCTCTTTAACTATATTATTAGGCTAATTATAAAGCCAGTTAATACGCTCCTAAGAAGAAATTTGAATGGAGAACGAGAACTCACTTTCTAATTTCATTTTCTGCAAATTATTGTTCATCTAATTTTTTGGGATTTCACATTTAGTTTATTTTATGCGCTCATTAAATTCATTCGCATGTGCACTATAAAGCCAGTAAAATATAGTGAACAAAGAAGTGATACAAGAAAACTCAATTAAAAATGCCAAAAGGAAAATTATAATTCTGTAGCTTCGTTCCTTGTTATCTTTTGGTTTCTTCTTCACATTGTTCCCTTAAAAAGCCCATTCATGATAAGACGCGTGCACACATTTATTTCTTTCATTTGTAATATAATTAATTGTACCGCCGGGCAAATGAACACACTAAATTAATAGCCCGGCATAATAAGTCCAATATATAACAGTCCTTAATACGGATTGCGGTACCCCCTAATATAATCCCTATTAAGGACTGTTAGTATAAGGTGCAACATCCTAAGACTGAGGGTTTATAGGGTTGTAGGGTTCAAGGATCTGGTGTCAGGATGTGGTGTTTGAGGGCAGGGGATAGGGTTCAGGGTGTTAGGGGTTTAGGGTTTAAGGGTTTAGGGTTAATGGGGTTTAGGGTTCAGGGTTGAAGGGCTTAGGGTTTCGGGTTCTGCGGGTTAAGGGTTTAGGGGCTTATGGTTTAGGTTTGTAGGGGTTAAGGTTGAGGGGTTAAGCGGTTTCGGGCTTAGGCTTTTGTGGGTTTTCGGTTAAGGGGTTTAGCTTTTGCGTTTAGGCGGTTTAGGGCGCATGGGTTTAAACCTTTCAGTGTTTAAGGCGCCTTGGGCGCCCTCAAAAACTAAACCTTACAGGGCCTAGGGTTTAGGGTTGAGGGTTTAGGGTTTAGGGTGGCTAGGGCGGGGGCGGCTGAGTTAAGAATCGCTCTGGTTTCTCTGCCTTCACGAATTAATCAGGTGGGGGTCAGGGAACATCCGAAGACTTAAACAGCCCGCAGCGCAACGGGACAAAGCTCCCAAACAACGACCCTCAACCCGAGACTGCGCAGACTTATGGCCCTAAACCCTCAACCCTAAACCCTAGCAGCAACATGCCAAAAAGACCTTTGAAACCCAGAGCCTGGGAGCCTAGACCAACCCTAAACACTAAATCCGAAACCCTGAACACCAAAAAAGCGGTTTAGGGCCTAGGGTTTAGGGTTTAGGGTTTACGGTTCTAGGGTTTGAGGAGCAAAAAACCAAAACGCCCATAGAAATCCTGGATAAACCCTATAGAGACCCTATCAAATGCCGAGCCTACAAACCCTATAAGCACGAAGAGCCTCCAAACACTAAACAGCTCTAAGCCCTAAGCCTGAACCCCTGAACATCCCTGAACCCTAAACCCTCCCCCTTACACCAGCAGTCCTTCCTAAACCCTAAACCCCTAAACCCTAAACCCAAACCCCTAAATCCCTAAACCCCTAAACCCCCAGACCCTAAAGCGGCAGAGGCACTCTTCCAAGGCCGAAATTTTGGAGGCGCACGTGCCATCAAAGATCGTGTCCACTTGGCCTGCACCAGCTTCGCCCAAGGCAGGGCTTAGGGTTTAGGGTTTAGGGTTTAGGGTTTAGGGTTTAGGGTTTAGGCTTTAGGGTTTAGGCTTTAGGGTTTAGGGTTTAGGGTTTAGGGTTTAGGGTTTAGGGTTTAGGGTTTGGGGTTTAGGGTTTAGGGTTTAGGGTTTAGGGTTTAGGGTTTACGGCTTAGGGTTCAGCATCTCACGTTCTAGCTTTTTCTATTCAAGCAACTATCGAGCAGCAAAAAACACCCTCCCAAAGAATCCCAGAACATTCAGAAAATACAAAGGTCACTCAATCCATAAACTTAGCCTCCAAAGCCTCGAGCCCTAAACCCTACGCCTTAAGGCACCCGGCTCAAGTGGTCTAGCTCTACCAAGTCAGAAACTAGCCGTGATATCATCGCGCCGGGCATAAGCGGTCAAGCTAGCGCTTCTACACGCCCTAAACCCCAGCCGATCGATCCACTTCCCCTCCCCACTCGACCCCCCCCGAACCCTTTAAGTTTTGGAGGGTGGCGGGGTGTGAGGGGGGGGGGGGGGGGGGGGGGGGGGGGGGGGGGGGGGGGGGGGGGGCGGGAGGGGCGGTGGGGGGGGAAGGAGCTTGTTTCTGAATTTTATGACTTTGTTTACTATTTTATGATCTTGTTTAGAAATTCCTTGCCTCCTATTTTTATGATTTTGCTCGCTACTTTTGTGAACTTGCGCGCTAAGTTTACGACCTAGCTTGTTAATTTTATGATTTTGTTTGGTTATTTTATGTTTTTGCCCGGTTATTTTATGATTTTGTTTGGATATTTTATGGTTTTGTTCGCAAATTTTATGACCTTGTTCGCTAATTTTATGACCTTAAAAGCTTGTTTGGGTTATAAAAATAGCGGGTAAGGTTATAAAATTAGCGGGCGAGGTGATAGAATTTGTGGGCAACGTTATAAAAATGGTGGGTAATTTTATGATTTTGTTCGCTAATTTCATGACCTTGCTCGCTAATTTTTTGACCTTGCCTACTAATTTGATGATCTTGTTCGCAAAGTTAGTAACGTATATATTTATTTTTGATGATCGAGTGGTTTAGGTTTAGGGTTTAGGGTTTGGGGATTTGGGGGGCTTGGGGGTTTAGGGTTGGGATGATTTTTCTTTTTTTGACAGTTTATAATACGTAGGCATGATAATGGGGGTATTGTAACTTTTATTAAGGATTGGTAGAAAACGGGGACAAATCCCAAGCCCAGGATCTCGAGCAGAGTCAATATATGTGGTAGAGTATATACATATATGCACGCATGTATACTTGCATAGAGTTTGATGTTGGACCTGCTTTAGTAGGGGCCCCCTTCATCAAGACTAGTTGCCGCTATTCAGGGCACCCTGACTGTTTGGGGGTGCTGACCAGGACCCACTTCAAAGACAAATCGTTCCCGCAATCCGGGGCCAAGGGCAAATACCCTCAACCCGGAACGCCTACACACAAAACCCAAAACATAAACCCCTCAGCCCTAAGCCCTGAAACATATACGACCAGCCCGGTCACCACCTACACAGCGCCGGCTCCAGCGGCCACTGCCAACCCAGTCACCTACACAGTTCCGGCTGCCACCACTGGCCCTGCAGTGCAGTGACCTACGCAGCTCCGGCGCCTGCCACTACCGGCCCGGTCACCTCTGGAGCTCCAGTGCCTGCCACTATTGGCCCGGTGACCTATGGAGCTCCGGCCTTACATCAGTTGTCAGATTCGCAGGAGTCGTGGTGTGGGAGAGGGAGAGTGAGAAAGTGAGAGAGTGAGAGAGTGAGAGAGTGAGATGAGAGAGTGAAGTGAGAGAGTGAGAGAGTGAGAGAGTGAGAGAGTGAGAGAGTGAGAGAGTGAGAGAGTGAGAGAGTGAGAGAGTGAGAGAGTGAGAGAGTGAGAGAGTGAGAGAGTGAGAGAGAACATTGCGCAGTGTTCGCAAATCCCTGGTGGGTGTCGCACCCGAGGCTCTTTTCATCGCGCCCGCCTCAGACTGATTGCAGCGTACCAGATGCCTACCAGCTGCGATTGTTTGTAGTCATGACTTGCCTACATCTAGGGTGCAAGCTAAGCGGGTTTGGTTTATGGTTTAGGCACGCCTCACTCATTTTCCAATGGTGACCCCCTTATAGCTTCTGCAGTCGTACTTTAACTTGCCAGCGCTCTTTGGGTCACTCCAACTTTCTTTGCAACACGCGGAGCTAGACGAGGATACAACTCAGCTCGGGGCGTAAGAGCGACAGGCAATATACTCTGAACAGGAACACGCTTGACGAGAGGATTTGAGAACTCGTAGGGAGAGAGAAGCTGTGCATGGTGTGGAAAGCGATAACGTTCCTGGTACAAGGGCCATGTTTGATAAAGCTGGCCTGCGATAACGCGAAATACCAAAAGCGACAAGGCTGCAGAACGTCAGACTCCGAGTTCAGAATCCAGCCGGATCATGGAAACCTCAGCTCCAGTACTAAGCCAGTACTGAGACTCAACGACAATCCAGCCGGGATCATGAAAACCTCGATTCCAGTACTAAGCCAGAACTGAAAATCAACGACAGCCCAGCTGGGATCATGAAAACCTCGATTCCAGTACTAAGTCAGTACTGAAAATCAACGACGGGATCATGAAAACCTCGATTCCAGTACTAAGCCAGTACTGAAAATCAGCGACAATCCAGCCGGATCATGAAAACCTCGATTCCAGTACTAAGCCAGTACTGAAAATCAACGACAATCCAGCCGGGATCATGAAATGCTGGCCTGCGATAACGCGAAATACCAAAAGCGAGAACAGCAGCTGCAAAGCCGCGGCTGTAGCTTTGAATTTTGCCGCTCAGGATTTCGTCAGGTTGCTTTCCTGGTGGTGCTGGCGGCGGTCGGTTTGCGCCGACCCCCTCTGACGCAAGAGCAGAGGGCCGGAGCCTCGAGTGCTGCTGCTGCTCCTCCTCCTCCTACTACTACTACTACTACTACTACTACTACTACTACTAGGACGCGCGTTGGTAGGAGGCCCTGGGTACTTTTTATACATTCGCTTGTTGTCATAGTCCAAAAGTCAGCACCCTCTCGGTGTTTCGCGCGTTTGCCGCCTAAAAGACAGATCATAGACGTAGGACCAAACTACTTTGGGGGTAATGGATTTGTGGTGTGTTTAGGATTCAGGACTCGGGGTTTTCTTGTTCCACATCCTTGTGCAGTATGTTGTACAAACAAGCGACAGCGCTGTAAATACGAGTGGTTGGGGCATAAAACGCTGTAAATACCAGCGTTTTGGGCATGGTCGCGAAAAGCATGGACGCTTGTGACAGATTTTCCTGTTCCACATCCTTGTGCAGTATGTTGTACAAAGAGGCGAAAACGCTGTAAATACCAGTGTTTTGGGCATAAACCGCTGTAGATGCCAGTGTTTTGGGCATGGTCGCGAAAGGCATGGACGCTTGTGATAGGTTTTCTTGTTCCACATCCTTGTGCAATATGAATGACGTTCTTATCCCCCACCCCCCCCGCCCTTTCCCCCCCCCTCCCCCACCCAGCCACCATCCGAAAGCGAGGCGAAACACGAAATCTAGCAGAAACAGGCAGTGAAGTTTAGGGTTAAGGGGACATGCTTTGCTTGCTTCTCTCATGGCCCTGGCAGTGAAGTTTAGGGTTCAGGGGCATGCTTTGCTTGCTTCTGTCATGTCCCTGGTAGTGAAGTTTAGGGTTAAGGGGATATGCTCTGCTTGCTTCTCGCATGGCCCTGGCAGTCAGCCTAAAGCCGAAACTCAAAACTCTAAAGCCTCGACCCTCAACATGCAAGTTGAGGCTGAAGGGAAGAAGCACGGATTTCCTTACGCAGTCAGCACCTTGAGCACTCCAATCACGGACGCTGTCATCGTGCGGACATGGATGCTCTGGTAACACGGACGCTATCATCGACATGGATGCTTTGCCATTCGCACACCAGGAAGCCAGGAGATGTCGGAAAAACCGAGGATTTTGCATTTCAAGTGCACGCATGCTGCGAATTTCCAACGCACGTGCTTTGCTGTGTCCATTCGCACGAGCGATGCCAGCAAGTGTCGTAAATACCGATGTTTTCGGCATCCGAAGGCAACAAAGTACCAGGCGCCACAGGGAGCGCATGGCTACTGCTGCTGCTACTACTACTACTACTACTACTACTACTACTACTGCTGCTGCTGCTACTACTGCTGCTACTACTACTACTACTACCACCACCACTACTACTACTACTACTACTACTACTACTACTGCTGCTACTACTACTACGACTACTACTACTACTACTACTACTACTACTACTACTACCACTACTACTACTACTACTACTACTACTACTACTACTACTACTACTACTACTACTACTACCACTACTACCACTACTAGTAGGGAATGGTCTGGTAATTGACGCCGCGCTTTCCCTCACTTTACTTGCTTAAAACCCATGTTTTAGCTCAATGTAACAAAAGTGTCGAGGGTGTTTTTTCGCAGTCCTTCCCTGAAAACATTGTTAGTTACACCGAACTCGCATGATTTCGGTGCAATTGATTCTTCTCTTCTTGTGGGCAGGGGGTGGGGGGGGGTGGGGGGGGGGTGGGGGGGGGGGGCAGGGAGGGTGGGGGGGGGCAGGGAGAATTACGATCATGCTAATCTATGCATTACATGGCTCTCGTGCTATATATCTGCGTTTTGGGGTTGTTAGGGTTAGGGGTTTTAGTTTGGGGTTTTTAGGCCTGTTTCGGCCTTCCCTTGTGTTTTTTCCTTAGGTTTGGGACTATGTTAAGATAGGGTGATAAAAAGCGTAAAGAAAGGCGCGAGATAGGGTGTTTTTGAGGTTGCTAGGGATTAGGATTTCGGGTTTTAGGGTTTAGGAGGGCTGAGGTTTTATTTGGTGGCTTCGGGTTTAGGGTTTCGAGTTTAGGTTGTAGGCTTTAGCTTGGGGCTTACTTGGAGATGTGACATCCTCTTTTATTTTTGGAGGGGGGGTTTGGATAGGTCAAGGGATTTGGGGTTGCAATGCGATGTGTCAGAATCCTTTGGGACCTTTTGGGGGGGAGGGCTCGGGCTTGCACTGTAGGATACTGCAGCAACCTGTCTGTGTCTCTTGTGGCCCAGACCCCCCATTCTGGCTGGAACATCTTCAGAGGTTCCATCGAGGGTGGGTTGGGGAAAGCACAACGAAAACAATCAGAATGAATACGAGCAGAAACGCATACGAGCAGAATGAAAACGATAAGAAAGAAAACGAATACGAACAGAATGAATACAACAAGGTTTGGGGACAGGGCTTGCTGATGAAAAATGTAGACGTGATATTTCTTAATGTTTCGGGATTCTCTGGGTGGGTGGTTTTTTTTCTAGAGTCCAAACAGCGGCTGTACTAGAGATTGCTCGACCCGGAGCTGCTGAACCCTAAACCCTAAACCCTAAACCCTAAACCCAAAACCTTAAATCCTAAACCCTAAACCCTAAACCCTAAATCCTAAACCCTAAACCCTAAACCCTAAACCCTAAGCGCTAAACCCTAAACCCTAAACCCTAAACCCTAAACCCTAAACCCTAAACCCTAAACCCTAAACCCTAAACCCTAAACCCTAAACCCTAAACCCTAAACCCTAAACCCTAAACCCTAAACCCTAAACCCTAAACCCTAAACCTAAACCTAAACCCTGAACCCTAAACCCTAAACCCTAAACCCTAAACTCTAAACCCTAAACCTTAAACACTAAACTCTAAACCCTAAGCCCTAAACCCTAAACCCTAACCCTTGACCTTTAACCCTTAACCCTAAACCCTAAACCCTAACCTGACCCCGCATTTTGGCCTCTCTTACGCCTTTAACCCCGATTGTTCAACACGAGCAAAAAACACACTTTCTACTGTCTAAACCCTAAACCCTAAACCCTAAACCCTAAACCCTAGACCCTAAACCCCAGGTGGCTCGCATCCTCGTGGATGCGGGCAATCAGCCAGACGGCCTAACGCGCCGCTGGCTCCAGGGCGATCTTCTTCTAACCCTGGAGTAGTAGGGTCTAGGGTTTAGGGTTAGGGTTTAGGGTTTAGGGTTTAGGGTTTAGGGTTTAGGGTTTGTTTGTTACAAAGTTTAATTGTTGTTAATTTAGTTAGAAGAAGGGCCTGCCCAAGAGCAGGGAAGTGGCGCACTGCCAGCCCGCTGCAAAACAAGTGTTTCCATGTGGTGGTGGTAGGGGTTAGAGCGTCGTGTAGGAACTTCCTGTCCGAGGTGGCTGTGCCTCTCCCCACCCTCAGGGTGGGGTTGTTAGATTTACGTCAAAGCATTCTGTCTCCCTTTGTCTCCCTTTGTCTCCCTTTGTCTCCCTTTGTCTCCCTTTGTCTCCATTTGTGTTGGATGCCTGTGCCGGGTTGGCGGTGGCCGGTGCCTCCACTTGTCTCCCTTTGTCTCCCTTCGTGCTGGATGCCTGTGCCCTCCACTTGTCTCCCTTTGTCTCCCTTGGTGTTGGATGCATGTGCCGGGTTGTCGGTGGCCGGTGCCACTTGTCTCCCTTTGTCTCCCTTCGTGTTGGATGCCTGTGTCCTCCACTTGTCTCACTTTGTCTCCCTTGGTGTTGGATGCCTGTGCCGGGTTGGCGGTGGCCGGTGCCGCCATTTGTCTCCCCTTGTCTCCCTTCGTGTTGGATGCCTGTGCCGGGTTTGCGGTGGCCGGTGTCTCTGCTTGTCTCCCTTTGTCTCCCTTCGTGTTGGATGCCTGTGCCGGGTTGGCGGTGGCCGATTTCTCCACTTGTCTTCCTTTGGCTCGCTTCGTGTTGGATGCCTGTGCCCTCCACTTGTCTCCCTTTGTCTCCCTTGGTGTTGGATGCCTGTGCCGGGTTGGCGGTGGCCGGTGCAAGCCATAGAGAACACACTTTCCTCATGAGCATCATGGGCTGTGAGCATCATGTGTCATGAGCATCATGGGATATCATGGGCATCAAATGCTTTGCAGGCCACATCTCCATTTTTCCCCAAAGGCATGCTGGGAGTTCGCCCCTCCCATGTCCCCCTTCCCGCACAAAAAAATCCCGGAACGACGTCGTGCACGAGTGGTTGTGCGTTGTCTGGTTGTGCATACATTTATCGCTGAAAATTTGGAGGCTTTTTTTTGACAGCAGCAAGCCAGAAAGAACACACTTTCCTCATGAGCATCATGGGCTGTGAGCATCGTGTGTCATGAGCATCATGGGATTTCATGGGCATCAAATGCTCTGCATTTTCCCCAAGGGCATCCTGGGAGTTCGCCTGCATGCTCATGCCTGCATGCTTATGCCTGCATGCTCATGCGTACATGCTCACGCATGCATGCTCATGCCTGCATGCTCATGTCGCTAAGGCCTGCGTGCGCATGCCTGCATGCTCATGCCTGCATGCTCATGCCTGCGTGCTCATGCGTACATGCTCACGCCTGCATACTCATGCCTACATGCTCATGCCTGCGTGCTCATGCGTACATGCTCACGCCTGCATGCTCATGCCTACATGCTCATGCCTGCGTGCTCATCTTGTTTGCGTGCAGGCCTGTAGGCTATTGCGTGCTCATGCCTGCTTGTTCATGCTTGTACAATCATGCCTACAGAGATGCCAAGCTTTGCCTTCAGCCTTCAACGAACGCTACACCTTAAAGCTTCAACCCCGCACCCTCACCATGAGTCCAACGCTGAACCCTTAGCCCCAGATTACTCTGGATCTTGGTGCCTGAACTACTGACGTGTCAAGCCCCAAGCCAGTGGATCAGAGACTCCACTGAGTTCACAGATTTTACGAAGCCTTCATTCACTTTACGCGAACCAGCGAGAATTCAGGGAGCCAGGCGTAGTTGGGCGGGGAACAATGTTTTTTCACCTGCCGTCCTCGGTTTGCATCGTTGCCGGGAGGTTGTGATCGAGCACGTGGCACACTGGAGAGGGCGGTCCTTATCTGCACGAGACCTGCCAACAATACGGATTTTCCCCTGGCTCTTAAGAGGCGTTCTGTGATACTCGCCTGGCTCAAAAGCAGTTCTTCATTGTCACCCGCGCTTCCCCGTGTAACTCTCAATGACTGGGGGGGGGGGGGGGGGATTTCCAACATCTTCGGGTCTACGCTGAGAGGCAATTCCGCTACTGCCTGCTTCGGCATTATACCATGCCCAGAGAATCGACTTGCAAGCCCAGGCGACTGTAGGAAGGGATGACGTCGATCGTGTTTGTGGCAGATGGACTTGCGCATGAGGCGAAAGTCTTGGAACCGCGGACAAGAAATGCAAAACGTTCCAGTTGGCTGGCGCTACAGCTAGGCTAGAGCTCCTAGATTGAGTACTTTCAGGGATCCCACGAGAAAAGCCCCCCAAACAAACAACAACAAAAAGAGACACCAAAATCAAGATGTGTTCCAAGAATCCACACCTACATAGCCTACATGTCAAGATTGAGGTGAAGCTGTTGCAGGTTTAGGCTGCACACATCCGAAAAGTGTACCAAGAAATCAAATGCATGTGGCCCCTGCAAGAATGACACGCACATACCGATGACTGCAAAGAGGCATGCGTGCAGGGTGCTTGCGAAGTCTCATGATACTTTTGATGACCTTCTGTTGAGTGTTCGCCATCACTTGGCCAGGAGCCCGTCCCCTTCTCGTCTCAACACAGTCTCCGAGTCCAAGCCTCCTTCCCCCTAACCCAACCCTTCCATTTTTTGACGCCCCCCCCCCCCCCCCCCCCCCCCCCTGTGGGACCCCCCCCAATCGCTTGGAGGAGCTGCAAACCGATGCTGTGGAGGGTCCCGCCTGTCGGTGGCTCCTAGAGGGGGAGTGCCTCAGCACACCTCCCCCCCCACCCACCCCCCCCCCCCCACCCCCCCACCCCTCTGCCCTTCCTCCCCTTTTTTTGCGAAACCCTCTTTCCTCCTTTCCTGTCCTGGGGCCGGCCCGGCTGCCGAGGCGGCGCGCGCAAGCGTTTACAATTCACAACCAACAAAACCACCCAGGAAAAGTCGCCAGGAAGCTGCTTGGCAAGGGTCGAGCACGTGCTTTCAGCCTCACGCAACAGCTCGACCGCAACGCATTCAACGTGCCATTTCCTGTCGGTCCTTCAAGTATTCAAATGAGCGGCCAGGCATCAGAGTAACTCGCTCTGGACTTTAAGCTCTGCAGACTCCAGGGCTTCAGGAAATTTCTAGAGTCTTTACAGCGCCACAGCTACGTCCAACATTTGCAGTACTGAAGAAGCTCAGCCGCGAAGTGGGCGTCGGACAGTCTCAATGTCTCGGCGTGGACTAGCTGGGCGTTGCTGCCAGCACCTGCCACAGCACGTTTTTGAATAAAGAATGATGAGCCGTTTTACAGGCCGGGTACGCGAATTAAAAGAGTCATAACGCTATCCGGCTAAGGTGTCGCCGCTGAACATGGTCACTTTCGGCCTACGCAAGAACTCCCAATCCTAACATGTCCTAAATGTCGTCACGGGCTTATCGCTGACACCACTGATCGAGTCATCTTCGCAGGTGCCTGAAGCGATCTTGACGACCAGCACCACCATTTGAGAGTACCACTACGATGTGTGTCTGAAATAGTTGCCGCTGTCTTTTGTCGATGCCATCGCTCGTATTGCTCTTGTTGTCAAGCTTGAAGCTGCGGTTTTGGGGTTTTGGCCGTTGGGCCTTCCATGCATGTCACTGTCACTGGCATACTTGCTAATCTGCGAGCGGTAGCTGTACATGCACTCCATGAGCTCCCTGTGAGCTCCGCATGTGCTCCAGCGGCTTCAGGGTTGTAGATTGGGCTTTCGGGTGTGACCGTAGTTCGGAGCTGGTATCGGGCAATGAACGCACATAACGCAGAAGTGCGGTAGAACGTGCAACTATCAATTGCACCAGCGAAGACCCCAAACAGTTTCGGCCCGACAATACAGAGAAAGAAGATCTTTATGAAAAGGATGAGGAAGGGGGCAAGTAAATCACGTGAGACAGGAAGAATTCCTGAGACCTTCGGTGGCAGCATTTGAAAGTCAGTTGGATCCCAGACCGCCCGGAGTGTGTGGGGTTCAGGGTTTGAATCTAGGCTGGCTGGGAGTTATACAGAACACGCACATGTAGAGGTGGCACCTGGCTCTTCCGTGCAGTACGCGCAGCCACAGCCAGCTCCTTATGG
>CAJNDS010000113.1:20000-22500 GCA_905221605.1 Symbiodinium natans | reverse complement strand
CTTAGCAGTTCGTCCCTATCACAGCATCTCGGCTTTCAATTCCTGCCTGGAAGCTAGTTTCTAAAATGCCAAAAAGCGGGGCTGTAGCCAGCGTCTTGTCTTTCTGAACTATTAGGCCAGTGCTCAGCCGAAGATCGCTTGTCAAGTTGCAAGGCTAAAGGCATAGAGTTTATGTTGAGATTCGATCTGCATCAGACGGTTGGAACCATGGATGGATACTAACCGCTTGGCCAACCTGAGCCGCAGCTGTTTGAGATCGGACATGTGAATACCAACTTGTGATGGAGGTCGTGTAGGCAAGTGGTTGTAGATAATTACTGCACAGGGTTTTTTGCTTTTGTTCGGACGAGCCTTGACCAAAAAACCTCAGCGCATGGGATCTTTCAATCTCCTTGTAGCTCATGAATCCGGCAAGCCATCGCAGCGTGATGAGGCGGTTGTTTTGTATAGGCCCAGGCGAGAGCTCACAGGCAAAGACAGCATCCAAATGGAGCTATAGGGTCAGGCTGCCCCCTCCTACGCGTGTTGTGATCCGCTTTGAATTCCAACTGGTGCAGGGGCTCGGGGTTTGCAGCAATGTCAGGTTGTAATGTTCGGGCGCAGCAGGCTTCAAGTCACAAGTTAACCTTTTAGTCTTTGGGAACCCCACGACTGCACGGTGAAACCAAGGAGTCGTGACAACTTTGCGTGTTTGTTTGTGTCCCCAAAGCCCTCACACCTTTTTTGCCAATGGTTCAAAGATTCTGAACGAGTGCAGTGTTCAAGTGTTGAGTTTGTTTTTTGCCACCCATGGCAGGGCCATGTGGCGCTTCGCGCTCGCACTAGGCTCTGCTGTAACTGCTGCCACGCGCTTGGATTCGGGAACGGCTTTGTTGGCTTTTGTGGTGTTTTGCTCGCGTTTGTTGCCTGGACGTTCGATTCTCAGAGAAGCTTGGAGGGGAGATGAATTCAGATTCAGGGGTGACGGGCAAGATTGGCGCCAGAGTTGTGGGTATTGAGCAAAACCAGTAATTACTGCATCTCAATCGTGACTTTCTCAATCAAACAGCTATTTGCTTTCGGGCCAAACTAGTGTTGGAAACGTGCTTGAAGAGACGGCTTGACATAAGATGACATAAGTAAAACTCCGAGTCGTCACAGTGGGCTCCTTGTACGAACATGCGTTGCGCTGATGACAACCAGGCTGCGAAAGGCTCTCACTCGCCGTTGATGCAGGCGGGAGACTCCCCTGGGAGCCATAGAACGTCGATTTCGTGATTCTTGAACTTGCACCAGTTTCAGTTTGAGGTTCCTGAAGGACCAGAGGGCAGCCGTGTGCATGTTGTCATGGCATGTCATATGACATCTTGCAGCGGCCTTTCATGAGAGCCACACTTTGCAGCAGTTGGAGTGTGTTGTGAAGAGCATGTAAGTGCCGTCAGATCCACTTTCTGAGGCGTTAGATGCGACACGGGTGGAAGCGGAGGCCTGGGCTTTACAGGTCATCACAAGATTGTGACAAGGCCATTACGAGGTTGTTGCAAGGTAGTTGCAATGTAGGTATTTGCAAGGTAGCTACAAGGCAATTTCAAAATGGTTGAGGTAATTGAGGGGCGAGTTTGCGCTGGGTGTCGTGGACGGTTGTGCAACGACGTCCTTCAAGGCAAATGTCGCACAGCACCAGCCAACGAGTTTCTAGCCTATGATAGCCTTGCCTGTTGAATCCCGTTTGAATGTCCTCACTCAACCTTCGGAGCTGTGTCATATGTGCAGCTTTGTACCCTCAAGGGCTTGAGTTCTGAGGGACTTAGGGCTGACTCGGAACCCAAAGGATTTTAAACCCCAATCATTCGAGCCCGCCAGAAGGAGTTTACGCCGTAAAGGGCCGAACAGCCTTAGATGGCATGTCACGGCCTAAAATTGTCAAATCCGCAACAGCAAATTCCAAGCCTTGAAATGTCTGTTGGGGTGCCTCCCGCAGAGTTCAGGCACGCAAAGCGCTCGAACCGCACATGGACAAGATCAAGTCCCTCGAGTCAGAGGCGTGAACGGCTGGCAGAGTTTTCAGCATGTTCAAACGGCTCAGGGTCGGCCGAGGGTTTAGGGGCCCGTTTTGGAGCCTAGATTTTTCGAGTCTTTCGCGAATTTGGGTAATGATTTGTACAATGGCGACTTGGGCCTATACGACCGTGACAGAGTGTTGTACTCGCCAAGCTGCATCCCAACTGCTATGCTGCAAGCCCTGAAAGACGTAAACACGCGTTCCCTCATGTTGGGCTTTGCTTGGCTGCTTGTCAGAAAGATGATGGGCGCTCGTCCTTGGGACGTGGGATTTCACGTCCAAGCCGGACTTTTGCAAATCAGTTGCTTCAGTCGACTGATATTCCCGACGGTGCAAGATCTCAGACCTTTCACATCCCGCCCTCTCGCCACTTGAGCCCCCGATTCGCCTCCAACTGTGACCTCAGCGGGTGTAGATTCGCAAACCGAAGCGCCGGAGCCTCTGACAGGTCGTTGAGCT
>CAJNDS010000113.1:0-17500 GCA_905221605.1 Symbiodinium natans | reverse complement strand
AGGATAGTTGGCTTCCAGTGCGTGCACTCCCTGCAGGCACCGGCTTAGGGTTTGGGGTTCAGGGTTTAGGGTTTAGGGCGTACCACCATACTGCCCTGAAGAAGCTCGTCAACCTTATGGGGTTAGGGTTCAGGGCTTAGGGTCCCTAAGCCCTAAACCCCAAACCCTCTTCCTCGACCAGTTCCCAGACTGGTTGCTTCAGACGCTTTGCTTTGGTTTGAGCGCCAAGATTATGATGCGTACCTTGGGAGTCCAGAACCCTAATGCTTGGGATGTTTCCCCCCTTTTCTCACAGTCCTTAAATGGAGATCATGGAGATTGGGAGTACTATGGTACTATAATCCCTAATTATGAAGACTGGTGGGTGGTGGGGGGTGGGTGGTGGGGGGTGGTGGGGGTGGTGGTGGGGGGTGGGGGGGGGGGGGGGGGGGGGGTGGGGGGAGTTGGGGGGGGCTACGAGTTAATATCACCCCGTTGAGGCACAAAGGGTTTAGGGTTCGGGGTTGGGGTTCAGGAGATTTGGGGCATATGGCCAAAGCAGTGTAGGCGACCGGGCTGGTAGTGACTGGGCTTGCAACTGGGCTGGTAGTGGCAGGCATGCTCTGGATCGGTGCTGCCACTGCAGTCGAAGATGTCATCGGCACCACTGCTTGAGATGAGCCTGGGACAGCATTCAACGGTGCCTGTGTGTGCACCGCCTGCCAGCGCGGTTACTCCCCCCCCGTGGTCTTGCGCAGTTGCCGGACACGGAGCGGGCAGAGAGGCAGCCCTGCCTCCCTCGCCCTTGCAGGCACCGATGCCAAGTCCCTCTCCGCACGGATGGGCAGAGATCAAGTGATGGAAGCAGAGAAGCGGATCCCCTCTTATCCTCAGCGCGTCCACCTTCGACGCCTGCCGAAGTTGACATCCCGCCCTGGCTGGAGCACAAGAGAATCTGCCCACATGCACTTGCTGAGACCGCTAGGGATGCCAGACGGCAGCTCCACGCATGGAACGCGGACCGCCCGTCCACGTGAAGTGCACTGCAGCAAGCCCCGCCTCTAGAGTGTTCACAAAGATAGGGAACCACTTTTCCCTGTAAGTTCCTTCCCACTGCATCCGTGCAACGAGATGCCGTATGAAGTAGGGGAAGTGCGGGATGGACAGGAAATTGCGACTGTCTGTGACCAAGAGGAGGACGTGGGCACCGGCTTGTTCAGCGTCCCGAAGCTGCAGGAGCAGGCAGTTGAGCAACGCTAGGTAATCGACCGCTGGGTGCCACCCCTGCGGGTCCGGCGGCTCGCCAGTGACCGTACCCACGGCCGCCCGCAGAGGTAGGGCTGGGTTCAGGGAAGTTCTGATCAGTCTCCAATGCCTGCGTAATGTCAGAGGCGTCTTCCTGCGCTGGCGGGGCCTGAAATCATGACTGTTCTCAGGGTTCTGGCGCCAGAACCTGTCTTGATGTTGTTGGATCATGACACCCTCTTCACCGCCAGATGGGAAGCCGAAGAGCTACGACGCTTTGCAGTTCTCGACCTCTTGCCAAACTCCCTGTCGGTGGAGCCTTCAGGTAAAATGGACGTGGAGGTGGACGAGACACAGCCCTGTGGCTCGCTTCCATCCTCGCCTTGGAGCTGTTCGCCGGATGGATACATCCTGTCCGGAGCCCGGTCGCCCAACTCCATCGGCATGGTTTGTGCTGGAAGATCAGCTTGAGGCCAATGGGGGCTTGGTGATCTTCTACTCGGATGCTCCTGATGCCTCGTGCCCGCGACCCGCACACTGCAGTTGAAGCTGTGGACATCGTGCGTGCGGCACTGGCCTGCGCGTTTACGCGAATCATCCTCCCCAGTGGAGTGCCCACTCCATTGCCTGGCATGCATGTTGACGTGACATTGGACAGAATCCACCATTTGCAGTGCCTTCGAAACACTCCCCTTGCTGGCACGAATGCCAACAGGCACTCCGACTTTGTGTTTGCTTGGGCGTTGCTCGGCAGATATGTGCATGAGCTAGCATGGAAACAGTGTTTTGCGGCTCTGGGGAATGTGCATCGGCTCCCCACCCTGCCGGAGGCCATTTGGGGCAACGGTGACGCGGTTCCTCTATGGGCCTCCGTGGGGGGGAAGGGCAGCGGACCAGTTCGGATCGAACTTTTCCCTGGGGTCCTTATGTATTGGAAGAAAGAAGCCTTGTCCTCCTGTGGAGCCTCGCCCAAGTGGCGAAGCCGGCCAAACACCCCCAAAGGGCCGCTAGCCATTCTGACTGCGCAGCGCACTCGTGCTTTGCCCAGGCGGATGCCTTGGCCACTTTTCACTGCCGACACGCAGGCCACGTCTCTGGGCCTCAGCCGGTATTGGGATATCAGGCCCTTGCGGCATTCGGATTTCCGGCCTATCAACACCCGCCCCCGAAACCCTACCGTACACCTGCTGGGGAATGCAGGTCGCTCTTCATTAGCGGGATGAATGGCAGAGGCGAGAACGCGCCCGCTTCCGTCTCGGGCAGTATCATTCACACCGCCAACTCTTATGCACTAACGGGCCTGGAAATGGAACAAGTCCGGGAGAACCAAGGCAGGCCGGTTAGGTATGATCTCACTCACCTCTTGTCCACCACCAGGGCGACCAGCTTTGCATCTTCCGGCCGAGCTTGGCAGCGAGGGAGCAGGCGCTGCGGGATGGGGCACGCCTGTACTTCTTCTCGGAGTCTGATACATTTGGCAGCGGAGGCCACTCCTACGGCCACTTCGTTGACAGTGAGGAGTTGTTCCAGCTCACCCCAGGGGATTACGTGCACAAGGAGCTAACCAGCAAGGTTTGCGGTTTGGCGGATCCTCGGCTCGATCGAGCAGTCAGGGCGTCCTTAATGGGCGTTGCTTGTGGCTCGGTCCATTTGCCGGAGCGTTCCCAAGCTTTTGTCAAAGCGGTGCTGGGACGGCAAGTCACCCGGCAGGATATGGAGAAATTCCTCAAACTGCCGCCTGCGACTAATCGGGGAATCATGGAATTGAGAGGTGAGTGCACGGGCATCCTGTTGCAGGAGGCCAAGCCTCACCTGACTGACTTGCCACAGCCCTACCACGAGCTTGGTCCCACGATGAAACTAGTGTTAGACATGTGGCTTCCCCTCCTGCCACTTGAGCGCCTCGTTGATATGCTTGGCTACCAGTTCTTAGCCATGGCATCAGAAGCAGAAGTTGAGGAGGAGCCTTCGGAGCAGTATCACTACCCGGAGCAGGCAGCCGTCAAACGTGCCACCACGCCCACTGCCGTCAAGCCAGGCGCCAATACGTGGCCTATCGGCCTTCTTCATCGGGTCTATCCGAGGGCAACAGTCATCCTTCTCACACCAGAATTGGCAGGAGTTCCTGAAAGGCGCAGAATGTGGTTTGCTGTCGCCGGCAAAGTACCCGCCAAGGGCACTGCGTTGCTGGTCACTCTGAGCGAAGGCAGTCGTGACACGACCTACCCTGGTGTGTTCATTGAGCTTACCGCCTCTAAGAGGCTTCGTACCAACGCGGGCGAGACCAAAGCAATGCAGCCCGTAAACCTCACAATCGCCCTGCTGCTGTCTGATGATCAGCACAACCACCTGGTGAATCAACATACCCTGCCCAGGGTCAGCCAGCTGGAGGTTCTCCCTGGCGGAGCTTCCACCCCGCTTTGGGATGCACTGCTACACATGCCCAAGGAGCGACAGCATGTCGCTCTTGGAGTACCGCTGGCGGATTCCCCATTGGAAGCGATTCGCCAGCCATACTGGCTGCCGAATTTTCTCACTGATCTTGTGCTTGTTCTGCTCACCGGATTGGTTGTCCAAGGGCATTGGCATGACTCGTGGGCCCATCTTATACACCCTGTAGTCTGTCAGGTCCTCAGGGGAAGGCATGGCACGCAAGTCAGCCAGGCTTCTCAGCCTGAGAGGCCCGGGTATGACGATCCTCTAAGTAGCCTCCTCGCAAGCTGGCTAGTGGAGGACAAAGTCTATGCCAAGGAATGGACTCCGCAGTTGCTGACTGGAATTCTAGCCACTCTGCCTGTTGCGCCGCTGCCCAGCCAAGAGGACGCCCGAACTCCTGCGCTGCGGCATGCGGAGCGTTTAAGCCTGACCCCGAACTCGTTAAGCAATGAGCAAGAGCCCCATGGTGGTCAGCCAGTGGGGACTTGACAGTAAGCCCAGGGCACCCCATGGTGGTTAGCCAGTGGAGCAACCCCGAGCAACAGCCAGCCCAAAGTGCGGTTCGCTAATTGGAAGCTGAACTCCGGGTTCCCAACATCCAGGCGCACAACTGTGTTCAGCCCGGCCACAAATCCAAATAGAACTCGGGGCCGCAGTCAGCAGAGTTCTCCTAGTTTCCCAGGGAGGAAACTTGCGAGTAGCAACAGCCACGTCAAACCCTTACGCCGGCCCGCAGCACTTCATTGCCATTGACCCTCCCTATCAGGGTGTCGCGGACGATACCGTGTAGAGGGCGTTTCAGCCCGCTTACCTGATTTTTTGGCCTTCATGCTGACTCCCTCAACAGCAGTTGGCGGGTCAGCTGCTGCGATATTGCGGGGCAACAGACAGGCTTGCGTCAACTCCTCCTCATCGACCCCCCACGCTGGGATGCCAATCGGGATGGGAACACCTACATGCCGTGCCATGGTGGCTTTGGCTGAATGCCACATCGTCCGAACGGCCTCCTGAACTTGCCAATACTGCACAGCACCTTCTTCCCGGGACTGGAAGGGAAAGGCGGAGAGGGCAGTTGCAAGGGCCGAGGGCTCAGGCTCCTTGGGGTTGTCGTGGCAGTACAGTTTATACCAGAAGCTGTTGAGGCGTTGCTTGGTTGGGTGTTTGGATCGTGTCAGCCCCTTAAGGGCCGCCCAATGAGCGGTGGCAGCATCATACCAAGCAGGCCGGGCGCGTTGGGGCCCATGTCTGTTCGGCGTTGTACTAAGTCCTTGCCAATGCTCATCCTCGAGGGCTGGTAATTAATCGAAAAGGGGTAGAGACATCCACTTCTCGCAAGGCCGCCAGGTCAGTGGTACGCAGCTCCGAAAAACGCCAATCATGCACCTGAGCCTCGAACTCGTCTGCCGCCTCAGGTGTCTCTGCAAGACGTGCAGGCGAAGCCTCCTCAGTGTCAGAAGAGATGCAACACACCTCCGAGGGGGCCTGTGTCGTAGCCGCAGTGGGCTCCAAGATTGTAGGCGGCACAAGGAGGCTCTCCAAACGCAGCACGCGCCGGAGGAAAACCACTCAGGCCACTCCAAATTGTAGACGGACCAGAAGTGTTCAATGTCCTGGTTTGCAACGGAGGCAGCGAGGGCCTGCCGAATGGCATCAAGGAAGTGAACTGGTGGTACACTTGGCCTAAATTCTTGATACTGGCGGTGCCCCAGTGTTTGCGAGCCTTGAAGCGAAATCCGGACAAACGCATTAAGCCAGGTTTCTGTGCCAGCCTGGCGGTTTCCAGATTCGTGTGCTTGGCAGCCTCCGGTCAGGCCTTCAAGGCCTCCTGCGATACCTGTCCGTGGACTTGGGGGAGTCCCTGGGGGTCCACCGCATATTTGGTTGCAGGGCACGTGGGCAGCTGATATGCACGACCAGCGAGAAAGGCCACCATGGCCGCGGGAGGCACATTGACCTGTAGGTCTGTAACGCGGCTAGCAATAGCGCCCCCAACCAGTAGTCTGGGTCGGAGGAGTAACACAACATGGCCGGAAAACTGGCATTGCTGACCCCTGGCACATCTGCGACAGCAAAGAAGAGATCAGCGATGTACTGGGCAGTAGTCAAAAACCCGTACCCGACCAAAGAATCCGACAGCCTGGTTTTCACTCGAGGGGCAGGCCCCTTCCTGGGCGGCGTAAGGATTTTGGTATCCCCCAGCAGGTGGGTAAGATACTTAGCGACGCCGTCACACTCACGCGCGGGTTGAAAAGGGACGCAGTAAACCGCATTGGGCAGTGGTTCCAGAACAAATCCACGCGCACGCAAGCTGGCCACCGTGCCTGAGTAGGAGTTGGATGTGTAGAAGGGGGGACGTCCCCAGCCTTCAGACTTGAGCGCGCGGCACAAGACCTCGTGCTCCTCGCCCCAGGTAATTAACCTTCAGCGCCCACGCCTGATCAAGGGGTGGCGTTCCAAAAAGATCCAGCCCGACCCTGTGATCCGTAGGTAACACAATGCTCGCCACCCTTTGCTCCCGAAAGGCCTGTTTGTTCGACTCCTTCGCAATGCCGGGGCCATCCAGGCTCCATAAGCTGGCCTGTGTACGCAGGTACTCAGAGCACTCAATCAGCCCTCCGGTGGAACAGGCCGCCATCTGAAAGCACGCGCCAACGCCATCAGGATAGTACGGCGCCAGAAAGACCAGCGGTCCCAACCCGCGAGTGAAGGAGGAGGTGGCTCGGGCGAAACCTGCCTCGCTATTGAATAGGAAGCCGGAGGCCCGGTAGGTAACAAAAACGCAGACGCTAAAGGTGGGGCCAGTGGAGCAGGGCGTGGTGATGGCCATGAAGAAGCGTTTTAGGGCCCCTAGCTTGTTCGCGAGGAAAGTCCTAAAGACCCCAATGTTCCAAGAGTGTGGCAGTCCTGTCAAAGGGAAGTCCTCTGAAGTTTGACATGCTTCCATAAGGCTCATGTGATTTTCGCCTAGCTGGTCTTCTGGGACACTAGAACGCAACAGAAACTTCATTTGTACCACGATTTTGGCATACTGGGAGACCAGCCCAATGGGCGCCCCGGCGAAAACCTGGTGCCCGAAGGTGAGCACAATGTCGGCCAGCAACCAGCTTAGGTCGTAACTGTTGCCCAGTTTGCTTTGACTCTCATCCTGGTCAGGCACACGGACCCATCGACACGTCTCCATCCACCTGCCAGCAGGGCTGCGTAGCGGTCTCGCGAGCAGATGCTGCAAATTGGGTCCTGGCGGCATGCGCAAATAGGGAATCTGTCCCCTCAACTCGAAAAGGCAGGCTTCCGAGTATCGGCAGGCATACAAGACAGCAGAAATTTCCGGGGGGAGGCGCATGGACGAGCAAAGCGAAAGATTGATGGCCGGACCCACAATAGCCTTGAGTCCCGCGGCTTGCATGACTGTTTCGGCCTGTTTTGGCTTAACACAGCTTAGGCAGAGGATGGCTTCCAGCATGGAGTTGGCCGAAAACCCAGACTTCGTATAATCAGGGTGCAAATTGGGTTTGCCCCAGGAAGGCATATCTCCCTGCCCTTTTTTCCAAGGTCCGGCGCTGTTATGCGTTTGCCTTAGCAATGCTGCTGGTAGCGTGGCAGTCGTATACAGATCAGCCGGGACGGCATTGAGGCCGCACGCTTTTTGCTCCAAAAGCTCCGTCACATAGTGATAGTTCGGTCGGGATCCTCCCGCCGGCTGCCTGTGATCCCCAATCATGACATCAAGCGCATGTCGAACGTGAGCCAGAATGGTGTTGGAGCCAGGTGTGCCCAGTTGCTGTGCTTCATCCCTGAGCAGAAGCTCCACATCCTTCAACCTGTTAATGAGCACCGAGTATGGGAAGCTGAGCCGAGCAACTATAGTCCCATGTGTCGCTGCAACTAACAATCCCCGGGACGCATCATGTGCGTCAAAAGGAAGCTTGTAGGTATCCTTTTCCTTGCGGGCCGGGACGCGAATGACGCGACTGCGGACGAAATCGTGGCTTGCAGCGGTTAACCGATCAACGGCCTCGATGTAGGCTCGCACTGACTCGTTGCCATGCGCGGTGTAAAGGGTGAGTCTGTTGGTCAGGCAGGCAACAAGTACTCCCAGAAACGCACACGAGCGTGTTTTGCCGCTGCCAGGGGCACCAGTAATGAAGACAGAGGAGCGATTGGCACCCAAACCGTAAGAACAGGTTCCAATCAACGCCGCAAGATGACCGTCAGCCCCCCAAAAAGTGTCACAAAAACACGAAAGGAAGGACGGCCCCGCCGCAAGTGCAAAGACACTGGCACGGCTTCTTGGGGCGCGCTGGCCTGTCTTTGCTGAAGGCTAGAGTGAGGGTTTGACTGCTCCCATGCTTCCTCCCTGGGAAGCTTGGAGGGCCCTGCTGACTGCGACCCCAGTTCTACTTGGGACTGTGGTCAGACTGGGCACAGTTGTGCGCCTGGGTGTCGGGAACTTTTGCCGGGCTTCAATAATAGAACCGCAAGTTGTGTCGGCTGTTGCTCGGGGCTGCTCCACTGGCTGACCACCATGGGGCTGGTCTTGCATCCGTTGTTCTTGCTAACAAGTCCCCATTGGCTGACCACCATGGGGCGCGTGCTGGCCTTGTCTTTCCTCTGGGAAAGTTGGCCAATTTGTGCCTTCCCTTTTCGCTACTGTGTGCCTGGTACCTGACCGTGTCGGCCGGTAACTCTGCTGTCCTTCTTCGATTTACAGCTTTCCGTGCTGACCTTCGTTGCACCAGTGGCTTCATGATGGTGATTTTGTTGATCTGGCAAACCGTCGCATTTTGCGACCCTCCCGCATGCTCTGCGCTGCTCGATTACACCTGGATTTCTGCGACGACCTCGAGTACTGAGCGCGGGGGGCTTTTAGATGTTTGGCGCTTTTGTTTTGGTGGTTGTGGTTTGTTGTGGTTTTGGTGTGTGTTTGCTTTGGTTTTCGCACCTGCTCTGTTTCACCTCTAGTGTTGAGACCCACAAGAACGGCCTACTGCGCTGCTGATGTAGTAAAGAGGCGTCGGTTCAAAAAAAAACTAGAAGAGGGATGGCCCGAAAGCATCGATTTGCCGTGCGTTGACTCCATGCACTTGACTCTTTGTAATCGAACTGTATGCACTTGGAGAAATGTATGCCCTTACATGGTTGCATAGTCACTTGTACACTGCACTTGTATGCACTGGAACTGCATGGCATTCAAGTGTGTGGAGTTGAATGCCATGCACTTGTGGTCAACTCTGTAGACTTTTCATCGGCGTTGAAGACAACGCCGAGCTCCAGCGGCCGGTCGCGGCACGCACCTGCGCCGGTGCAAGGAAAGAAGCAAAAACCAGACAAGCGCAAAAACAGACAAAAGAGGTGGAGTCTAAGTAAGGGCCGTGCATGTTGGTCGCCATGGAATACCTGCGCGCAGAAAACAGCTTGACTTGCAAGTCGGTCGACAAAGGTGCCAATCGTCCCGGGCGGTCCTAGCTGCATTTTCACACCCGCGTGCGTCGCAGTGTCCATACTAAACATAGCCCGGACGGCGTCCATGCGGTTCTGCAGCCGCGCTTTCGGGCCCTGCCTCCGCTGTGACGTCAAAACTCGCCCTGCCCCGCGGGCTGCGTCCCCACACTTTCGCAAATCCACAATACAATGCAACTTGCGCAATAGTGCGCCTGATGAAGCTGGCAATCGAAACAAAGAGGAGCTTGTTCACGCTCTGTTGCAGTGCATTTCAGAGCAGGAGGCGTCATGGGAAAGCTTCCCATAACGCCTCCTGCTCGGAAATGCACTGCAACAGAGCGTGAAGAAGCTCCTCTTTGTTTCGCTTGCCAGCTTCACAGCGCTGCTGCACGCCCGCAGCCCCAGCAAGCTCACGCAAATGCAGGGCAGTCTGCTTCGCGAGCTCCCCGCGCAGCCAAGCCACGCCGTCAGCAGCAAAACCTTCTCGCAGGCCCTGCAGCTCTTGCTGCAGCGCAGGGCCAGCTTCATCCTGTTCGAAGGTCGACAAGAAAAGCCGGAAACTGCCCTAGTCAAGAGACACTGCGCACGCACCGCTTGAAGCAAGCTCCAAGCAACGAAAATCATGCCCCCTGACCTGCCTAGGAATGCAAACGATATGACACACCCTTGCAGAACAAGGAAACCAAGAATGCACAGGACAAAAGAGAGGCTTTCCCCACAACGCCTCCTGCTCGGAAATGCGCTGCGACAGAGCGTGCACAAGCTCCTCTTTGTTTCGCACGCGCCCGTCAGAGCGCCGCGGTATGCCTGCAGCGCCACCAAGCTCGCGCAGCAGCGTGACCGTCTTTTTCGCAAGCTCCTGGCGCAGCCAACCTGCACCTTTAGCACGGAAACCATGCCGCAGCTTCTGCATAGCATCCCCGCCGGTGTACGACATACCTGGACCTACAAAAAAAAGCGCACCGTCCAAGCTGGCACCAAGGTTTCATTCAACAGTGCCTCTCGGCCAAAGCTAGCACGCATGCATGTAGAGCAACGCATCATGAGGTGGTCAACACAGCCAAATGTCAAAGAGTGCATTCAGTTCTGCGTGCGCACGCGGCACTGTCCATACAAAACAGAGGCCGCCGCGCCGTCGAACTTTCGCAAGACGGCGTCCGTCCTCTGGCAGGCGGCGAAGACTTGTGTTCAGCTGTCAAAAAAGGAAACTGGATGCAGAGACAGAAACTGCAGCACTCGTCTCATAAGAAAGACATTCATCACAGTAAATGTCCCTAGCACTTCACTTTCTAGGGCGTTTCCTCAAGAGACTGGTGGCCGGGGGCTTCTGCTCTTGAAGTCCACCAACAGCTTTACCGGCTTGGTCCAGCCGAGCAGGGACTTCCGTATGTGCCCCATTGGCACAGGCCGCTTGAAGGCACGAACGTGCTGCACGTACCAACCGAACAGCGTCTGGGGCTCTGACGTCCCCCAATCATAGAAGCTACCCTGCTCAATCAGGGTATCCGATCGATGAGCATCGAAGTGGTCGTAATTTTCAAACTCGATGCTGCCCGCAAAAACGATGACGCCGAGCACTTGCGCCTTCAACGGAGCGGGGGCCATCGCGATGTCCACCATGGCACCCTGCGTGGAGCCGCTGCCCAGAGTCTCGATGAGGAACAGCTGCTCGCCCGCAGAGAAGCAGCGGTACTTCCCCAGAGCGTACTTCCTGACTTCCATCGTCTTGCGACCTGCCATGAGGAGCCGACTCCACGGATACTGCACGTTCAGCCCGCAAAGACACAGTGTCTCGCTCGAACTCACCACGCCAGCTGGAGCCTTCAGCGCGGCAGCTCGCGCAGCAGCCTCACCCACTGTGGTAGAGTCACGAATGAAGTTCAAGTCTGCCATCGCTTTCTTCTTGGACTCGCGCAGCGGGCCGATGATATTCTGGACATCATCGCACAGGACAACATTCGAAAAGTGCGCCCGCCAGCCTCCTCCATGCTTCTGAATGCTACCACGATGGCCCAAGGGCCGCGACTTCGTGCCGCGCCACGACATGTTGAACCGTGAAGAAGCTGCAAGTATAAGTGCAGAGACGCATCATGAGGTGGTTAACACAGCAAAACGTCCAAGCGTGAATTCAGTTCTACGCATGCGGCACACGCAGACAGCGCAGGATGCCTTCTCGTGTTTCTTGATGTCGTAACAGCACCTACACGCTGCAACAGCACAAACAACAGACATACAGCACACGAACACGAGCACATAGACACAGTGCGGGATGCCTTCTCCCCTTCATTGACGTCTTCGCGCGCCATGACATCCAGATGGGACATCGCCCAAACATGTGACATTTGACAGCAACCGCTGATCACTTCCCACAGAGAGACGGGTCTGAGCGCAGGACTGGCTGCCTTCCCTCCAAAACGAGATCACTTTTTTCCCGGTCCGCTGCATGGCATTCACATTCGAGTCCCACGATATTTCCCAGGTTTTCGACCCGGAATTTGAGTCCCACGATCAGGCTTTCGACGCCCCGGAATGCGAGTCCCACGATGTTTGCGAGAGGTTTTTGATGCCCCGGAATTCGAGTCCCACGATATTTGGGAGGGTTTCGACATCCCGGAATTCGAGTCCCACGATATTTGCGAGGTTTTCGAGGAATTCGAGCCCGGAACTCGAGTCCCACGATATTTGCGAGGTTGTCGACGAGAAAAGACAAAAACATCCCCGTGTCTTCACGCGCGCGGAACTCCGTTACCATGCTATTTGCGCCCAGATGTCCGTTACCATGCTATTTGCGGTGTTTTTCAAGTGCCCAGATGTCCGTTACCATGCTATTTGCGGTGTTTTCAAGCGCCCAGATGTCCGTTACCGTGCTACTTGCGGTGTTTTCGAGCGCCCAGACGTCCGTCACCGTGCTATTTGCGGTGTTTTCAAGCGCCCAGATGTCTGTTACCATGCTATTTGCGGTGTTTTCAAGCACCCAGATGTCCGTTACCATGCTATTTGCGGTGTTTTTCAAGCGCCCAGATGTCCGTTACCATGATATGTGCGGTGTTTTCATGCGCCCAGATGTCCGTTACCATGCTATTTGCGGTGTTTTCATGCGCCCAGATGTCCGCTACCATGCTATTTGCGGTGTTTTTCGGGCGCCCAGATGTCCGTTACCATGCTATGTGCGGTGTCTTCAGACGCCCAGGGCGTCCGCGGCGTACTACGTCTGTACTACAAAAAGTCGACTTTCCAGCCACGGAAGCTCCGCGTGTCCGCGGCGTACTACGTTTGTACTAGAAAAGTCGACTTTCCAGCCACGGAAGCTCCGGATGTCCCCGGCGTACTACGTTTGTACTACAAAAGTCGATTTTCCAGCCACGGAAGCTCTGCGTGTCCGCGGCGTACTACGTTTGTACTACAAAAGTCGACTTTCCAGCCACGGAAGCTCCGGGTGTCCCCGGCGTACTGCACGTCTGTACTACAAAAAGTCGACTTTCCAGCCACGGAAGCTCCGCGTGTCCGCGGCGTACTGCGTTTGTACTACAAAAAGTCGACTTTCCAGCCACGGAAGCTCCGGGTGTCCCCGGCGCACTATACGTCTGTACTACAAAAGTCGACTTTCCAGCCACGGAAGCTCCGCGTGTCCGCGGCGTACTACGTTTGTACTACAAAAAGTCGACTTTCCAGCCACGGAAGCTCCGCGTGTCCGCGGCGTACTACGTTTGTACTACAAAAGTCGACTTTCCAGCACGGAAGCTCCGGGTGTCCCCGGCGTACTATACGTCTGTACTACAAAAGTCGACTTTCCAGCCACGGAAGCTCCGCGTGTCCGCGGCGTACTACGTTTGTACTACCAAAGTCGACTTTCCAGCCACGGAAGCTCCGCGTGTCCGCGGCGTACTACGTTTGTACTACAAAAGTCGATTTTCCAGCCACGGAAGTCCCCGGCGTACTACGTCTGTACTACACAAGTCGACAAAAAAAACGCAAAACACTACGGTTTTCGCACCGCGACCACGCGAAAACCTGCAGAGGGGTTACGTTTGCATGTCAAGAAACGCAAAAACACGACGGTTTTGGCACCGCGCCAACGCCGAAACCCGCAGAGGGGTTACTTTTGTATGTCACAAAACGCAAAAGCACGACGGTTTTGGCACCGCGCCAACGCCGAAACCCGTTGAGGGTTGTCTGCGGCCACGGAAAAAAGTACCAAAAACGACGGTTTTCGCACCGCGACCCGGCGATTACCCGCAGAGGGTTGTCCGCGGACCTAAAGAAACGTAAAAAAACGACGGTTTTAGCACCGCGACCACACGGAAACCCGCAGAGGGTTGTCCGCGCAAATCAAGAAACGTAAAAACACGACGGTTTTAGCACCGCGACCACGCCGAAACCCGCAGAGGGTTGCAATCCCGATTGGCGATGTCAACCCAGCCCGCCGCCTTAGAAAGATTAATTTTAATTTAGAAATCTAGGACTGGGTACGAAGGTCTACTAAATTCTACGTAAATCTCGTAATTTCTATTAACTTCTACTTCACTCTATGCAATTCAGTCTATGCACTTCACTCTATGCACTTCACTCTATGCAATTCACACTATGCAATTCACTCTATGAACTTCACTCTATGCACTTCACTCTATGCACTTACCTCTATGCACTTCACTCTATGCACTTCACTCTATGCACTTCACTCTATGCACTTCACTCTATGTTGTTGGGTCAGAGGGCTCCGCACGGAAGAACCCTTCGCGATGCTTTCGGGAAAAATTCTGCCAGAGCACGAGTGACACAATTATCTTGTGTGCCAATTCGCAAAGCTTGGGGAACGGAAGCGGAGAATTTTGCTGGGACATGTGGGAAACACGACACAGGATCCTGACGGGACCTTATACAGTCGGTCGCAGCCGTGGGCCCAGCAGGGATTGTGGTGGAACCACGCTTTCGAGTGGGAGCCGAGACATCTGACAGGCACGACAGGCGAATAGCAGCTGGATGGCCCCTGGCAATGATAGAACAATTGGGTCATCCGCCCCCCAAGATAGCTTCTGCAAGAATGAAAACATCGAGGCAAAATGAGCTGTGAAGAGCGATGGAATCGGTAGCCTCTTGGCTATTCTCGGTAGCCCCACTGGCTGATCACCATGGGGTAGAAGGATTCAGTGGGAGAACACCTGTCGAATTAGAACTTCGAGCAGATCCCTCACTGATTGGTCACGGTGCGTGCTTCTACGTTGCACTGTGCTGGTTTCCTGCCTTGATCGACACTGCCTGGCGAGCTGGGTTGGAATGTCGTCTTGAAAATGACTCTTAAAGAAGCTACCTTGGCACTTTTTGGCTGTGCGCATCATTGGCTGATCACCATGGTCAGTCGGTTGTGGCTACTTACGGAAAACCCCACTGGCTGATCACCATGGGGCACTTTTGGCCGGCCTCCCTGTGGGAGGGGTAGGCCCCGATGGTGTATTGCATCATGCTTCGGTTGCCACAACAGTCAAACTTCGGCCGTTACGCACCCCCTCTGCGCCCTCCGAAACTCGTGGAGTCCGGGGCGTCCCGTTTCTATCTAGTTTGAAACGTGGACGCCCCGGACTTCACGTCCCGGACTCCACTCTTTGCACTCTAGAATCTAGAACCCATGGATCGCTGGAATTCATTTTTTTTAAAAAAGCGGGCGCCTCTTTACTACATCAGTAGCACAGTAGGCCGTTCTTGTGGGTCTCTCAACGAGGTGTGAGACAGATCGCCAGTTAAAAGCAACACAACCGAGAACGAAGAAACCACCCAACCAAGCAAGGCAGCCAAAGAACAACCAACCGACAAACCAGAAGAAGGCGGCGAAACTACAAAGAAAAAACCCCATGCGCTCGTACCCAAGCTCGTCGATGTGTCCCTGAGCAGATCCATGGCAGCACCAAGTCGTGTGGGGAAACCGCAAAATGCGATTGTGTGCCAGAGAACAAAACCACCATCACGCAATCATCTGCACAAATTGGCAACCTTCATAGTCACGGATAGTCACATGTTCGCAGCTACCATTGCCGGCATTCCAAGAACTGGCGGTGTGAGCCTGCGCGGACGGTTGCAACGGCCGAAGTTTGACTGTTGTGGCAACCGAAGCATGATGCTGCAATACACCATCGGAGGGCAGGCCAAAGGTGCCCCATGGTGATCAGTCAGTGGGGTCTTCCGTAAGTAGCCACAACCGAATGCCCATGGTGATCAGCCAGTGATGCGCACAGCCAAACAGTGCCAAAGTAGCTCCTTTAAGAGTCATTTGCAAGACGACATTCCAAAGCCAGCTCGCCAGCAGTGGATCGCTGGAATGGAATTCAAAGTTGCAGCTCTGACCAAACAGCTCGCGCCAAAAAGCTCCAAGGCTTGGCAAGTTTTTAGGTCACAAAGACGAGCTGACGAGCTCCACGCACCCCTCTGGCGCCCTCCGAAGCTCGTGGAGTCCGGGGTGTTCCGTTTGCAACATTAGTTTGAAACGTGGACGCCCGGACGTCCGGACGACTCCAGGCGTGGCAAGATTTTTGATAAAGACGAGCTCCACGCACCTCCTCTGCGCCCTTCGAAGCTCGTGGTCCGGGGCGTCCCGTTTCAATATCTCGGGACTCCACGCCCCGGACTCCACTCTTTGCATCCTAGACCATGGATCGTTAGGATTCAAAGTTGCAGCTCTGACCAGACAGCTACATAACGTTAGTTTGAAGCGGGAGGCCCCTGACTCCACGGTCCGGACTTCTCTGCATTCTAGAACCCATGGGTGGCTAGGGTTGAAAGTTGCAGCTCTGACCAAATAGCTCCGCCAAAACTAGCTTGCTAGGATTCAAAGTTGCAGCTCTGACCAAATAGCTCGCGCGAAAACTGCTCCAAGGCCTGGCAAGATTTTTGATCACAAAGACTAGCTCCACGCGCTCCCTCTGCGCCCTTCGAAGCTCGTGGAGTCCGGGGCGTCCCGTTTCTATATGGCATTAGTTTGAAACGGGACGCCCCGGACTCCATGCCCGGGCCACTTTGCATCCTAGAACTCATAGATCGAGAGGATTCAAAGTTGCAGCTCCAAATGGAAGGCTTGGCAAGATTTTTGGTCACAAAGACCAGCTCCGCACCCTCTCTGCGCCCTTCGAAGCTCGTGGAGCCCGGAGGGAGCCAGGGGTCAGGGCCAGAGCCAGGGCATCCGACCAGGCCCGGGGTCCGCAGGCAAAAGCCACAGTGCACTTGGCACAGAGGACTGGCGCAATGGACTTGACGCAAGCACCGGTGCGCAATGCATTTGGCGCGAGTGATGTTTGAGACAGTGGCCCCCCCCTTCTGGTGGGTTGGGCCTTGCAGACAGACGGCCAGGGCAGGCCAGAGGTACATAACACAGATTTGCCATAGCGCTGTGCACTTGGCCGGACGTTGCCGAGCAGCTTTCACGTGAGTGCCGCATAATTTCGCGATATTATTCTTAAATTATTGTGAAGGACCTGAGGGTTGTATTTTTCTGTGGTTCTTGGCATGTTGAAAGGAGCTGGAAGATCGTGCAAGTAGCGAGCCTGATGAGGTGGTTATGCCGGTTATGCGTGACTTGCACTTTATGGACCCTTTTCAGCCGGTTCCCGAGGACCAGCAGATCCCTAGGGCAATTGCTCACGCCCCGTCGTCCAAATTGAAGGAAGACATGGAGGAAGGGTCAACTTTGAATGTGCGCATCATCTACAAGTGCAACGAAGCAACACCATTCGTGTGTTGGACACGCAGGAGTCACTGGGATCGCAGCGCTTCTGTTTGCAAGTTTTGGAGTGCCTGCAGAAGCGATTCAGGATTACATGCTGAAGGCAGTGATATTCCAAGCAAGCAGCACGTTCCAGAGCGTACCAGTGCAAGCGCAAAGATATCCAATACCATTTTGTTGTTGCGCCGCGGCGGTTAGATGCTTTTATCTCATGACGTCGTGGCAAGACAAATGCAAGGGGGGCCATACTACTTGTCTCCAGCTTTCGCAAAGCCACATGGATTGCCTAAGGCAATCCTTTGAGAAAACTGTCCAGCGCTATGATCTCGGTTTATTCTTATAATTAAATATAGGCTAAATATAATCCGAATATCGATACCTTATTATTTATTGAATATTTCTTGAGGATTTTTTTATTTTATTCACATCATATAATGAATTTTCATATAAAAATAAGATTTTATTGAATTTGGCAAGAAATAAGAGTGATTTTTTTTAAAATTCCGATTCGTGTCCGGTTCGTGTTTGGTTCGTGTCTGGTTCGTGTCTGGTTCGTGTTCGGTTTGTGTCTGGGTTCGTGTCTTGTTCGGATTTGGGTTCGTGTCTGGGTTGGTGTCTGGTTTTCGTGTCTGGTTCGTGTTTGGTTCGTGTCTGGTTCGTGTTCGGTTCGTGATTGTTTCGTATCCGGTT
>CAJNDS010000112.1:202106-224730 GCA_905221605.1 Symbiodinium natans | reverse complement strand
CCCTGGTCAGAAAATGACACTCTGGCAGGAGCGAAGGAAATGCCATCAGAACAGCACAAGGAACGCCACGCCGAAACGACAAACCCTTTTCGCCTTGACGTCTTCATGGTCTTCGGCCTTACCACGGCCCAAAGTGCCATCAGTCTCAGCTCTTCAGGACATAAGCTTAATACAGAATTTCCTCTCGGTCTCGGCTCCCCGCCTTAGCCCTGCGTGCGACGCGAAAGTTGTGTGCCCATATTCCCGCAGTAACCGACCTCGCTCTGGCTTGCGCATCTTCGGCACTCCATGCCATACATCACATCCCACCTCGAAAACGGCACGGCCCCCGCTCCAAGCAAAGCCCGCGCCGTCCGCGTTGCTCGCCTGAAGCTGCTCGGGAACACTTCTAACGCTGTTCAATGCGCTGGTCTTAGGCTCTGGCAAACACACCAGGAACAGCGCCAGTAGCACCACCACGCGCCCGACCTTGCGCGATGTTGCTGGAGGCCTGCTCATGGCGGCAGTCGTCCTGCTGGTCCTAGCTGTCCTCTGGCTCGAGCAAAAGGCAATCTGCATGAACGAATGGTCAAGCTCCACCTGTTTCAGTTTGACTGCTGGCTCATCCCTCCAAGCCAGCCGGAGCAAGACTTCAGGAGGGGTTGACACGGAGCTATGTTTGTGTGTGTGCCCGAGGCCTGGGGCGAACCGGCTTCGAGACAAGCTGGCTTTTGGGTTTGGGGTTTAGGGGGCCACGAAGACGTTGTCACGGACGGCATCATGTCGACAAATCAAGGCAGTCTTACAAATTTCACGCAGGGCCGATCCGTAACGGTCTGGGCAAGCGTGTCTGAGCGGCTGATCAGGAAGGCCGGGACCTGCTTCGGCAGCTCGCCCAGCTTTTGGTGCGAAAACATGGCCTTGCCGATGGTGAACTCCGGGCGCACCACGTTGACCTCATGTTCCGCGATGCCGGTCTGGGCGACGGCTCGAGTCGTCGGTGAAAGAGCCGCCACACTCTTGCCGGCGAGATGGATCGGAATGCCCCGCTGCAACTCAGCGCGCACCATTGCTGGCAAGACTCCCCAAGGCACGGGCTCGGTCTTCGCCCGCTTCTTCCCGGGCTCTGTCGGCTCGGCGGGCTTGAGCACTATGCCGCTGTAGGAACGGCCAAGCCCTTGCAAGGTGGTCCCGAAGGAGACGGGTGGCACACGGGGATTCGGCCCACGCCGCTGCTGCTCAAGTTGGACACCTCGTACCCGCTCGTACCCGGCTCCTCCAGGAAGTGGCTCCTGACGTGTTGGCGAAAGAGCTGCACCGCGAGCGGGAGCTTTGGAAAGAGGCTGGCGATCGGCTGTTCGGCTCCTCCTCCTGGACCGGCTCCATTGCTGTCTCCTCCGAGCTGGACATGGTCTCCGGGACCTGCACGGCTCCCGGAAGCATTTTTGGCAAAGGTCGTCCTCCGGCCTCGCGACTTCCAAGAGACGCAGCATCTGCTCGGCAACACGGGCTCGGCACAGCAGCCGGCGGTCATCGCCAACTTTGTGCACTTTCTGGCTAACGGAGTGGATCACCGTGGCTCCGGGTGCAAAGGCCTCCATGGTGGCACCCAGCTTCGCTCCAGCCGAAATCGAATCTGACACACAAGCCCCTTGCACAAAGCACCCAAGCTTGTCCGGCACACACGCTTGCAAGAAAGAGCTGGCATGTGCGCCTCGAAGCCAACTCGCCCAGACCTTGCACGCAAAAACAGCTCATGGACCCACACCCTGCTTGCAACACGAACGCAGACTTCCAAATGCCCCCTCTCCCGGACGTGAAAATGTGAATCCCGCCCTCCCACTACCCGGAGGTGAAAACGTGAAAATGTGAATCCTGCCCTCCCCGCACCGGACGTGAAAACGTGAAAATGTGAATCCCGCCCTCCCCCCCCGGACGTGAAAACGTGAAAATGTGAATCCCGCCCTCCCCCCCGGACGTGAAAACGTGAAAATGTGAATCCCGCCCTGCCCCTACCCGGAGGTGAAAACGTGAAAATGTGAATCCTGCCCTCCCCCCCGGGACGTGACAACGTGAGAATGTGAATCCCGCCCTCACCTCCCGGACGTGAAAACGTGAAAATGTGAATCCCGCCCTCCCCCCCCGGACGTGAAAACGTGAAAATGTGAATCCTGCCCTCCCCGTCCCGGACGTGAAAACGTGAAAACGTGAATCCTGCCCTCCCCGTCCCGGACGTGAAAACGTGAAAATGTGAATCTGCCTCTCCCCCCCCTGGCGTGAAAACGTGAAAATGTGAATCCTGCCCTCCCCGTCCCGGACGTGAAAACGTGAAAACGTGAATCCTGCCCTCCCCGTCCCGGACGTGAAAACGTGAAAATGTGAATCTGCCTCTTTTCCTGTCATTTTTTGCCATTTTTCGCGCCAAAATCGCCCAAATTCACGAATTCACGTTTTCACGCTGGCCTTCCCGGCCTCCCAGCCTCCCAGATTCACGCTTTCACGTTTTCACGTTGGCCTTCCCGGCCTCCCAGATTCACGTTTTCACGTTTTCACGTTGGCCTTCCCGGCCTCCCAGATTCACGTTTTCACGTTTTCACGTTGGCCTTCCCGGCCTCCCAGATTCACGTTTTCACGTTTTCACGTTTTCACGTTGGCCTTCCCGGCCTCCCAGATTCACGTTTTCACGTTTTCACGTTGGCCTTCCCGGCCTCCCAGATTCACGTTTTCACGTTTTCACGTTGGCCTTCCCGGCCTCCCAGATTCACGTTTTCACGTTTTCACGTTGGCCTTCCCGGCCTCCCAGATTCACGTTTTCACGTTTTCACGTTGGCCTTCCCGGCCTCCCAGATTCACGTTTTCACTTTTTCACGTTGGCCTTCTCCGCCTCCCAGATTCACGTTTTCACTTTTTCACGTTGGCCTTCCCGGCCTCCCAGAATCACGTTTTCACGCCGAGCTCCCCGACCAGCAAATTGGCCATTTTTGCCTTGCCCGGGTCCTCCCAACCTCAAAAATTGCCCAAAAGTCGCAATCTCCACAGAGACACGTCTGGTTCACACTCAGAGCGCTGGACCTCCCAAAATTTGAAGATGGCCGCGAGGAAGTGAACACCTGCCCACAACAGGGGAGGAGCACCACACTTTAGCTTACGGGGGGAAGGGGGTGGGAGGGAGGGCGGCGCAAGGCTCACACAAGCAAAAAAAGGCGCCAAGACAACCCTGAACCCCTCTTGCCGAAACCCGCCTGCCACGCTGCGCGAAGATGTTGAAGAGTAGCCGGGTCACGATGCGCACCTGGTCGCAGGAGAGGGCCCGGGGTTCCCGGGAGGGGCGGGGGAGACGCAGGGCACTCTAGAGTTACAGCGGGGAGGGGAGGAAGGGCAGACAGCACGCCGAACTAAACCTCACTGCATCGGAGCCCACAATAGCCTGCAACCCGAAACCCTACCGACCCTGAAGCCTCTGCGGAGCCCGGCTGCCAGCAGTGGAGACGAGGAGCACCTGATCACAGGAGGGGGGCCCGAAATTCCCGGGCACTCAGGCGACCTCACTGCCTCACACCTGCCAACCCTAAACCCTGAAGCCTTGCAGCACAGCGACGCACAACACTTCCAGACCTCGCAGCCTCAGAACCCCCCAAACACCTTCCCAAACACCTCCTGAACCTCTGTGCGCCCGGCGTTCGGCCCTGTGTCAGGACCCTGTGTGTGTGTCTGCTGTCTTCCTTAGAAGTGTTGCTGGCTTTGCCTGCTGCTGTTGCGACCACAGGTGCTGAAGGAAGGTCTTTAGTTGGCATATGATTAGGACTAGCACGGTATGTTGTCGATTGCTGGCGCTTCGAGGAGCGAGCGCGGCCCAAGCACTCTAGCAAAAAATGCGCAAAGTCATGCCAAAATCATGCGAAGATCCAGCAAGAACATGCAAAACAAAAAATGCCAACGTTTCGCCCTGAAGCAGTGATTTTTAGGTCGACCGGCGAAAAGGCGTTCTTTCATGCCCTCGCCAGTACCTATGGATGCGAACTCCTGGAAACTCGACCGGCGAAGGGGGGCCCGCTCGGGCGACGACCTTTTTTCCGGCCGGGGTTTTCAAAAGTCATGAGCTGGGCTCAACAACGAGAAGCGATTAGAATTGCAGCCGAGGCCGGGGTCAGGGCGAGGACCTCGGCGGCAGGCTCAGAAACCCTTCCTTTGACACACCACCACCTCCGCTACGCGATGCTCAGCCGCCCGAACGGCGAGCTCACGAGGGCCGGCCAGTATTACTACCAACTGATCGACCGGCCGCCCCCCAGCCGGCAGTACGACCGCAACCAACCCCTCATCCGCGAGGGCCCGAACGATTACATCATGGAAGAGCTTCTTCAAGGACAAGTGGGTGGACTGGGTGGTGCACGTGCCCGTCATCATCCGCGGCATCCGGCGAAACGGCCGGAACCGCGGCATGCCCTACGAGCGCACGAAGCGCCTGCCCGTCACGGACCTCAACGTCACACTGCCCCGGCAGAGCGAGGGGCTCTCGGATGCCCAAGCGGCCCGGAACCTCAAGGCGTCCGCGCTCGCGCAGCTCGGGAACCCCGAGCCGAACGACATTATTTGGGAGCTGTCCGACGAGACCTACTACCTGGACGCAACGAGGGAGTGGACCTTCAGCCAGCAGGCCATGCAGGTCGTAGACGACCGGGTGGTGGTGGAGACCGTCCTGGATCAGCCCCTGGGGCTCTGCGGGACGTCTCCTACCAGCTGTACTGCGGCGACGAAATCCTAGAGTCCGCCTTCGAACAGCGGCCGGACAAGCTTTGCGTCCCTCGGCAGCTCGCGGAGCTGATGCGGCTGCCGCTGCAGGAGGTGCTTTCGGACTTCGACGCAATCTGCACCAAAAAACGTGGCGGGAGCAGGGCATCACCCCCCGAGAGATCCGGGAATTCTGCCTTTGGCGCCAGGCCCCGATGTTCTACGTGGACTGCCAGGGCCGCCTGCTGGACAAGTACGAGCCTACCGTCAAGGAGCAGCGGGCCGTGGCCTTCACGAGCTGGAACTGCCACGCCTTCTTCTACAAATCCGCCCGCACCGTCGCGAAGTGCGAGCCGATCGGGGAGCGGGCCAGGTACCGGGGCGAGAGGAAGCCAGGCGAAACGCCCGAGTTCAAGGATTGGCGGGAGTGGGAGGGCGAGGTCGCCAGCGGTCATTTCTACACTGAAGACCTGGAGCAGGTCCGGAGGGAGCTCCTGGCCGAGGGGCACTGCCCGAAGGTGGTCATGCGAAGCATGAGCGAGTGGCGGTGCCTGCGGCTGAGGGTGCGGGGCGGCGAGGACTGCGTCATCTCCGCCTTCCACGAAGACCTGGATGTGCTGCAGGCCTGGATGGGGCGGCTGGGGCTCCCCTATTGCGGGCAGCGTCTGGCGGGCGCCGCGAGCGAGGTCTTCCTTCACCTTCTCAAGGCCCGCCGCGATCCGCCCGGATCTCGGCAAGCCCTGCTCGCGGAGCAGGACCACCAGTGCAAGCTCTGCGCGGCCCCCATCACCGCAACCACGTGCGAGTTGGACCACATCGTCCCCGTGCACCAGTCCTTCGCTGCACAGGCCCAGAACCTCCAGGCACTGTGGAGTGCCACCGGAACAAAACGGCCCTGGAGTCCTCGCACGCCACGACACTGGAGTCGCGCTTCAGCCGGCGGGCTTACGAGCAGTACGTGGAATCGCCTCGACTCCCGCCGCTCGTCTTCAAGCTCAACAGCCACAAGCCGGACCACATCTGCCACGGTATAGACGTGGCGCGGTGCCGCAAGAACGGTCTGGCCCATGCCAAGTTCCCCGCACCCATCTTCTGCCCCAAGGACAACGTGGAGCAAGCCCGCGAAGGGCACCTGGCGGACCTGACCTACGTGAGGCTCCGGGAGGACGGGCGTTGGGCGGCGTTCAAGCAGCTCCCCTACGTGGGCCAGGGCTGGTACGCCAAGCCTGCGGTGGCCTATATGCTGGAAAAGGGCCTTGCGACATGGAGCGACTTCGTGTACAGCCTGGACGCCACGGCGCACGTGGACCAGGAGTCCGTGGCCCAGGCCCTGCAGAAAATGGAGGCGGCTTGGCCGGAGGGAGAGGAGCACTACGCGAAGCTGTCGGTGAATGCCCTCATCGGGCTGTGGGCACGCAACATGAACCTCATCTACACCATGCGCACCAGCAACCACCAGTTCGACGGGTCCGGGTGCCAGCACCGGGAGCTGTTCCTGGACGCCGCGGGCGGGATGCACTGGGATCACATCTACGTGACCCAGTTGTTGTCCAACCGGAGCTGCCGGCCTGTGCACGACTTCGTGATGGCCTCGGAGTACGTCGCCGTCTCCAGAATCCGGGATGCACTCGCAACCGTGCCGTCGAGGTACCTGAAGGCCGTCAAAACGGACTGCGTCGTCTTCCAGGACCTGCCCAAAAAGTTCCAGGGCCTTGTGGACAGCCTGGTCCGCGAAAGGCATCCCGACGGCACGCCCGTGTACCGATGCGAGGAGGTCAAGGGCCTCGAAGGCCAGTATCGGATCCCCCGAATCGAGGCGGAGTGGATGTGCAACATTGACACCTGGAAGGTCGCGGAGGACCCTGTGCTCCACTGCCTCGAGGGCGGGAGCCTGCTGCTGACCGGCTACCCGGGCACCGGGAAGACCCACCTGGCGCGCCAGATCGTGACCGCCCTCCGGGAAGAAGGGTACAAGGTGAAGATCATCACGAAGACCCACTCCTCCGTGCAGAACTTTGGAATGCAGGCGGAGACGGCCGACCACTGGGTGCGGAGCACCGTCCGGAACGGCTACTGCAACATCGACTGGCTGGTGGTGGAGGAGATTACGCAGCTCGACACGGGGCTGTGGAACGACGTCACCTGCGTCTCCATGAACCGCAAGGTCAAGTTCCTGCTGCTCGGCGACTTCCGCCAGTTCCCCGCCGTCATGGACAACTTCGCGGGCACCCCGGTGCAGCGGGAGCTCAAGCACTGCCAGCTGCTCCACGACCTCACCGACGGCTGGCACCACGAGCTCACCGAGAACAGGAGGAGCGACCCGGGCATCTTCGACTTCCTCCGGTGGCTCCGGGTCGACGAGCCCCGGGAGCAGTCCCTGCCGGAAGCGGTCCGGGCGGCCCGGGAAAGGTTTCCGCGGCAAGGCGAGCCCGATGTCAGCCTGGTCATCTCCCACGCCCACCGCATCAGGATCAATGCGCGGGACAACCGTCGCCTGGCCCCGCCGGAAGCTGTGACGATCGAGTACACCGGCACTGGCCCGACGACCACCAACATGCCGCAGACCATGCGGGTCTGGCCCGGCCTGAAGCTCATCGGCGTCGGCGGCCGCGTGACCAAAGGCATCTACGTGCATGTGGCAGAAGTGGGCCCCGAGAAGATCGTCTTGGACGGCGGCGACTCCTTCACCCACGCCGCCCTCCTGAAACACACCCGGCTGTGCCACGCCATCACCTACGCCTCGTGTCAAGGCCTGACGCTCGAAGGGCGGGTCTTCCTGTGCGACACCGAGAGCCCGCACTTCACCCTCAAGCACCTCTATGTGGGGAGCAGCAGGGCCACCAGCAGCGAGCTTGCGTGCTCTAGAACGGACACTGAAAGGCCGGGGCTTCGGCCTCTCTCAGCTGCAGGTCCGTCACTTCCATCAGAAGCCCGCACTGGCCCGACATGAGCCATACCTGGCGCAAATCTGCGCGCACCTTGCATTCCCGACCGGCCAGGTCACCAGGGTCCTCCAGCGGCTGCTGGTCAGCGTCCCAGAAGTGGACTCGGGACAAATCGACCTTGAGCTTGATGAAGCTGTTCCCGCGGGAGGAGGTCTTGAGGCAGGACACGAAGCGACCCTCCACGTCCGACGCGGTGAGGTAGCGGCCGAAGATTTTCGAGTCGTGGAGGCATCGCTGGGTCAGCTGGCCCTTGATGTCCTTCTCGATCGCCTGCAGGTCTGCCTTGGCAGCCTCGTTCTGCTCGAGACACAGGGGGAGTCGCCGGGCTTCCGTCTCGCTGCCGTAGGGGCTGGGGTGCCACAAGATGCGCAGCCACTCGTGGGACCGCCAGGCCTCCGCGCACACCGGGAAGAACTTGCCGCCACGCTGGTTGGTCGTAAGCTCACCGAGCTTGAGTACCGTTTTGGGCTCCATCGCTCCTTCTTTTTTCACGACAAGAAAAAAAATGCCGGCCACCGTCGCCACCGCGGAGTGCGTGGTGGCCCTGCTGGCGTGCTTGCTGGTCCTGTGGGCCTTTTCTTTTCCTTCAACAAATGAGACTCCTGGAACTCTTCAGCGGCACGGGGTCGGTCGGACGTGCCTTCGAGGCCCGTGGCTGGGAGGTAACGAGTCTTGACAACAACCCAAAAGCCAGCCCAACCATCTGCTCCGACATCCTGCAATGGGACTACAAGGCCTTCGAGCCCGGGCACTTCGACATGGTGTGGGCCTCGCCCTGTTGCACCGAGTTCAGCATCGCACTCAAGAAGCGCCCCCGCAACCTGCCGCTCGGAGATGCCCTGGTGCTCAAGACCCTGGAGGTCATAGACTACCTCAAGCCTCGGTGGTGGGCCATCGAGAACCCGAGCACCGGGCGCCTCAAAACCCGCCCCTACATGCAAGGGCTGCACATGGACCGGGTCACGTACTGCAAGTACGGCTTCCGCTACAAGAAGCCCACGGCCATCTGGCACAACTTGCCCTGGACCCCCTCCCAGGGGCCCTGCCGCAAGGGCGACCGCTGCGAGGCCTTCCAAGGAACTTGTCACCCAGAGGCCGCGCAGCGAGGGCCCACCAAGGGGCGGCAGGGGAGCAACTCGCGGGACCAGCTCTACTCCATCCCGCCTGCGCTGTGCGACGAGATCGCCGCGAGCGCAACACTTGGGTTAAATGGGCAAGGTGCGTCTCTTCAAGACGCCTGAGTACTCCGTCAAGCAGCCGCCTGACCCCGTGGTTTGCAAGCCCCCCGCCAACGGTATTTTGTGTGCTCCATCTGCAAGCGGAAAGACGGTACTCCTTGTGAGCATGATTTTGGAGCAATACCGGGGCTGCTTCGAGCGCATCTATATCTTCTCGCCCTCGGTGGAGGTCGACTCTGCCTGGCAGCCTGTCAAGGATTACATCCGAGACGAGCTGGGCGTGAATACGGACCGGGAGCAGTGCTGGTGGGAGGATTGGGACGAGGGGGCGCTGCGGAAGATCATCGCGGACCAGAAGCGCATCACCCAGAAGAGCAAGGAGCTGGGCCTCAAAAAACTGTACTCGGTCTTGGTAGTTTTGGATGATCATGCCGATAATCCAGCTGTGCACCGCAAGACGGGAGATGGCGTTTTGGACACTCTGTTCATCAGGGGCAGACATTTTTGCATCAACACCTGGGTCTCGACCCAGAAGCTGCGTCTTATGAGCTCCGCCGTGCGGGTCAACGTGATGTTCTACTGCGTCTTCCGGTTGCGAAACCAACTGGAGCTGGATGCCTTGGTGGAGGAGCTCTCTGCCATGCTCCCGAAAGAAACCCTCTACGCCATGTACGAGGAGGCCACCAGGGAGCCCTACAGCTTCTGGTTCGTTAACCTCCGCGCGCCCAAGGAAGACATGTTTTGGGTGCGCTTCGACCGGAAGTTCTTGCTAAATGGGGACGCTCCTGAGCCAGATGGCGGCCAAGTTGTTGGGGGGAGGCCCGATGTGCGAAAGTGAGTGCAGCAACATAAGGTGCTGCACCAGCACGCAGGGCATCTACGACCCCAGCCACTGGCCCCCACCAGACAGGCCCCGGCAAACCTCCGACGGCTCCAACGCCAGCGAGTTCTCGGTGCGGCCCACCCGGTTTTTCAGGCGCCGTTCTAAAAAGGGCATGACGAGTATCTACGTGGACTCGCGCCTCCGCGCGGAGGGCACGGACAGCAGCTTCTCCTTCGACATCGGTGAGAGTGTGCACATTCAATCCGGCGCCAAACTTGCGGTGTACAAGGTCCGCGTTGCTGACGCCTTTTTGAGCACGGACCGCGGGACGTTCTTGTACTGGGAGGACACGGTCGCCGGCACCCTGCATTACGCGGAGCTCCCGGTGGGGGCGTACACAGGGCCGCGATTGGCTGCGTGGATCAGCAGCAACTTCGCTTCCGCCAGCTACACCGCCGAGACAAATGAGCTCGACGTGACCTACGACGGCGTGCGCCTCATCCTCAACGATGCCGAGCTCCGGCAACGCTTCCCAGGCACGGCCCCCTACCCGCCGGGCGCCTCGCCCAGCAAGCCCCTGTCCATCAACCACCTCCTCGGCCCCAGCTACCTCACAGGCTCTGTGCAGCGCTTCGTCTTTGTGACGGTGAATCCGTTCTCAGAACTGTACCTCAGGTGCCCAACACTGGCCAACGGGGAGACGACGGTGGGCCCGTTGGGGCACGACATCCTCTGCAAGATCGTCGTTTCGAAAGGCGTGGGCCACGTCATGGAGACCGAGACGTCAGAGGGGCACTGGGTTCAGCTGCACGGGCCCATAACCCTGCGTCAGTGGCGCTTCAAGCTCACCGACTACCAGGGCAACATCGTGAACACTCGAGGCACCAGCATTTCCTTTGTGGTTTTCCTCGACACCGAACGATAAAAAAAATAATTGGAAAAGAAAATGGCTGAGGATGAACCCGCTCCTGCGCAGCCGGTGGTGGCCACCGAGCCCGCCGTGGCCGAGCCTCCCGCGCAGCCGGTGGTGGCCGAGCCTCCCGAGCCTGCCGAGCCTGCCGCGGTGGCCGAGCCGCCGACCGAGGTTCCTCAGGAAGCGCCCCAACCCAAACGGCGAGGGCGACCGCCAGGTTCGAAGAACAAGCCAAAGCCGCCCCCGACTGTGGCCGTGGCGGAGCTTCCGAAGCATGCTGAGTCGCCGACACCGGAGCCGCAGCAAGAGCCCCACCAGGAGCGAGCACAAGAGCCCCCGCCTGAGCCCCAGCAACCCGTGCGTATGACGCCCTCGGAGGCTCGCCGCGCCCGGCAGCTCTCGCGAGCCGACCGCTTCCATGAGCTCCTGCTCGCAAACACAATGGACTTGTAAAAAGAGATGATGCCCTTCCCCGAGCGGCGCAATGAGGCCGCGATGCTGCGGGCGTTTCACAAGCAGTATCCCAGCTACAACTTGACGCCGCTGCTCTACAAGCGGCAGCAGCAATTGATCGATGCTCGGGCCTTCAACGAGTGGCTGGCCAACCGGCGGCAGCGCCAGGAAGGCGAGGCCTATACGGATGAAGTGGGGCGTGCAGTCGACGCCGTTAACAGGAGGATCCCCCAGTTGAGGTGGGCCCCCGCCGAGCGGGCGGGCGTGCGTCGCGTGGCCCGCGACGTGGCTGCCGGGCGCAACACTAGCGACTCTGCGGTTTATGGCGGCCTCATGTAAAGATGGAGGAGCGGCGTGCGCACGGCTTCCGCGTACGGCCGTCATACTCACAGGTCCTGGGCTACATCGCTGAGGGCGAGCCCTTGCCCATCGACCTCCCAAACCGCAATGCCAGCATCCTGACTTCCAGCCACTTCTGGCTGGACGACTATCCCCAGAGCTCCGAGCCCGAGCCAGCCCCGCTGCCCCACACGACCGTGAACCCTGCAGCAGCCTACGAGGATGCCAACGAGGGCTACGATGGAGTGCCCTTCCCCCGCCGGGATTTTTTGCGCCCACGGCCCTTTGACATGGACAGCGAACCGGATTTTGGGGCCGTGGACCCCGGGCAGGCTCTAAGAAACGACGGGTTTCAGCCCCCAGCACCGCCAAGCTTCCTCAGCCGGATGCAGCAGGCTGAAGCCGCTGCGGGAGCTGCAGCTGGACTGGCGGGCTCTGCCTCTGCCATTGCGGGGCACGGACAAGACCTATACAACGCAGCGCGCAGGGGAAGGAACTGGATCGACCGGAACCTACGCATTCCGCGCACGCCCGAGGGCCTCGCGCCCCCGCCCGACGAAGTAGCTCCACCCCAAATCATCGGCCGGCCAAGTGAAGTGGAGCCGCTTCTGGAGCGGGCGGGACAGCGAGCCCAGGAGGTGGAGAGGGCGGCAGCCCGAGACATCGAGCAGTTCATGAGCGAGCAGGTGGCCGAGGTGGAGGCGACCGAGGGCTTCGCTTCCACCGCAGAAATGGCTGCGGGGGCTGCAGAAGCGGCAGGTGCTGCAGAGGCCGCAGCGGGTCCGGGCGCGCACTGCACGGCGGCATGGTGGCGGCAGAGCACCTTTTGGGCTGGGGTGGAGGCGGAGGAACCGACACGGACGCCTCCCGACCCAGCTCGGCCCCCGACATCCAGACCTTGAATGGGATGCAGGAGTTTGGGGCGGAGCAGCACTTCCAGCTCCGGGAGCCACAGGCCTCACGGCAACGCCCGCAGTTTTACCGCATGGACACCGACAGCGAATCGGAGCCGCGGGCCCAGCCGCCCCCGCGAGTGCAGGCTCGCCCCGCGAGGCCCACGCGCTTCCCCACGGGCTTGAACCCCGCTCCCTTGGCGCAGTCCTCGGGCAGCGAGTCCTCCCGCGGGCCTCGCACGCAGAGGCCGTCCCGCGCCGCACCGCCCCCGTCGTTCGAGGCGCTTCGAAGCGCGAGCGAGCCGGAGGCCGCGTGAATCTTTCGCTACAAGTAAACAGTATGGAGCAGGTAACTGCTGCCGTAAATGATGAGCTGATCCAGTCTTTGTCGTTTCGGTTGGAGACCTCCAACGTTAACTATGTGCAGAGCCGCAAAGACGTCCAGTACTACCCGAGCTCCCTGAGCGTCTTCACGCCGACCACGAGCCGCGTGCGCCGCATCCCGCTGACCAGCGGCATGGACTTCGTGGACGGCGAGAGCGTCAAGCTCGGCTTCACGGTGCGCAACACCTCCACCACGGCGACGCTGCAGCTCGCCTCGCCGGACCCGAGCTGTCTCATCGACCGCATCGAGGTCTTCGCGAACGGCACTCGCATCGAGGACATCTCCTATTACAACCGCTGCTCGTACCTCTACAGCCTCCTGAAGAACGAGGAGTGGTGGCTGAACCGGCACATCCAGGGCTTCCTGGCGGACGGCGGGGGCCACGCCGAGGAGATCCCGGCCTCGGGCTCCCGCACCGTGCTCATGAGCCCGCACCTCATCGGGATCTTCAACTGCGGCAAAATGTTGCCCCCCGAGCTCGGCCTTGTTCTTCAAATCACCTTCTGCGACCCCACCGACGGGGCCCGCAACGTCAGCGGGAGCCAGGAGTACACCATCGAGAACGTGAAGCTCTACGCCTCCCAGGTGACCCTCGACTCCGCCCTTCGCGAGAGTTTCCAGAGGATCATGACCAGCGGCCGCAGCCTGGTTTTCAGCTTCCCGACGATGCACACGCAGCTCTCCAGCATCCCCGCAGGGTCCACCAGCTACAATACTACAATAGCACGGGCATTTACGAAATTGCTCGGCGCCTTTGTGACGTTCAACAAGACCACGGAGGACCACGTGGACAATTTCGAGTACCCTGGAGCGAATGCGAATCGGAACCTCAAGGGCCAGCTGCAGCTGGGTGCGTTGCAATATCCTAGGACGGCCAACGAGAGCATCGCCGAATGGCACCACTTTTTGGAGATCCTGGCGGGCACCTATGACTCCAAGCTTCGCAACATGCGCATCCGGGACAACCTCTACGGGAACACGCAGTTCATCGCGGCCTTCCCGGTGGAACGAGTGCCCAAGCATCCGCTCTCGGGCATCTCGACCCGCTCCGGCGACCTCTGTCGCTTCAGCTTCAGCAACATGGAGGCGGAGCGCGTGGACCAGTGCTTCGTGCACATGCTCTCCTACCAGCTCGTGACGCTCTCAGGAGCTGGGGTCAGTTCCCTCGACTAGTAAAACATGAGTCTTTTTGAGTCGACCATCACCGGCAACATCCTCAACGATGGCCAGACCCCCATCACCACCATCGAGATGCAGGGGATCTCTGCGGGGCAGCTCGCAACGGTCCTCACGGCCTACACACCCCTCACAGACACCGCTGCCAACACCGCATCCATCGGGACCAACTCGTCCGCCGTCGCGGCACTGCAGGCCCAGGTGGCAGCCATCCCGGCACCGCCCGATTTGACCCCTTACGCTTTGGCAGCTGACTTGGCAGCCGCCGAGGGCCTCATCGCCGGCAACGCTTCTTCCATAACCACTCTCAGCACCAGCCTCACCACGGGTCTGGCGGGGAAAGCGAACCAAAGCGCCCTCGACGCGCTGCAGCTGGACGTGAACTCCAAGAGCACGCCCGCCTCCGTGGACCTCAAGCTAGCCAACCATCCCACTAACGCATCCATGAACTCGGCCATCACCAGTGCCGACAACGCCGTGCTCGCGCAGGTCGCGAGCACCTATGGGCTGAAGAGCACGCAGGACCAGCTGGCCCTCGACGTGGCGGCCCGGCAAACAGCCGCGGACGTCGACCAGAAAATAGCGACGGCTCTTTTGGACCGGCCCACGACCACCGACCTCAGCAGCACAGTGGCCCTGCGCACCACACCCGCAGATGTCTCGCAGCTCATCGCCACGGCCCTTCTTCCTTTCGTGCAGCAGGCGGCCCTGGACGCCGCCCTGGCCGTCCGAGACGGGAGGCTCGACGCCGCCGAGGCGGCCCTGGCGGTGCTGCAGGCAGCGGGGCCTTTTGCGACGGCGGCGGACCTCTCGGCTTCCGAGACAAGCCTGCAGTCTGCCATCGACGCGCTCAACTCGGCGCTGGCTGCGCTCACCACCGGCGGGGGCACGAACCTCGCCAACGCCCAGGCGTGGCCCGGGCAGACGACCTGGGACCTCCTGTTGGGCACCAACACCATCCGCAACTGGCACTTCAATGCGCCCCTGAGCGTCACCCTCGAGAACGACAACTTCACGCTGAGCCTGGCCTGCGACGCGTACACGCAGGGAGAGGTCAATGCCCTGCTGGCCCCCCTGGCCAGCGAGTCCTGGGTGCTGGCCACCTGGGCAGCTATTACGACTCCGGGGAAACCAATGCAGCAATCACTGCAGCGCTGGCGGCCTACTACGACTCGGCCCAGACGGATGCAGCGATTGCTACGGCCGTGGGCGGCATCGACCTGAGCGCATACGTGCCGTGGACCGGGCTTCAGGCGCCCATCCTGAACGAGATCGCTATAGCACTCGCGTCCTACTACGACTCCGCGCAAGTGGACGCCCTCATTGCGGGCGCAGCTATTTCCAACGCACCCGCCTGGAGCGGGAACACCACCTGGGAGCTCCTCGCCGGGCAGGCCCTGCGGAACCTGCACTTCACCGGGCCCCTGGTGGCCACGCTCCAGAACTCGGGCAACACGCTGCAGATCGAGTGCCAGGCCTACGACCAGAGCCAGACGTACACGCAGGCGGAAGTGAACGCGCAGATCTCGAGTGCCGTGGACGCCCTGAACGTTTCGCAGTATGCCATGCAAGCCGACATCGACAGCTCCATCGCCTCGGAGCTCACTAACTACTGGGACCAGGGCGAGACCTCGGCGGAGATCGCGAGCCAGATCAGCTCCTCTGGGCTCCTCACCGAAGTGCAGGGCGATGCCCGGTATCATCCCGTCAACGGCAACGCCGGAGGCGGAGGCATCATCCCTATGGTGCTCGACAACTTCACGCCCAGAATGATAAGGGCGCTGCTGCCCCAGGCGCCCCTGGGAGCGAACCTCATCCTCGGCAACTCCGCCACGGTGCAACTGACCTGCGACTGCTACTCGAAGAGCGAAAGCGACGGGAGATACTTCTCCAACACCGACTACACACCTCTCGACTCCCGCTACCACGTGGTCAACGGCAACGCCGGTGGGGGAGGCATCATTCCTATGGTGCTCGACAATTTCACGCCCAGAATGATAAGGGCGTTGCTGCCCCAGGCGCCCCTGGGAGCGAACCTGATCCTCGGCAACTCCGCCACGGTGCAGCTGACCTGTGACTGCTACTCGAAGAGCGAATCGGCCAACGGAGCCGATTTCTTGACGCTGCGGGGCGGCAGCCTGGGCATCGAGTTCGAGGCAAACGGCGGAACCGCAGTGGCCGACCTGTCCTCGAGCCAGTTCAGCCTCAAGACGGGGGTCAACATGCTGGGCATCGCCACGGCCGGCAGCTTCCAAGCGGACACGGTGGAGCCCCTGCTTCCGACCAACCAGTTCCTCAACCTGAAGGCGGGCACCGTGTCTGTGCGTGTCACGGACCAGGCGGACCAGAGCCTCTGCACTTTTGCCACCTCGGAGGTGCACTCGGTAGCCCCGCGGCTGCGAGTGGACACGGAGCTCTACATCGACGACGCCACGGGCACGGCCACGGGGCTGGTGACCAATGCCATCTCCACGCGGGTCCAGGACACGCAGCTCACCATCACCGGCGGCTCCGGGGGCACCGTTGTTACCGGCGCACTGGATGTGCAGGGCACGCTGACCTCGGGGAGCGTGGAGCTCAGCACGGAGCTGCGGGCGCCCACGGTGCGGGCGAGGCCCACAGACGACTATTTGACCCTCACAGGCGGCACGCAGGGCACCTACCTCAACTCGGTGCTCTACACGGCTTCCGCCATCAGGGCAGACAACGGCATCGTCTCGAGCCCCGCGTACCTGGAGCTCATCGGCGGCAGCGTCGGCGTCCGGGCTCAGGGGGACCTGCAGGTCGTGTCCACCGTCAACAGCGGGGACGTGACGGCGGAGGTGCTGAACCTCGCGGCCGCGGGCAACGCGCGGCTCCTCGTGGCCTGCAACGCGGGCTCGGCCGAGCTCACCGCCTCTTCCGCGGGGGGCGTGCAGCTCTACGCCCAGGACCAGGCCATCTTCCTGCGCACCTCCTCGGCGGGGCCGGCCAACCTCATCGTGGAATCGAACACGGGCGGGGCCAACGATGGGGAAGTGATCGTGAATTATGGGTTCCAAAATCTCTCGGACGAGAAGCTGAAGCACAGCGTGGAGCCCGCGGGGCTCGAGGAGCTGCAGGAGCTGTTCGACGCCGTGGCGCCCAAGTGGTACCGGCGGACCCAGGGCAGCCAGAAGCGCACGCTCGGCTTCATTGCGAATGAAGTGCAGGAGACGGGGCCCGTGGGCCAGGCGCTGTGCGGCAAGCTCGTGGATGAGGAGCTGGGAGAGCTCACCACTCTTGACTACAACCGCATGTGCTGCGTTTTGTGGGGTGTCTGCCAGGGGCTCCAGGCCCGTGTGGAGGCCCTGGAGAAGAAGGGCAAGAAGCGGGGCCGCTCGTGATATAAAATGGACGCGGAGAACGTGAACCTATTCCGGCAGCTGGCCGCGGACTTCTCTGTCCGCGATGTGCGGAAGCTGCACCAGCTGGCACGGCGGGAATTCCCGAACCGGCCGGGCATGACCTATGCCCGAGCCGCGCGAGCTTTGCGGGACGACGTGGCCAGGCAGATTTTGGCCCCCAAGCCCCGGTCTTTAGGCAAGAGTGCGGCCGAGGGCCCCAACGATCGGCTGCAAGCTGATTTGATCGACTTCAACGTCAACACTCGGGGGGCCAACAAGTACGGGCTGATTGTCTCAGACGTTTTCACCCGAGAAGCAGTGACCAAAGCCCTGCCCGACAAGAAGACAGAGACGGTCTCGGCAGCAGCCCGGGAGATCATCCCGAAGCTGGTGGAGGAGGAAACCAATTATGTTGTGTCCACGGATCAAGGGGTTGAATTCAATGGCCTGGAGGGGGCGCTGCCGGACCCCGTGGTGCACAGAGTGAAGGACCCCTCGGATCGGAACGCTCTGGCAGTGGTAGATAGAACCATCCAAACCTTGAAACGGGACCTGGCCAGCGACGTGGCCCGGCATGGGGGCAACTGGAGCGAGCACCTGCCTGACGCAACCTTGGCCTACAACCGCCGGCCACACGAGGCTGTGCATGCGGCCCCCGAGGATGTGGAGCACCAAAAATCCACCATGTTCCGATTGTACCAGGACAATGCAAAAAAGTTCCAGCACAACATGCAGCTCACCCGGCGCAGGCAAGAGAGACTGGAGGAGATGGGGGCCTTCCGGGCCCCAACCAACGCGCGACGAAGCTTCGAGCCCCAATATGGAACCGCCAAGGACGTGGCATCCTACGACAGCATGGTGGTCAAGGCCACCGATGGCTCCGAGACCTTACTAAAGCATGCCTTACCCGTGCCCCGCGGGAGCGCTGAGCCTAAAGCGAGACTCACCCGCCCACCAGTACCACTGGCAATCAGGCAACTGCGAGACTTCAATCCAGGGCCTGCTGCCCCGCCCTGATTCTTTTCATGCATGATAAATGAGCTCTGGGCTGTCAGCTGCCTGTGAAGCTGTCATGCAAAATCCTTCTGAGCAAAATCTGGTTGACCTGCTGGATTGTTGGTCACCCCAATGGAAGCATCGCGGACGCCAACGAGGCATTGGCTCGGGATCATATGACATTTACTGCACCCTAGGACTGTATGCTTTTGGAGGCAACACCCCTTGCATGTCGAAAGCATCCGCCATGAAAGAAGCATGTGTCGCAGTCAACCATTTCTTGCGAGATCGCTTTCCAAATGGAAAATGGACTTCCCTTGCGGTGATTCTGAACCCTCACATAGGACTCCATCGCGACATGGGGAACATGATTGGCATGCCAAATTATGCGATCGCACTGGGCAGCTTTGCTGGAGGCAAAGTCTGGATTGAAGATGAACATGGCACGTCACTGGACGAAGTTGTGATGAAAAACAAAATTCATCAGCTTCGCGGATCCTGGCTGGACATGCACGACAATCCAGTATCCTTCGACGCGCGCCGGTTCCACAAAGTCGAGCCACACGCAGGTCACATGTGGGCCATTGCGGCATACACTCCCACTGCTTTCAAACGTTGCTCAAATGAAAAATGCGAAGAATTGACATCTCTGGGGTTCCCTGTTCCCAGACTTAAGTCTCTGCACGCAGAAACTCAGTCTCTACCACAGTCTCTGCCCTAAATCAGGCGGACTCGACCCAATCACTCGAAGAAACTCCGACCCCGCCAGGTTACACCATGGCCCAAAAGATTTTACGCGCATTTTGCGGGCACTTTTGACCCTTCTAAAAGCCAGCCCTAAGCCCTCAGAACCGCCTTTTCGAGCGAGTTCCCGCCAAATCAGGGAGGAAGGACTTGCCCCACGAGAGAATGGAAGCACGTCCGGCCCTGTGGAGTTACGCAGCTGAGACCTGTGTCTCTTTGCTTTGGAACACAAAATATGTTGAAGCAGGCAATGTGGTCAGTGTTCTTTGTGTTTCTATGCAGCTTTTGCATTGCGTCCATGTCTTCCAGGGCACACGATTTGGAATATGTTGCTCGCATCAGGCACCGTTTTGACAGTAGCTGGTTGCTCTTGAACCTCAGACCTAAATCGGGCAACAGCAGGGTCCAAGGTGTGGGTCTTTCGTTTGCGCGAGCCTTCACAATTTGTGCTGCATCGACTTTGGCTTAAGTTCGGTCGGCTTATGATGGACGTGGTGAAAGAAAGGGAGTGTAGCAACGACTTCCAAAAGTAAACGTGTGAGCTCCTTTGCCCGGTTTTTCCAGGTGTTTAGCGCGACGAGGGTGCGTGGGGGTGGAGAAAGCTGGACATTCAGATCGCCTCCAACTACCAGAGCTCTGCGTGTTTCTGAGAAGCCAACATAGATCCATCGAGTAGCAGTGTACTCGCTGGCTTTCCAAGTTTGGTCTCTTGCACGAGCACAATGTCATAGTGCAACTGATCCAGGAACCACATCAAATCCTCGTACATCCCCGATCCTAGGCCTCCGACATTGGGCAGCAGACCTTCAATTGGCGGGCTTGCAGAGAATCCACGTGGTGGAACACAGTGGCATGAGCACTTACAACCCTCATGTATTGCCCGTAGCGCTGTAAGTTGCGCAAAGAGGTGCGTGAAATCGCCAGTGCAACCTGTAGGTGGGGTGGACTGCCATTGGCGGTCAACACCTCCAGGCTCCGCATGATTTGAACGCTATGGAAGAAAGTTGGGTCAATGGTTGTTTCCGCAAGGATTACATCATTCGCCGACCGGTAGAAGGTGATACCGAAGACCGCTGCACTTTGGGCACGAATCCAGAGCACCAGATCGCAGTTGCTGCGCATGTCCGACATCCGACATCCGACCCTGGAAGCTGGATGTACATGACGGCAGAAGGATTGCCCTTGCCTTTCTCCGGCCATCAATCCGTAACGTACAATGCTTTTTTAGAAGTCGTAGTAGGTTCCATGGGCAACAAATTCAGGGGTGTCGACTGAGAGGCAAGTAAGAATTAGTTCGTTCTGGACATGTTCAGAGTGGCCTTGTCGGACACGCACTAGGTATGCTCCGTCGCGGTAAGAGACCTTGAACCGATCCTTCTGGTTGTAGTGGATAACGTAGATGATCTCAGCCTCAGAAATCCATTGGTTTCAGATGCGTGGGGCCTGAAACAGGTCTCCCATGGCCACGTATCCATCCTCCTGGATGTGCCAGCCCAATCCTGGGCGCCGCGTGTCGGAGGATTTGCGTGAGAGCTTTGGAGATTTCCTTGTTCTTCCCGGACACGATCTTGGCTGCCGTTGGCACGCATCCAGTGCTTGGTCCCTGTCTCCTCTGTTGTCGATCTCGATGGCGGATGTGGCGGCTGTTGTACCTGATGGCCACCTATGAGCCTGTGATCCGGCGTCACGCAAGTGGTACAAGGGGCCGCCGCGCTCTAGGCAGGCTCTCTAGGTGGGACCACCTGTACATCATCCGTCGCGTAGTCAATGGCGCTGGCTTCCTGTGGTTTGCTCACCGCCTTAAGTGGCAGCACTTCCATTGGGGCGTTCTTCTTAGCATTGAGAGAGGTGGCGTCCAGCGTTATGGACGTTGCTGCAGTGTCAGGTGATGATGTAGCCTCCACAGGGTCAGCATGTAGTAGGCTCAATCTGCCCGTTCCTGCTTTGCCAGGTGCCGGGGCTGTCCGTTCATGAGTGCAGAAAACGTGGATGAATTCCGCGGGGTTGGAGTTCACCTTGAGCGCGTCGTACGTGTCCAGGGTGCATGAGTCGGTCATTGCCGCGATTAGGGTCACAAGTAGCTGGTATTGTTTGAACCACGATGGGCGTGGGTGCTTCTTGGCATTGCACACGTGAACGCCTCCATGAAGGAGCCGAAGTTCCGAAGTTCGACACGTCTCGGTATATGGCACGAAGAGGTGGGCATAGGAGGGAACCTGTCAGCGCTAAGTTCCAGTTCCCTACCCGCGGAAAGCTGGCTGTTGATGGATCACCATGGAAAGTGTCATGGTGTTTGGTGAAGTCACCTGACCTGTAAAAGGCGTTGATGAGCGTTGGGTGCTCCAACAGGTCAACTCCTCGGGAGGGGCCGCTTGGCTCGGCGCTACCTCGGTTTGCCGCCTCACAAACTCATCGCTGACCTGCGTGCTTCGAGATCTCTTGCTGGCCTGGGGCGACGATGACTTGCGCGTCTTGCGCGGTTGGCGTGCCAAGGAGGGCTCAGCAGGAGTGTCGTCGTGGGAGTCACTGCCTGATGTAGCGGGTTGGCGGCGGGGTTTGCGCCAGCCAACGGTCAGCTGCTGTCCCTACATCATCATCCCATGTTTTCCAGGGGCCATCTCTGGTCTCCCTTGAACCGCCGGATGCTCTCCCTGCCCTACTCAGACCTTCTGAAGAGGAGGGTTGCCCACTCAGCTCATCACGCTGTGACTGCTGGCCGGCCATCGTCAGTGTGTATGCGATAGTGCTGAGCGTGGTGACGTCTGGAGGGCAAATCCCCCGCTGCACTCTCAGCTTGCTGCCTTTGTCTGGCCTGGACATCTTTCCAGAATTGCACATATGGGGCCCGCGTCCTCAGCTCCCCAGCGGTTCGTCGACGCCGACCATCAGCACGATATCGGGATCGGGGCTGCTTCTCCCCCTCCTGATGGGGTGTCTCGGGCCTTGCTAGCTGCGCATGCAAAGTGCTGTGAAAGTGCACTGTCACCCTGCTGCCGAAGCAATTGCAGCTGCACATTCTCACCCTGCTTACGCGCATCAAACTTGCAGAGCAGGCCATAGGACTGAGAAGCGGCGCTAAAGCATGATGGCAGTCCTGTGGAGTCCGAGCTGCGTGATTGTGTGGTTCGTGTCCGATCGCACCTGGGAAGTCCGCTGATGGGGCAGGGCATATGGTACATGGAATAGCTTTGAGGGTTTTTGGGGCATTGTCCGTTCGCAGGCAACGGTGCAGACAATGGAACTTGTGCAAGCATGATGGGTCGAAAACGCAATGCAGCACCAGGGGCCAGACCACACTTCTTAAACCATGGCATGCAAATCCACAAGGAGCTTGTTGCATGTCGGAACATAGGGGTGTTGTGTGTCCCACTGTCGATCATGTGTCTTTGGGCGCTTTGCAGGGACAATCGCGCCAGATCACTGCAGAGTGCTGAGATGCGATTGCGTTTAGGCCTACGCTTGCGTTCTCCGACCGACATGGGCCGGGCTTCCAGCTGGGTGCACTGTGTTGCAGGTGCAGGGCATGGGTCAGTTGCGACTCCGATCCACGCAGGGCACTTGTTGAGGCCATGTACCTTAGTGACTTAGTGTGGGGCCATGCGGCACCCAAAGGCTTGGCATTTGTGCATAGTTCGAGAGCGCCAGAATCTGATGGTGGATCAGCCATGCAGTTACCAATATCGGTAGCCTCAGGTGCCTCAATG
>CAJNDS010000112.1:179606-199606 GCA_905221605.1 Symbiodinium natans | reverse complement strand
CGGGTTTCGGTTGCAGCTTCAGGGTTGGGAGGATTTAGGGTGTATGGGTGAGGATACGGCATCTCAATAGGCCCTGAACCTAAACCCGAAGCCCCAGAGACCAGCGCCCGATAGGCCCCAACCCTAACCCGCAGATTGCAAACCCTTGGACGCTTTAGACTTTAGACCCTTCGACCTCCACCCTGAGACCCTCTAGACCCGCTAGACCCGCAGACCCCCAGACGGCACACCTGAGACTGAGCAAAAATTGAAGCGCCTGGGCCCGTAGACCCTTCAGCCAAAGACGGTTAAAATTCAAATTTAAGCCATGATCCAGAAAAGGGCATAAATTCGAATTTTGAATCCTTCTCGTGGCGGGTCCTGGCTGCTGCTTGGTTCAGAGGTTTTAATTCGAATTTAAGCCGTCGGGATGCGGGGGCTGCGCTCAATCCAGGGAGGGCTTAAATTTGAATTTCATCCTTGTCGTAGGAGTGGTTGTTGTCGTCGTCGTAGGGAGGGCGGGGGCAAAGGGGGGGGGAGTACCAACAAGAAGGGGGGGGGGGTTGTTGTTCAGGCCACTTCAAAAAGGGGGGGGGTACTTGTTTGGAGGCAAACAAGAAGCCCCCTCCACCCCGTGTCTAGCGGCTCGGTCCCTCACTGCAAGGCCCCGAAAGGTTCAGTGGTTGAGGTGTTTTAGTGCTTAGGGTTTAGGGTTAGGGTTTAGAGGTTACTGGTTTAGGGTTTCGTGGTTCAGGATTTGTGGGTTTAGGGTTTTGGGATTTTGGATTCAAGGCTTCAGGGGCTTTAGCGTTTCAGGGTTCAGGGCTTTCGGGGGTTTAGGGTTCTGGGCGGTTTCTAGGCTTTAAGGGTGTAGGGTTCAGGGTGTATGCTGTTCCAGAACTGTTTCAGGCTTGCGGGCATTGGCCTTTAGGGTTTAAGCTTCAGGCTTAGGGTTCACACCCTTCGTGATGAAAATGAGCTTCGCTTGCATGCAGATGGCAGTGTTGTTTGCATCTGTCACACAGATGCATTTGCAACGCCACTTGCTTCAAGCTCACATGCACTTTCCTGAACTCTAAACCCTAAACTTTTACCCTCTCAGACAGCTCGGGTGAGTAGCATGGTAGCTGACGATGCCAGAACGGTGCTTCTAGAAGATGAGTTGGTGCAGCGGGTGCTGTCAGATGGCCAGGCCGGCATTCGCCGTTGCAACTCAGTGCAAATATTTTCGCTGTTTGAGGATGCGGACGATGTGACTGTTCAGTTCGACTTCTCAGTTCAGGAATGCCCAACCATGAACGGAATGTTGACCTTGGTATCAGTGACCACGTTCCTGGCTGGCTTCGTGGCGGCCGATTTCAGTGGATTCAGTGGAAAGGATTGGCAGGAGTGCCACTGGATGTGCGAGTTCCTGTATGTGTGCATGCTGGCTTATGCTGAAGGCTCATGCCTCTACATTGCTATTTGCGGTACTATGGCATGTGCAACGCATCTGCGCGCTGCCAACCAGATCGCAACTGGCAAATGGCAAAACATGTGCCTCGCTGCTGTTGAGCCCGTGACCCGAAATCTAAAGAGTCTGAAAGGCAGGCGGATGAAGACCATCAAGGCTGCGTTAAGCGCCGTCATGCGCAGTGATGCGGACTTCGTGAGTAACCTCCGATCCGCAGGCCTCATAGCCGATGGCGAAGAGATTGAGGCTGAGGTTGACTTGCGCCAACTGCCGGGCTCGGCGGGCTTTCTGGTGACCCCCCGTGATCCCGTCCGCATCATGGGCACCAGCTTCGGCTTCCGATACCTGAAGGACCTAAGCTTTCCGATGTCCATCGTGTGCTACCTCGTGGCCCAGACGATGAAGGCTCTGAAGGGGGAGCCACCCCACATTGTGGCCAGTGTGGCTCTGATTGTCGGCTTCTGGCTCGTGAGAATCGGCTTCGATCTGCGTTACATGTACCAAAAGATTTATGACAAGGTCTATGACTGAGATGATGGCACGATGGAAACAAAGATTTCCGGCGAGTGTCTGAACTGGGGTGTCCTCACGGTCATTGAAGAGACAGGCCGAGTGCTCGAGTGCGAACGAAGCCAAAGTCAACAATGCGCAGTTGGTAGCTTCCCAGATTTTAACAAAAACCCTTTAATAAAGGAATATGCCCTAACTTATACTAAGGATCCTTATTTAGGCATTAGGGTATACAGTACGTACAGTATACCTTAATTCAGGGGTTTTGGAAGATCTGGGGGTTTATGGTCTCGGCCAGCCTCCTGGATCGAGTCGCCCAATCGGACTCCCAGGATGTTCAGCTATAGGGGGTATCGGGGGTTCGTTTCTGACTTCCCAAGCCCTAAAACCCTGTGTCGAAAATCGAAGCCCAGAAACCTCATGCCCTAACATCCTAAACTCTCTTCAGCCGATTCCCAAAAACGGGGTTTAGAGGTTTAGAGTTGCAAGTTGTCGGCGGCCAGGGTTCAGGGCTTGTAGTGTTTTGAGGCTTTGGTTTTGTGTGATGTGAGGGTCTCTTGGGACCCTGTGCTTCGGTTTCGCAGGCACGACCCCCAAAAGTAGACCCCAACTGCATAAACTCTAGATCCCCGAAACTTCCACGATCGGTCCATTCTTCGCATCTCACGAAGCTGTTGAAGCGAGTCTGCATCCCAACCTTCACAGCTTGTACGCCACATCACGGCAAACCCTAAACCCTAAACCCTAAACCCTAAACCCTAAACCCTAAACCCTAAGCCCTAAGCCCTAAGCCCTAAGCCCTAAGCCCTAAGCCCTAAACTCTAAACCCTAAACCTTAAACCCGAAACCCTAAACCATAAACCCCAAACCCTAACACCCCAAACCCCAAATCCCTAAACCCTAAAACCGTAAACCCAAAACCCCACCCAAAACCCCAGGCGCACATAAGCCCTATAAACCTTACAAACCCTTTCAACCCTGCAAACCCTACAAACCATATAAACCCCATAAACCCGATAAACCCTATAAACCCGAAAAACCCTATAAACCCTAACCCCGCCCCTAAACCCGAAGGCCCTCAAGGGGCAGTGTCAGGCGACATGACATTGTGGCCAGGTTCCTGCAGCCCAAGAGGTCCTCAGAGGTTGAAGATAGTCACGTGGGGGTGGGTCAAAATTATGGGCCCTCCGGGATTTAGGGTTGTGGTCAGCATGATGGGCCCTCTTGGGAGTTCGATCTTGGTATATGATTTTATTCGGGTTTCGAGTTCAAGGGGGTTTAGGGGGCTAGGGGGTCAGGGTGCCACGAAAACGGCCCACAATTTTGCCCGTCGCGGAATCCATGCCTCCGTCATGCCGCCGGCTCTTCGGAGCCCAGCTGGCAAACGGTTTGTTTGTGTTTCATCTCTGCCTAGCTGCGAATGACATGACCTTGCCTTTCGAGGACAACTGTGCGCTGGGCAACGGATATGATCTCTCGCGCACGTGTAAGGTGGCCAATCCAATCCTGCCACTGCCACCATGCGACAAAGCGCAGCAAGGGGAGGCCTGTGTGATCAAAACACACATCACGAGCCATTGCCAAATATTGTTGCAGGATGTGAAGAAAATGGCTGATTATGACAGCATGACAGATAGCGTCATCTCTGCTGAAGGAGGCGGTTGGGGCGTGCATCTGTCGGGTGGCATGAAGGCCTTGCAGTCTTCTCACGTGTCGGAGCAGTCTATCGCTTTCTTCATTTATGCAGGAGGTTGCATGTCATATGAAATGACCATTCGGAATTTCCAAATGCAGAAATTGAGCGATGGTAGCAAAGCGATGCTGAAACAGGATCCGGATCAGTTCCTGAAGCAATTTGGGATGCGCTACATCTACCAAATCAAATATGGCGGTTCGTTCCTGGGCAACTATGAGGTTCATGCTACAGAAGTGTCCGGCAAGTCGTCCATGGATGCCTTCGCGAAGTTTTCTGCGAAAACTGTGTTTGCATCAGGCGAAGGCAGTGCCTCTTTCGAATCCCTGGAGTCCAAGTCAACCAGTGACACGCAGGTTCCTGGCTGGTTCTTTGTAGGGAACTAGGGCGTTAGGTACCATAAATGATCCGGTACTACAGGGGAATGTAAGATACCTACTTCCCTCATTCAACCACTGAGGTTACCTGCAAGTTGTATTTCGATGGAAAGGATGGGAGCGCTCGGCAAGCATGCGGGAGGCCCTCTGCCATGTATGCAGCTTTTCAGGACTGGTACCAGGAATTCCAGTCGGATGCCACGGCAGTCTCTGTGGTGCTCAAAGGCTGGCTGGATTTGGTCGAGGTGCGGGACATTGTGGCTGGACTAGGCAAAGAAGTGTGGTCCAAGTTTGACCCTGAAGACATCAGCTCCGGCACCTTGGACGCGCTAGCCAAGGAACAAGCCCAGCTGGTCTCACTCAAGGAATCGGCAGGAAACGCCAAAAACTCTCACAACGTGGCAGGGATGCAGGTTGCCGAGCAGGATGTAGAGGCGCTACAAAGAAGAATCGTAAGCCAGCTGACTCGGGTTCAAGCTCTCGGTGAGAAAGATATCTTGGATCGGCAGATGGAAATCAAGAGCGACAACTGGACCTGGTTCAAGGCAGAAGCCTTACGACATGAGTACCGGAAGGTAGTGGATAGCTTCAGTACCTACGGGTGGAAATGTCTCTCTGGGCATAGGTATGTTGCCGACAATGGTACGAAACAGCCGCAGCGTCCTGAATTCTACACTACGCATCAGAGTGAGGCTTCCAAGCAAACTTGTTTGCAAATTTGCAACTCCGTGCAAGGCTGTGTTGCCATGAGTATGTGGAAGGGGAAGTCGACTTTGGGCGTCTATACGTGGTTCTGCGACTATTACTTTCAAGAGCCGCAGCCTGAGGCAGCTGGAGACGCAGTCGCCTGCAGCCGAATCACCGCGCCGCCTGATCGTCGGGGCTACTCCTGCCAGTATGGGAGATTTTTCGTTGGGAGCATGGCCGGTGTTAAAGAAGAGTGGCACGATTTGCCAGACCCCGCACTGCCAAAGTGTCAAGCTTTGTGTGATGCTAGATCTTGGTGCAACGTTGTGCTCCTAGACTGGTCGTGGAATCCAAACAACACCTGTTGGCTGGGTGAGCTTTTCCGCACTGAACTCTACCTTTCCACCGGTTTATCGTGCACGAGGGGAGCTCCGCGGGGCTACGTATGCACAGCGGACGTGAACAATCCAGGCGGAGATTTCGCCAACAGCCCTCGCAAGGCCTGGTCTGATCAGGAGTGTGCCGATTTATGCAGCCAGCAAGCAGGTTGCGACACCTTTGTGGTTAGAGAGACGGACTGCTGGCTCAAGAAAGGGAGGCCTGCCTCCAAGGCTGCCATCGGTTTTCGAAGCTGCTCCAAGATTGACTCTGCGCCCCTTGCGTTCATCGCGGGTCAGAGCCCGAAGAGCCCCTCTTCGGAGCTGGAGCATGCAGATAAGACGGTTGCAGCTGCTGTCCGAAACATGACCGTCCTCTTTGCTGGGCATGATTGGCCGGTCCAAGTGCAGGAGAATGTGGCAATTACTGTCCCGTGGCTGTTGGGCCTCCTTGGGGCCATTCTTGCTGTCACTTATGCCACTGCACAGAGACAGTGGATTCCTCGCCTCTCCGCTCCACTATTGGGCTCGGAGTTCAGCCCTCCTCAGCCGGTGTAGCTGAGAATCTATCTCCTTATCAAGTGCTGCAGCCTCTCAAAAAGAAAAGGTGTTTTGCAACATTCATCCATGCCCTTCAGCCACGACTTGCTGTGATTTTCAGCACTGTTCACTGTTTCCATTGTTCATGCAAGGGCAGCAGGCCACTGGATACCCCCCCCAACCCTTGAACCCACTAAGATCGACAGAAACCGACAGGAAGTGCAGGGCCTCGAATTTACATGCGCGTGTCTCTAAATCGGCTCGGGAGAATCACGTATTTACCAGCAAAATTAAGGGTTTTTTTGCCGGGAAATTCTGAAAGGTCTTTAATGTTGTATCCTGATTAGTGTGGACCCCGTCAATAATGAAAAGTTTTCAAAAAATAATTCAGGGGACAAAGATTTGGTTGCCCCCCCACTATAATGAAAAGTTTCTCGGGCATGGGTTTCGGAAGAGGACAGGGAAGAGGAGCCAAGAGGAAATGAAGAGGAGCCGGGGGTGGGGGGGGGCCCGGGGCCGAAAATTAGTTTGGCGTCCCGTTTCTTTTTATTACTATTGCGGGGGCGGAATTAGTTTGGGGGGGGGGGCCACACTAATCAGGAGACCACATTAAACCGTACATGGCCGCCTCTGTCGCCAAGCCCAGGGCCAAATACACCCTAAAGCATGTATGTATGTATGTATGTATGCATGCATGCATGTATGTATGTATGTACATATGTCTATACGTATGTACGTATACATGTATATGTGTATGTAGATATACACATATATGTGTACTTATTCTTGTGCATACGTGTATTGTATATTTGTGTATTTGTATTTTTGCAGATGTGAATATATGCATGTGTGCATGTATATGTTTTTGTACTTGTGTGTGTCTGTGTGTGTGTGTGTGTGTGTGTGTGTGTGTGTGTGTGTGTGTGTGTTTGTATATGTTTATGTACATTCATACGTAAAGGTACATGTATATGTACATGTGTAGATAACAAGTATATCTTGAGCCATCGGATCCGGCATGGAATCCGAGCCAGCGTGACATGCACCTCTGGTTTCGGTGCCAGGCAAGAATTCTTGCCATCGCTGGGCTTTGCTTGTTGTGCTCGGGTCAAGCGCTGCCAGCAGTGCCAGCAGGTTGGATGCTCACAAGGCCGCAAAAACAGGATTTAACGAAATGGCCTGAGTGCAACAGGCAGCCGAACTTTGAAAGATGGCTGCGCAGTTTTCACACTGTCCAGAAGCCTTGGCATTTGGCCTTGGATGGTGTGGCATCCGAGGAAGACAGCTGCATTTGGATCCATGACGTGGTGGAGATGCTTTTAAGGAAACCACGGGATCCGAAGGTCATTTCCGTTTTAGAAGTGTGCCACAAACCTATGCACCATCAAGGGAGTTCAGGCCTGGAAGATGCGACAGGGTCCTACTGCGACGACCCCGATTTCGATGTGATGGATGAAGGCCGTTGGGAGAGAGCATGCCCCCTGGTGCCAGGCATTGTTGCAGAAGGCGCCCTCAATCCTTGCGCATCTCGGTTTCGAATGATCGATGGCCGGCATCGCATTTGCAAGCTCAAGATGGAGACCAACATGGCCATCTCGCATGCGCCCTTCTTCGTCCTGAATGAAACTGAAGTGCTGTCGCTGGTGGTGCCGAACTGTTCTGAAGATTCCGCTGGCCCCCCCACTAAGCTGAGGTGGGAAGATTTTGAAGATGCTTGGCATCACATTCTCAACGACAGGCAGGCGGGCGAGACGAGGGTCGACAGCGTTGTGCTGGAGTTCGTCCGAGCCAGTTTGCCCACAGTCCTGCGAAGAGCCCCTGAGGAGCTTTAATGACACAAGCAGGCGTCCGTGCTTCTTCAAAACTTCTCCAGAGCTTGCCTGGAGACCAAAAAGATTCAAACATCTTCAGCCTTAACGATCCTTAGCCCACTGTGACGTGTTTGCTTCAGGGTTTGGGGTTTGTCACACGGACGCAGATCGACAACCACAACGCAGTTGTGGTAGCACCAGGTTTGGGGCCGAGGCCTGTTCAGGATTAATGCTAGCAAGATTCTCCAAGACTCTGCGCGATGCAGAAACGGCTGCTGGTTTTCGGATTCTAAGCCCTCAGACGTGTGCAGCTGGTCAATTGCCAGGGTTGTTCTGAGAGTTCAGGAAACCATGTGCTATTGTTACTGGAAGACCTGACTACAGCCCGACAGCCCGAATTTCTGAGCCGTCTGTGCTGCCACGAGACTTCACGGCCGTTGCGAAGACCCCACAACATTTGTATTCGTCCGGCTCTTGCATCACTGTAGCAGAATCGGTTAAATGAAATTCGTAGAGTTACTCGTTGCAGTTCGAAGCAAGAGTTGTTTAAGATTGTAGTGAGAGGCAGAATGGTGGATTTTTGAGTCGAGGAGGTGAGGAGCGGCTGACATCTGGATGCAAGCATCTTGCGCGAAAGGCTCTGCCGTGACTCTGGTGAATGCCTTGGCTGCTTCACTGGGGGCTTCTGACGCACGTCCAGCCTGGGAGCACTTCCTCCAACGCACCACATGCGGCAAGACTGTGAAGACGTACGCGGCCGCAGAGACGCTGCTCGTGTTGCTTTGGCATCTGCGCAGCATGGGCCGCCCTGCAGCTGCGACTTCACTGGAGCTTCTCGCTGGACGACTTGGTCCAGAGCAGCCGGACGTCGAGCCCGTGCTGAAGGTCTTGTTTCTTCTCAGTGGCAAGCTGGACTTGGATCCGGGCCTCGGCGCTGTGTCACGGCAGGTATTGTATGAGACTGGCCACATGTCCAGCACTAAAGCAGCCGCGGGCTTTTTGCGAACGCCGGGGAGAGAAATGGAGCGGGAGCTGCAACACCACTTGGTGGGGCATGTGGGTCAGGACCTTGCCCGTGGCAATCGCTGTAGTGGTCCCGAAGAAGCTCCAACAATGCGCCAGAGCCACAGGAAAGTCCAAGTCCAGGATGTTGTGGAGGTGAAGGCATCAGGTTTTTTCGATGGCCCTAAGCAAGGAGAACGGAAGCGGGATCCGGGAGAACCTCCAGAAGCCTTGGGAGATATGGCAATCCAGAGGACCCAGAGGACGAAACCAGATTTTCCGGAGCCGGACAGCGAGCCTCCGTGCCTCGAGCACTCTGTGCCGGCGCTCGGTTTTGGTGATTCTTCTGGTGCTTCCCATGTGGGCCAACGGCCAAGACAGTGGGAGCATTTGTGGAAAAGTACGATGTGGGCATTGGATGCTCGTGTGTCGCATGACACCGGGGCCTCAATGCCTCAGCAAGCAGCAGGCTCCCAGACACTTCGCTTTGCTTGGCTTGCGCTTCATGGCGTTTCATCTCGGTGCTTCAAGGTCTGCAATGGCCTGGTACAGTGCATCGCAGTGGGTCCTGAGCACGCCTTGTTGAAAGAATGGGCAGATATCTGCAGCAGGTGTCTCGGACTCAGGCAGCTGTCTGCCACGCTCAGGCGTGGCGCAAACCCAACAGTTCAAGCACTAGGCGATGTTCACCGAGATCTTCTGAATGTACTTGATGGGAAGCTGTCCGCAGCTCTTCGAGAAAATGCCAGTTTCCTGCAGTTCTGGATCAAGCTGCAACCTTGGCTGCGGCAGCTGCAGGAGGTGCTGGCCCTCTCCAAGCAAGCCAGCCCAGCACGCCACCCAGCGCCAGCGACACTGGGGACCCTCCCACAAGGCCAGCTCTTGGACAGGCTCGTGAGTTTCTACCGTGCCCAGGAGCTGTCCGCTCTGCAGTGGCAAGCCTGCAGCCGCCCGGGCCAATCGCCAGGGCCCATGTCTGTGGCGTCCGTGGACCTGGTGCCCCTATGGCTCCTGCAACGCTCCCTGCAGCCGCTCCTCCAGAGCCTCACAGCACGGGTGCGAGGCGAGGATGGACGAGGGCGCAGCATGACAGTACCGGAGTTCCTGAATTCAGTCGGCGGCCCTCTGGCCACGCTGCCCCTGAAGCTGCGGATCTTGGATTGGGTCGAGGCGGCACATGCAGAAGAAGCCAGCGACCCCCCCGCAGAAAGGTACTTTGGCAGCGTGGGTCGCGAAGCGAGTGTTTTTGTGTCAGACGACCACTTCGGCTTGTCGAGGCAGGAAGGCGATGCTTGGCCGACACCTTCGCCGATCCGGAGCACGGGCTTCCGAGTTTGCGTCTCCGTGCAAAGTGGCTCCCTCCCGCCTCCACCACCGAAACTCGAAGCCAGCAGGGAGATCCCAGGTCCACGTGCTTTCAGAAGGGCTCCTGAGACCCTCCAGGTCGAAGTCCAACAGCCCACGCCGCGGACCCCAAGTGCAAGCTTGGATGCTAAGCTGAAGCAGAAGCAGGCCCAGCAAGAGTACAAGGCTGCTTTGGATGCGCAGCTGGCAGAACAGTCTGCGGAGCGCGCCCGGCGTCTGCAAACGCAGGAGGCACGCCCTGACGAGCAGCTGGCTATTCTGCGGCCGCCCTCGCCCAGAACCTTGCAGGAGGCACGAGATGCGTTAGAAGTGGCGCACCGCGAACGGATGCAGCAGGCCACGGAGGAGGAACAGCTGCTGCGCTGGAAGCTGCAGCGCCTGCGGGGTTCCCCTGGGACGGCAGCGAGCGCAAAGTCCACACCCAGCAGCAGCAATGCTTGGCGCCAGCGTCCCGGCAGCCTGGCAGCGATGGCCCTGTCGCGCGCGGGTCTTGCCCAGAATCCGGACGACCAGATGGCAGAGGCAGAAACAGGGGAGGAGTGGGAGGAACACCAAAGTCACCAGAGCCTCAGGCTCCTCGCAAGGGCCGTGCTACAAAGTGTCTATTCCCAGGCAGCAGAACTTGCACAGCTCTCAGAGCCCATGGGGCCCACCATGGGGGCTACGGCGGCTACGAGGATCGCCCAGCCTGCGGCAGGCCTTGCATCCTTCAACCGTGGTGGGCCTGAACCGCCTGAGCGGCTGGAAACAGAGTGTATCAAGGATGCAGCCATGCAAGATCAGGAGAAGGCCGATCGCCAGGATTCTGCGATGGAGTTCGCCCTCTCAGCCGCGGCCCCAGTGGTCCATCCCACTTGAAGGTGTCGTCGGTGCAACAAAGGAAGGCAGCTAGAGATGCCTAAGCAGCACTCAGACTCAGGAGAGACCACCCCTGTACCACAAGGACGTGTCTACGACCATCACAGAGGCACGCTCTCCACGTGATCCCCCTAAACCCTTGGGTGGATTACGAAGCGTGAAGAGTTCAGCGGTTGTTTCCACAAGGAAACGTGTTGTCCTATTCTTAAGATTCTGAAGCTAGTTTCCAGCTCTCGGTACCTGACATGAAACTGTTTTAGGGTCAAATCTTCAACTTCTTGGGTAAGCACAAGCATCAGCATGAACATGAGCATAACCGGAAAACCCCAAACATTGAACGTCCATAACAGAAGGGAAAGCACGTTTCTGTTAGCCCTTACGTGCTTTTCTCGTGTCAACGTACTGTCAAGCCTCAAAGCGCACAGAGTCTGAGGGGTCTACCTTCGCCACATGCAGAACCTTGACATACGGCCCTAGGTCCTGCATACTTCTGCAGCCTTGTACCTCATGTTCTCAGGATGCGGAGATGATCCGGAAGAGTGGCGGCGTGCCGCTGGAGGTCAGCCTGGAGCCAGTGCCCCAGAACACCACGATTGCGTGGGGCTGTTGGGGCTTCAGGCCTTCGAAGGTCATAGCAGGGTTGCGCTTGTCTTTCGGCCTTCGTTCTCAACCCCAAAGCCTCAAGTCCGAACCTATCGCGTCCGAAGGCTGGCATGACGTAAGCTTGCAAGTCCTGTCCACCTGACATGATGCACGCGATAGGTTGCAAGCCCATGACAGTCGCCAGCACCTGTGGCAGATGTCGACCACCAGCTAAGGAACTGCCTCATCCGACCGCTCCGCATTCAGTCACAGTGGCAGGGGGCCTCAGAGCGTGAATGCTGTGTCTTCTGTTTGCCTTATCGGGAGGCTTAAAGCCTTACACAAGCTCCGCCTAAGATCCGGGCGTAGACTTGATCATTTGCCCAGAGCGCAAACTTTGCCTCGCCGCGCGTAGCGGCATGGCAGCACTTCAGGTCAATGTCAGGTCGGCATTTCTTCCCCCAAAGCCGGCCAGGAGTCTATCAAACGGTGTGTGTTGAAATGATTTCGCTCTACTGAGACAATGTGTGAAGGACATCGTTTGTCTTGTTCATGACGTTCAGCACAAGTTTTTCATTTTTTGTTTCGCCGTTTCGCTCTTAGCATCTGTGTTGATGTTGCTTTCTTTGTAGCATCGTTCTGAACATCATTTGAGCGTGCTTTTGAACGCTTATTCAGCAAGTCAGTTGCGTATGGAATCGTTCCGAAAAGCAGGGGGCAAAACTGCACCCAGTCGAAGCGAGGCTCTGTGTCTGTACTTACGGCTTCTGCACGTGGCTTCTGTTTTGAGTCTGCATGTGCAAGACGTTGCATCAGCTTTGTACGCTCAGGCCGCATGCTAGAAGCTGTGATGTAGAAACGGCAACGCAGTTCCTCTAAGCATCTGAGATCCACATTGCATCCCAAATGCACCCTGTCGCCGCTGTACTGTGCTTAGAACTAGAAGCCTCTCAAGTGGTGCACAGTTCCCAAAATATTGGTGCCTGGAGCCTCAAAGTACGTAACAGGTTTCGACCAATTCTGCCGATTACTGAATTCTCAACAAGTCCTATCTCAGAAGCCTCCACAACGACAGTAGTTTGCGTAAGGCAAGCCTGGTACTTGCAGCACTTCCAGCATCTTCGTTTCATGAATGAGAGGAGCACACGTTTTAATTCAAATTAACTCAAACAGATGTGGGCGTGGATCTGGATGGGGGTGACCATGTACATGTAAATACCGGGAGGCCATGTATTTGTTTAACTTGGGGGAACTCATATCTAACCACTGAGGAAATGAGATCTTTGTTAAGAGCTACAAGCTGTGTTTTCTTATCAAACAGATTTCCACATTACACAATCTAAGTTCGCCCCTGTTTATAAGAATCATCTTGGGCATCGGCCGCCACAGTAGCTGTCCTTCATTCTCTGCCATTTTTCCCGGCACTCACAAACTCATACTTCAAAGTCCAAGTTGACCTCTAGCTATGTTAGCCATAGTAGCAGAATCATGTACTTGCGGAACGAATATCGACTCACATAATACAAGACTAATGCATGAGATCATTCTTTAAGGCTACGAGCTGCTTGTTTTGTTAAGCAGCGAAGATAAGTAGCCCCGATTTGAAAAAATCGGAGTCGCCCCTGGTTTCCATACTGATTTTGGACATCGGTGGTCCCAGTAGGTGTCGGCCGCCCTAAAAGGCAAGGGGGTTTAGCTTTTGGCCTTATGGAAGGTGCCAAGTCCCGCTCCCGCTTAAGCCCCTGGCAGGTTCCGCAATCGAAATCGTTCTGCCGTCTAGGTCCCGTGCGTTGAGGCTTGCACCGCTCCGTGTCGTGAAAAAGTCGCAAGCGTTTAGTTTGCGTTTTGGGCTGGATGGGGTCGCTTCTTGTGTCCAGCAGGGGATTTTTCGTTTCTGTCTCGCGGTCCCCGCATTCTTCTGCCGCTTTTGGCCCCTTAAGAAGGGCTCTCTTAGAATGCTCCCCTGGAGTGGTCTTGGCAGCTCCAGCACGGCTTTTAGGATTGCAATGCGCTTGCTCTTGAACTGATCTCCTGGCACCGAGGGTGGAGAAGGCAGTGGTCAGGAAGCTGGTGCAGGGCTGAGTAAAGCCTCCATGTGCCTGCCTGTACCTTTGTTGGCTTGTGCGCTCTCAGCCTTTGCCCGTTGATGGGTGTACCCCGCACTGGCACGTGATGCCTCGCGGGCCCCCTTCCAGAGCAGGGGATTCTCGACCCCTTCTCTCCACGGAGGTCTTCGAGCTCGGTCTCCCGCGCCACTTGAAGCTGTGGCAGCCCTAGACCCTAAGTAGCTGAGGCAGCTGTCAGTCCGTAGCGATATCCGCGAAGTGAAGAACAAGGTGACGGTAGAAGTCAAGTGACCTCACATGAGATTGCAACCTCCTCTCGCGCCCTCAGAGTCAAGTGGTCTGCATTGCCCTCCACAAGAGGCTGCAGCGCTACCTCTTGATGGGCGAGCCGCGGTCTCTGCCTCCCTCGTTCTTTTCGGCGGCCTAAGGTTGCGGGGTGTAGGCTTTCTATACATCCACCCCAAGAAGTCCTGACCTAAGATCGACATCCGGCAAATCCTCTTGAAAGTTCTGATGCCTCTGGCGCTCAGCATGGGCTTAAGAGCTAGTGGCCAGTATGGACTGGCGAGACATGAGATGACAGTAGCAAGCCGAAGCCTTTGTTTAACCCTGAAAGAGGCAGGGAACATGGGCGGAAGTTAGCCCAGAAGCCGCTCGAACGAGACTTGTAGAGCAGGAGAAAGCCCTCAGTCTCGATCCTTGCAAACCCCCTTGGCTCAGGGCTTATTCCGCACTAGCGGAACAGATGAATGTGGGTTGTAAGCAGCAAGCAAAAAGTTAAATTGCAGGTCGCGGCTGCTGGAGCCCTTCATCTCGAAGGCTCTTGCCCTGAGTTTGCAGGCTTTTTGCACAGGTTGGGCTAAAGCTGTAAACAACTCGATGCCCTTCAACCATGAATCTTCAAAATCACGTCCAAGCACTTTCAAGAGCACTTTCAAGCACCTTCCGGGGCTCGTCTAGGCAAGCGAGCTCCCTGAATTACACCAGATTCTTCTGTCGGTGCCTAAAGTCCTGCTCTCAGCTCTTCCAAAACCCAACCTCCAGCCTTTGGTGCGTGGTGCAGACTTCTGCCAGGCCCCCTGCGCCACCCCTGAAAGACAAAAACTGCGTCCCTACCCTTCTTCCCGCCTGTACAGCCCTATACCCCGAACCTTCGGCATCCGCGAGCTCAGAGCACCAAAGATCGGCCAAGCTCCTTCTGGGATCCGCAGGCCATCCTCCTTTATGCTGGGCACGCCACCTATGAGGAGGCCCTGCAGGGGTCCCCATGAAGAACTTCGGTAGAGGCCCTTCGGCCCAACCTCCGGAAGATGCGGAGCGCGGTTGCATGTTGGTTTTGTACCCGCTTGTGCGTATGCCCGACATGTGTCCACTCCGATGCCAAGACTTGGCTTGAGGACAGGGGCTGATTGCAGGCCAACAGACGGACCGACGCCATGGCTGCACCGCTTCCCGTGGTTCAGGGCAAGGCGTGGGTTGGACAGCTGTTTTTTGGGAACCCGAATCTTCGAAAGCTGGGGGGATTGGAACTTTGCAACCCTAACTTAGCCATTAAAATGGCTACTTCCCAAGATGGGGTGTCCCCTTCAGTGCCCAAAAGGCTGTGATCCTTATAGGAAACCTCGGAAATGGGTACCCCTTGTATCGGGAAGCCGACTCAGAAACCTTTCTCAAGCTCCAGGTGGTGGGCAGGCCGGTGGACATCGAACAGCCGCACCCGCACAGCGCCATGCCCCATCCCGTGCCACAGCCGGCCTTTCCGGAGCACCTGGAGGTCGCGCAGCTAGCTTGCAGAGATGCTCAGCTTCCCCCAGAGATCCGGCTCGGCTTCGTGAAGAAAGTTTACGGCATCCTTGGGATGATGGTGGTGATCACTTTCGGGATCAGCTTGCCTTTTGTCTTCGCCACCCAGCCGACCCTGAACTTCTTTCACCAGCATGTCTGGATTCTCTACATCGTCGGCGCGGTCTTCCTGGCCCAGCTGGTTTTCGACTTGGCCATGTCCTGCCAGATGTGCTGCGGTGGCACTGGCCTCATTGAGAGCTACTTCCGCATGATGAAGACGGCACCCTGGAACTACTTGTACCTGACCACCTTCTCCTTGTGCTTCGGTGTGCTGGTGGGGTTCATCTGTGCAAAGTACAAGGCGCAGTCGGTGGTGCTCGTCTTTGCGCTCACGGCGGTGCTCATCATCGCCCTCACGATCTACGCCGTGCGCACCCAAGCGGACTTTACAGGCTGTGGTGCCTACATCATGGTTATGATCTTGGGGCTGATCATGCTCATCCTTGTGTACTCCTTCTTCCCAGGCAGCGTCGTCGTCAATAAGATCATCGCTGGAGTTGGAGCCATGCTGTTCGGTTTCATCATTGTCTATGACACCCAGCTAATCTTCGGCTCTGCCTCTGCCGCTTTTGGCGGAGGCAAGCGCAACATTGAGTACACGCTTGACATGTATGCTTTTGCTGCATTCAACCTGTACCTGGATTTTCTGAACTTCTTCCTCTACATGCTCCAGCTTCTGGGTGAAAGAAGATAGCTATGCGAGGGTCAACTCTCACTCGCCAATTCGTCCTGAAGAGCAGTGCTTGTCAACAGGTCTCAGTCTCTTGGGGCGCTGGTCATGTACAGTTCAGCCGCCCCCGCCCAATGTCGTGTACAGCCCAGCTCGGCGATTCTGGGAATGCATAGCCAAGCAACTGTAAAGTTCATTCGGTCGTTTCATGACATCATAACAGCGCAGATGTCGTTGGATGGCGCCACGGTGTGCCTTTGTTGAAACGTGCTGCCTCTCGGCTATTATCAGTGCAGAAGCCCGGGTGCTTGTGCTGCTTTGAAATGGCGCTGCCCCAATGCTCTGGCCCTTCAATGAGGCTATCGTGGGTCTGCTGTTGCCTCTGCTGTTGCCAGGCCGCTGTGGTGGAGGGGGTCCGGACTCCCAGGCTTGGAGGCTTTTGTGCTTTGGTCCCGTACCGATGCCCATGTCATGACAGCCCCAAGTCAGCCCCACACGACCCACAAGCCCTCCGAAAAGAAACCCACACGGCACCAAGGGCCCAAGGTAGCCGAGGGCCCCAAAAAACACGTCCCGACAATTTTGCAAGAAAGGCGAGAGGCCCTTGAGGCCCTGACGAGGCCTGGCCTTTTCGTTTCCTCCGAGGCACTCAACGCTCTCTTCCAGTCGGCGGTTCCTCGCCCTGCTGCTCCAGAGGACCTTTGGGTTGTAGTACGTTCCCCTTGGAAGCACCATGAAGGCGGTCGTTTAAGCAAACCTATTTCTCCAACCCATGGCTTCTGGAAACTTGTGCCTGTGTGACATGCCACCCTTTTCTGCAGCCCCCTAACACCCTCAACTTATCCAACCTCTAACCCGGAAGCTTAGCCGGAATCCCCCTAGGACGACGCGCTGCTGAGCCGTCTCATGGTGCAGCTGAACCCAGCACCTTCCTTGCTAGGCCCGGCTTGGGCCAAGTGTGAGCTGCGACGAGACAGTCGCGCATCATTATGAGTATGAGACTTGCTATGCCCCATGTCTCAGTCTACTCCGTATTCCATGTGTATATATGCCCACCCCACCGTTTGGAATCAGGCTTTGGGCCTTGAGGCTTCTAAGGCGGTTGAGGTTCCGCGTGCCCCCCCCCCCCCTGTGGTTCGTTTTGAGTTTTGCGCTTAGGGTGTAGGGTTTCACGACAACCAAAGCAGCCCGAGTTTGTACTCCACCTGTACCATCGCGATGATTGTTTGTGCTGTTGCCATGAGAGCGACTGCTAGGCCATGGGCCTGTGTCTTTCCTTGATGGTCTGAGGCCAGTTGCGTGCAAGGATGCTTAAGGGTGTGCAGGAACAGTGCGTGCAAGTACGAATGAGTGGCCTTGTTGCCGCGTGCATCATTGTCATCGCTTCTAATGGATGCTGCGAGTTGGAGCGCCAAGAGTTCTTGTGCATCAGGTTCAAAATGAAGTTGGACTTCCCCATGAGCGAGATCTTCACTGAACGTGCACTGATGCAGTACACGAGGCTGGGTGCTTCCGATAGACAACTGAACTCTGCAAAACTGCTGCCAGCAGCGAGACCCTACCGCCCCTCCAGACGCCAAGTCGGTCATAAGTCCTCGCAGTTCAAAGGGTCCTTTACGGTTTGTTTTAGCTTCCTTGAGCAAAAGGTTTGTTTGAGCTTCCTTAAGCACGACAACGCCTCAGCTTCTGCTTCGGAAGGCTCTTCCGCATCCTGGCCCTGGCGCACCATGCCTTGGAGTCCCTCAAGGAAGCCTGGCCCTCCTCCCCAGAGATGCCATACTTCGAATTTTTTGGGGGTTTTCGAAATGAGGGGGCACCTTCTTGGGGTCCTTATGATAAGGAAAATCCTACGATTCGGAGGTTGATGTGAGGGGTCCCCTATTTTCGTAAACCCACAAATCTTTCAAGACTGCTTTAAAGCCAGGGAGCCCACCCGCAAAGCGCCCGCAATCCCAGATGTTTTTGAATCCTGAATCTCAAGTTCTCCAACCCCAATCCTTCAAGCTCAATGCCAAGGGCTTCGTTGGCTGGTCTGACCGGCGCAGGCCGGCACATGCGGGAGACTGGGTTCATGGGGGCCTGGCTGTTTGATGGGCTTCGAAGTGCAACAAAGTTGGGTTTCTGCACAGGCCTCCTTGTAAGCCACGAAAACCACGAAAAATGCATATTGTTTACCAAGAGGTTTCCCATTGTCATTGTTGTAGTTTCGTCGTCGTTATCATCATCATCATCGTCGTCATCATCATCATCATCATCATCATCATCGCCGTCACCAACCCGAACGCTTTTCAACGGAGCGTGTTGAATACAGAGGCAAAAACGCTGCAAATATCAGTGGCTTTGGCATGGTCACCAAAGACATGTTCTGCAGAAACGTCAAACATCTTTCTGTAGTATGTTGTGTAATTTGAGAAGGAACGGAAACACCCCCCCCCCCCCCACCCCTCAGATCAGCTCCAGGAAATAATTCGAAACGACCTGAAACTTCAAGAAAGCAGACGAAACCACCAGGCACCGTATGTGCCCGCACCCTTCGGGGCATGTGCGCTTGCGGGCATCAGGGTTTGGGTTCTCGGATGAACTTCTGAAACGGAAACTCACGCACAACGTCCCTCATGTATCTTCCAAACCCGGCTAAGATGCTGCAACTCGCATCGAAAAACAGTGACGAGAGGTGGCTGGACTTTTGGGCTGCTGCAGTACTAGGGCTTTCACAAATGCTTGCATTGAATTGAGTGGGCACAAGAGAAGTACCCCCAGCCTTACAGGCAGCAGAGGCGCAACATGCGCTCCGCTGGGAGCTCAGGTGCAGGTTTTTGTATGTGTCCAAAACACTAGATTTGTCCTTCATTTTTCCAGTTTTGGGTCTTGTTTGCTGAATCAACTGCAGCCCTACTTCAAGTTCACGCGTGTTAGCAACTTCAGCCTGCTTTGTAGAAGTCGGTTTGGAGTCCTCACGTGCTGCACTGGAAAACTGGATGACGAGCTGGAGACACTATAGTATGTACTAGTATGTACGTTAAAAACTGTAAGGAGCTCTTTGGCCACAGCCTGGGCAGCAACTGCCGACATTTGGCTCCGGGGTTTCTGGTCCACCAGTTGCAGGCTTGAATAAGGCAAGCAACTGGTTTGGGTTCTTGGGGGCAGGATTCGTGTTGAGGTTTGCTCTTGTTTTCCGGGTTTACTTCGGGTTTAGGGCCAGGGGATGGTAGCAGCTAGATCCGAGGACTGCGCTCATCGCCCTGCGCCATGAGCTGCACCATTTTACAGCCACGTGGTGGCCACAGCTTCTACTGAGTTTCTGCTGCTTTGCGAAAGAGGTCGACGGCAAGGTTTTGTGTGGCAATGCGTCTTCATGTACTCTGGAAGCGGTTGTACAAACTTTTTGCATACACGTTTTGCTTACGGGTGGGGGGGAGGTTCCAGAGCACCATAATGTTCCCCGACTGTCTCCGATTGAATGCCATGCGCTTCCGAAACTCTGAATGCTCTCCTTACTTTAGTTCTATGCACTTCTGAAACTCCAAAAACCGAACACCCTTACTAGCTGTGAGTTCGCTCTGGCTGCATTCAGAATGCACCGCTACCTCGTGGTGGACGTCGTCGCCACAGAGTTCAAGCAACTGGAGAGGAAGGCGTGCGGTGGTGTGCTTGGCAGTCCTGTCAAACTTGCTGGTGTGATTGCCATCCTGACGATCACGATTGCCGTAGCTACTACTGACAGTACTCGTAGTTGTGTTCCTACAACTAGTTACTATGGCCATCACTATGACTTACAAGAACAATGCAACAAAAAAGCGTTCAACCAGCTTTCGAGACGTGGTGCTTATTGGGGACTGCTTCGGGACAGCCCTCCTAAAGCTCTTCTTGTCTCGTAAGCTCTTGCAGCCTCAAAGGAGCGACGAGCGGCCAGCCCTAAAGTTGACAGGCTAGAAAGGGCTATGGATGGTCGTTTGAGAATCCCGGACCGAATCTTTTACAGCCTCAACCGTAGTGAATGTAAATGGTAGCAGTAGTGGTTTGAGCTGGCTGCACAGTATGCCAGCAAGTTTTTGTGGACAAGCCGCTGCTCCTGCAAGGAAAAGCAGGAGCAATGATTGCTAAGAGTAGGCAAAGCGTCAAACTAGTATGGCGATTCTGCGTTGTAAGAGTTGTAGGAACAATAGGAGTGCTAGGGAGATTCGA
>CAJNDS010000112.1:0-174506 GCA_905221605.1 Symbiodinium natans | reverse complement strand
CACAGACACACAGACACACAGACACACATACACACAGACACACAGACACACAGACACACATACACACAGACACACAGACACACAGACACACAGACACACAGACACACAGACACACAGACACACAGACACACAGACACACAGACACACAGACACACAGACCCACAGACACACAGACACACAGACACACAGACACACAGACACACAGACACACAGACACACAGACACACAGACACACAGACACACAGACACACAGACACACAGACACACAGACACACAGACACACAGACACACAGACACACAGACACCCAGACACACAGACACACAGACACACAGACACACAGACACACAGACACACAGACACACAGACACACAGACACACAGACACACAGACACACAGACACACAGACACACAGACACACAGACACACAGACACACAGACACACCGACACACCGACACACCGACACACAGACACACCGACACACCGACACACGGACACACAGACACACAGACACACAGACACACAGACACACAGACACACAGACACACAGACACACAGACACACAGACACACAGACACACACACACACACACACACACACACACACACGTGTGATTGCCGGTGCGCCTCCAGCTGCTGCAAACCCGGAGGCAGTCATGCCCCGACTCTCGTAGCGATTTTTCCGCCAGCATCCATGAACATGAGCTTTGCAAAGCTTCAACCCCAAGATGGAATAGTGGGGGGATGGCCCCGAACCCTTAAACAATGAACCCCAAGCCCGAAAGGTATTCCACGCCACGAATCCCAAACCCCGCTTGATATACCATGCTTTGCCCCAGTGCACTGCTACAGCGGCAACAGAGATCAGCGCCTGAATCCCTAAACCCTCAACCATCCTAAACCCTAAACCCTAAACCCTAAACCCTAAACCCTAAACCCTAAACCCTAAACCCTAAACCCTAAACCCTAAACCCTAAACCCTAAACCCTAAGATCCCCCAACCCTGAACCCAAAATACCCTAGTGCCCTAAACCCTTGAGTTCCAAGGGAGGGCTTCGCCAGGCTTGGGCGATTGCCCGCATACGGCGGATTGAGGTGACCTTCAGCGACCTGAGGCTTCGGGAGGGTCGAAGATCCAGATGACAGGTTCAGGACTCTTAGGGTTTAGGGTTTAGGGTTTAGGGTTTAGGGCCTCTTTCTTTCAGGATGAAGGCTACAGCATTGGCGGGTAAGGCAGACAAACACCCAACATCTGACTCGTGGCAGGAGAAGCCTGAAGCTTTGCTACCTGGAGGGAGGCAGGGTGACACCTGAACCTGTGGACCAGACGCGCAACACCCCAGACCCGACTAAAGCATGCTGGACCATGAAGCTTTCCGCCCCGAAGCATTAAACCCCAACCGGGGTTTCGAAGGCTTGGATATAGTTTGGGAAGGCTCAGGAGATTTACACAAAAGGCCCGCCGCGAAAGGCTTCAGCATGTCTAGCATCTCGATTTGGAGTTCAGAGCCTGTTTGGGATGCTGGAGTCTCTGCCGCGGCCTTCAGATCCTTGACCCAATCCCCTGAGTTTCCCAACCCTCAAACTCTTAGTTCTTAAACCTTTCTGAGACCACCAGCGCAGGCCTCATCGAAGCAGACGCCCTCATGCAAGAGGCTCTCCGTGCATCACGCAGAGCTGTGGTTTGGGGTTCCGAAGGGTTTCGACATGCATAGGCAGATTTTCAGATCGGCCTTGGGGCCTTAGGGGCCTGCCTGGGCTTGGACAAGCCCGTTAAGACCTAGTCTCAAGCTTGCGACCCGGAAGACCCGAAGTCCCCAAACGCACAGAGCCCCCGAAACCGTCCTGGGCCCAACCATGCCCACAGTCCTACCGTCCGAAGCCATGAACTCCCGAATCCTACGTCCTGTGTGCGAGTCCTCCTTCAGAACATCGTGCCCAGGTTCTTCCCAATGCCGATGACCTTGGTGGGGGTCTGAGGGCAAGCTTTGGTGATTGTACATGTTGTGCAGAGATGACCTGATTCGCAGATGGTGAGCTTGGACTGCAGCTTACCAGTCAGTGCCCGTTAACCAAGAGCTAATCGATGCGGGTTGATGCGGATGTTTGCTGGGATCCATGCGTTCTAACGTAGGTCCCCAAGTTCGGTTCAACAGTTCCCTCAACCGCAACCTTCGGCTTCTCAACGGATCTCCCCTAAACTGTCTGGACCTTAGGAGGGTGCATGGATCCCTCCGTAGATGCCGAGGTTAGCATCACCTTCGACAGAGCCGCGATGCCTGAGCTTGAGGCTTCGTCTTTACTCGGATACTTCCTTTCATTGCCCCTTGGTTGCTGTCCCCTTGTGGCCACAGTCTCTACTGGGAAGTTTCTCAAGGCAGACAAATACCACCAAAACACCAAAACCCACTCCGCAACACACCGAAGTCTTGAAGCTTTGTTGGGAAGAGAGATTTCCTTCCGCTCTTAGGGAGGGCACGCCGTGAGCGAGCCTCGGAAGACCACTGGAAAAGAGATAGTGTGGCCCAGTCTGGTGGTTTTCTTGTCGGGGACCAAAACACAAGCTTCGTGACAGAGACCCTTGATTGCCATGTCTCTCTCTAGACCCTAAAGCCTGCATTTCCTTTCCACGCCAGGCAACTCCGAAGGATTGCGACTTGTTGGCCGAAACCCGAGCATGCCGACGAACTGAGCCCCACTCCTCCTCCTGACGGCAGTGTCGGCCATTTGTGACATGGGAGACAAGGGCTGCTTGTGTCCCAGGCCGAATACATCCGAATAACTCATAAAGATCTCAAAGCCTCAAATCGCCAAAGCCTTGGTCCCGAGGCCCGAGGCATCTCCATCAGACTGCAGAGTCTTCGCGCTCAAGGCAGCTTCCTGTGTGAGTTTCACTTGCTGCTGAGGGCATTCAGACTTAGAGCTCACAGGCAGCTGGCTGCCCCAACTCGTGAACGGGCAGATGTCTGCATCCAGCGGCCGATGCAGCTCGAGAAGGTCTTCCGACTTTGGCCTTGACATGCCACCGTTTGCCAGGCCTGCCTCATCTGCGCATGTGCACCCAAGCCTCGGCTGGTTGCCCTGGGCCGTGCTGGTGCCAATTCGGTTACGAGGTCACCAGACCTTTGCTCCGAGCAGCTGCAGAGGAGTTCTTGCAGAAGGTGGTGGTGAGGACTAGGGGGTTCTCCAGGAGCCTCGAGGATTCCCCCTCTGAGTTGGGAGCCCACGGTGTGGACTAGGGGGCTCCCTGAGGCTCGTGCACTGCACTGCGATGAGCGTAAAAGGGTCTCGAAGGGTTTTGGGCTCAGATTCCTTACGTGCTATTCTTCAGTTTCCGGTGCAGGGTCTAACGGTGTATATGATATAGACTCAACGGTTGGGTTTCTGCGTCTTAAGTTCAATGCGGTCGTTGTGCAACCAGCGGGTGCCTGGGGATGCTGAAGCTTTTGTGGCGCTGGGAGTTGCAAGCTCAGGAGGGTTGGTTGAGGCTGACAGGTTTTTCCAGTGTCTTCATGCCCAGGTGACTAATCTCTCGGAACACTGCGTAGCTGTATCCCCAGGCCAAAGTTTAGGGACTTTGGGCGTCAGCTGTTAGATTCAACGGTAGATGTTACTTTAGAACTCTCTAGTTCTCAAGCAAAGCCTCAGCCGCAACTTTGCCAACTCTCAAGTCCCCGTTGCTTTCCCCCCACTGCTTTGACCACCGAGCTCAGACCTCACAGACAGGGAGTGATGTGTGGCGTTGAGGACAGAACTAGGGATGGAGCAGTAGGGTAGCATGTTTGTGCTGTTTCAACAGTCACTTTGAATCCCCTGCGGCTGCCAGAGCAGACCGACAAACAATCCGATCATACTGCCTAGTTGCTGTGTTTTTTCCCCTGGTGCCGCGCAGTCCGCGACGGCTCAAGCTAGCGTTAGGCGCTTCAAGCTTGAACCCAAACCTTAAACCCTCCAAAGCCCCCCATGTCTCAAGGCCAAGATTTTATCAAGAACCCTAAGCCCTAAACCCTAAACCCTAGACCCTAGACCCTAAACCCTAAACCCTAAACCCTAAACCCTAAACCCTAAACCCGTAAACCCTAAACCCTAAACTCGTTTCATGGTGTGTCTTTTGAGCCATGGCTGCAGGCGCGGAGGGGGTGTAGAGCGACCCTTTGAACAAGGATGGTGGACCAGATTGCGGTCGGGTTTAGGGTTTAGGGTTTAGGGTTTAGGGTTTAGGGTTCTTGATTGAATGTTAGGCAAGTAGTTCTTTGAGGACAGGACCCGCCTTGATGCCTTGCGCTCTGGCATTTAGCGGTTGGAGGCGCGAAAGTCGGAGAAAGGTGTAATGTAGGGTTTAGGGTTTAGGGTTTAGGGTTTAGGGTTTAGGGTTTAGGGTTTAGGGTTTAGGGTTTAGGGTTTAGGGATTAGGGCTTTCAGAGAAATTCGCAGAAGGTCCCACGGAGCATCCTTTGAGTGCCTGCCCCCAGGGGCCCACACCCAGAGCATGCTGGGGATGATCGAAGCAAGCGATTTTCATTCGCAAATCTCCACCCTTCCATGGGAGTACCGTTCTTTTTCAGGAACCGACGGCACGGCAAGTCTTGGCCTTGTCTGGGCTTAGAAATTCCCAAGACGAAGCCCCAGTCCCCAATAAGGGTTTAGGGTTTAGGGTTTAGGGTTTTGGGTTTAGGGTTTAGGGTTTAGGTCCCCAATAGGATGTGTGACCGGGTTGGAGGCGAGCCGGACTCTGGCATCGTTGATGAGGATGAGCTCGATGAGGCGCACGCGGTCTGATTTTCAAGGTGCATATGTTCGTTGTTTAGGAGGGGGGGGGGGTCAATTCGACATGAGATGAAAAAGCCTGCGCTTTAAGGTTTGTGGCTTGATCGAGTTCAAGCAGCATCAGTCAGGGGGTTGTGTCTGTGCTTAACTGTGGCAGCAAGGACCAGGCCTCTTAAACACTACACTAAGCACACGCCCAAGGCCGCCCGGCCATCCTTCACACAAGAGTCATTGGAAAGGATTTGGAGAATGAGAGAGGAGACTTCAGGGACACCCTCGTCAACGGGTACCCGGTGGCATAGGGGCTGCCATGAATGCCAGCTGGACTAGACAACAACGCGTAGCAGCGTGCGATTCAAGCATGTCATGCTGGCCGTGAGGACAGTAAGGTGTCCTTACCTACTTGGTTTGCCTACTCTGAGGGTCTGTGAGCGTGAGGTGTCGAAGCAGCTCTGAGGCTCCTGCTTAGTCGCCTTGGCGCGTTGGCACAACGGCGAGCTGCCTAGCCTCGGGCAGCCAAGACAAGGAATCATTGTCGGCCTTCTTCAAGTGCACCGGGTACACAGATGCTAGTCGAATCCTCGCACAGAGCGGGGAAGATCTTCGATGGCGGTCTCTGCGTTCCCTTGCGGTCATTGGGGCAAGTCGTTAATACCAGCCATTTGAAAGAATGCAGCAGACCTGAGGTGTTGTTCTCGTCTATACCGTGACGTGCCATCCAGGGAACGGCCTGTGAGGACACCCAAACAAATCCTTACCTACTTTGTTCGAGTGGCTCGGCCAATGCTGGGACGTGAACTTTCCAAGATGGTCTGAGGCATTGTAGTTGGAAAGCAGATGTTTCTGCCTGTGCAACTGGCAATTTCCGGGAAGTGGTGCTGTGGTCAGCCTGTGAGGACACCTAAACAAATCCTTACCTACTTTGTTCGAGTGGCTCGGTGAATGCCGGGACGTGAACTTTCCAAGACGATCTGAGGTGTTGTTGTCGTCCATATCTTGAGTCGCCCTTCCAGGGAACGGCCTGTGAGGACACCCAAACAAATCCTTACCTACTTTGTTCGAGTGGCTCGGCCAATGCCGGGACGTGAACTTTCCAAGATGGTCTGAGGCATTGTTGTTGGAAAGCAGACGTTTCTGCCTGTGCAACTGGCAATTTCCGGGGAGTGGTGCTGTGGTCAGCCTGTGAGGACACCTAAACAAATCCTTACCTACTTTGTTCGAGTGGCTCGGTGCATGCCGGGACGTGAACTTTCCAAGACGATCTGAGGTGTTGTTGTCGTCCATATCTTGAGTCGCCCTTCCAGGGAACGGCCTGTGAGGACACCCAAACAAATCCTTACCTACTTTGTTCGAGTGGCTCGGCCAATGCTGGGACGTGAACTTTCCAAGATGGTCTGAGGCATTGTAGTTGGAAAGCAGATGTTTCTGATTGTGCAACCGGCAATTTCCGGGAAGTGGTGCTGTGGTCAGCCTGTGAGGACACCTAAACAAATCCTTACCTACTTTGTTCGAGTGGCTCGGTGCATGCCGGGACGTGAACTTTCCAAGACGATCTGAGGTGTTGTTGTCGTCCATATCTTGACACGCCCTTCCAGGGAACGGCCTGTGAGGACACCCAAACAAATCCTTACCTACTTTGTTCGAGTGGCTCGGCCAATGCCGGGACGTGAACTTTCCAAGATGGTCTGAGGCATTGTAGTTGGAAAGCAGATGTTTCTGATTGTGCAACTGGCAATTTCCGGGAAGTGGTGCTGTGGTCAGCCTGTGAGGACACCTAAACAAATCCTTACCTACTTTGTTCGAGTGGCTCGGTGCATGCCGGGACGTGAACTTTCCAAGACGATCTGAGGTGTTGTTGTCGTCCATATCTTGACACGCCCTTCCAGGGAACGGCCTGTGAGGACACCCAAACAGATCCTTACCTACTTTGTTCGAGTGGCTCGGCCAATGCCGGGACGTGAACTTTCCAAGATGGTCTGAGGCATTGTAGTTGGAAAGCAGATGTTTCTGATTGTGCAACTGGCAATTTCCGGCAAGTGGTGCTGTGGTCAGCCTGTGAGGACACCTCAACAAATCCTTACCTACTTTGTTCGAGTGGCTCGGTGCATGCCGGGACGTGAACTTTCCAAGACGATCTGAGGTGTTGTTGTCGTCCATATCTTGACACGCCCTTCCAGGGAACGGCCTGTGAGGACACCCAAACAAATCCTTACCTACTTTGTTCGAGTGGCTCGGCCAATGCTGGGACGTGAACTTTCCAAGATGGTCTGAGGCATTGTAGTTGGAAAGCAGATGTTTCTGATTGTGCCACCGGCAATTTCCGGGAAGTGGTGCTGTGGTCAGCCTGTGAGGACACCTAAACAAATCCTTACCTACTTTGTTCGAGTGGCTCGGTGCATGCCGGGACGTGAACTTTCCAAGACGATCTGAGGTGTTGTTGTCGTCCATATCTTGACACGCCCTTCCAGGGAACGGTCTGTGAGGACACCCAAACAAATCCTTACCTACTTTGTTCGAGTGGCTCGGCCAATGCTGGGACGTGAACTTTCCAAGATGGTCTGAGGCATTGTTGTTGGAACGCAGACGTTTCTGCTTGTGCAACTGGCATTTTCCGGGAAGTGGTGCTGTGGTCAGCCTGTGAGGACACCTCAACAAATCCTTACCTACTTTGTTCGAGTGGCTCGGTGCATGCCGGGACGTGAACTTTCCAAGACGATCTGAGCGGCGTGTTGACGGCCTGTGTGGACGGTACAATCAGTGCTTGCCCGCCTTCTTCGTTTGAGCGGCTGGCCACGTGTCTTCGAGAATTGTCTTGAGGCTGTGTGTTGCCAAGGCGAATCTTGAGCGTTCCAGCATGCAGGTCTGCGTGCCATCGTAAACTTCTCCCATAACTCTTAACCGAACGAACCAGGCTGAACCAGGCCACACAGTCAAACCCCGAACCTTGGGATGTTCCCCCTTATACAGGGTACTATAATTCCGATTAAGGACTTAGTATAAGGGGGAACATCCCAACCTAAACCTATACAGGGTACTATAATCCCTATTAAGGGCTTAGTAGAGGGGGATCCCAACCTAAGCCAGTCGTCTCAAGCTTGCAGCTTGCAAGCATCCCGGCCGCGCAACTCGACGGCTCGAATGGTCTGGGAAGGCGTTGTCCTGTCCGACTGAGCTTGAAGCATCCTGGCACATAGGGTTTAGGGTTTAGGGGTTTAGGGGTTCAGGGGTTCAGGGGTTCAGGGGTTCAGGGGTTCAGGGGTTCAGGGGTTCAGGGGTTCAGGGGTTCAGGGGTTCAGGGGTAGCACTTAGCCCAAATCCTTTAAAAGCCTTACAAAGCTCCCGGAAGTCTCCCACCTCCGTTTTGTAAGTTAGGGCCCCCAACCTCGAACTGCTTGCAATCTCGAAGTTCAAGTCAAGGAGTTCATGGGTAGGGGGGAGGGTCTTTGAGTTCTGACGAGTCGGGGTGGTTTCACGCACCGAGTTGAACAAGGTATTTGCGGACCTTCTCTGACGGTCATGCCCGGAGTCCTTAAGGCCGGAGGGCGGGATGGGGTGTTCCTGTCTTTTTTTGGGAAACTGTGGCCTTGTTGAGGGGGGCCCCGTGGGTCTTCGGGTTTTTCTACACGTCTCTTCTCTGGCAATGTGAGGGCTTGGCTGGGGGGGATGGGGGGGGGTGGTGGGGCAAGAGTCATTCTCTCCAGGTTTGTGACTGTCCTGGAATTTGGGTTCGTGTGACGATGCTTTGCAGCACAGTGCGACAGGATGTAGGCCTGGAGCCCAAACTCTAGAAGCAGTGCCTGTGCCTTGAGGATTCGTGATGTAAGCTTGTCGAAGCACCCAACACCCAATGAGGCCCTAATAATAATAATAAGAATAAGAAGAAGAAGAATAATAAGAATAATAATATTAATATTAATATTAATGATTAGTAATAGTAGTAGTATTTATAATCTTAACAGGGGCTTGTCTGCTCTTTAAGCAGCTTAAGCATCTGGCCTTGCCTCGCCCTGATTTTGAAGGTCACCTACCAATTCGAAGTCAGGCGCTGCATCCTCGAGGACTCAGAACTTTGGGCTTTCCGCACAGTCCACTGAGGGGCTTGGGGTTTAGGGTTTAGGGTTCAGGGTTTAGGGTTTAGGGTTTGACGGCGCTGCGGAATGTTGCCTTTCGGGTGGCGAGAGCATGCATGCCCGCGCGACAAGTACGTCCATGTTTCCAGTGCCTGCCAGTGGTCATAGTGCCAACCAGTGCGCCTGAAAAATGATTGCCTTTCACATTCGTACTTCTTGAGATGCCATTCGCAACACGCAGCGGGCACAAGCCCGTGTAAAACAACATAAAATGCGCGTATTCCTAGGCCACTTCTTCGTTCGTGGTGTCGCAGAAACACTCTCAAACACATTGTTCAGCAACAGCAACGCCTCTATGCCAAAAAGGACCTGTGCACTTGCGGCCTCAATCAACGGCGGAACCTTTGTGGTTGAAAGGTTTGTGGTTCAAAGGGCTATTGGGCTCCGAGCTGGAAGTTTTCCAAGCAGGAACTATTTGGGGCCTGTTGGTTGTCGGCGCATCGGTTGTCCGAATACAACGATCGTTGACCTCCCACAATGTTAACTCAATCATCCGAATGGTTTGTACGTTCAATTTGGGGTGGGGCTGCCAATATTCCCGACTTGTTAAAATAGTAGATGTTATGTAGGAGGCAAAGTGAGCTCCGAGCAAGCTAACCAGCCCAGTTCACATGTTTTGCATTGTAAGCTTGGGGAAATAATGTAGTCAGGGTATGATCCTATAAGGTCTGTTCTATTCACTTCAAGCATGAGATCGTAGTGCAAGCCGTTATCGTCACTCACTCAAGATATCTAGCCCAATTTCAAGGTAAAAAGCTTGCCCCGAAAATATTAGTTAGCTTTGTTGCCGCATCGGTTGTCCCGGTTGCTGTCTGTCAAAATTCACTGCCAAGGAAAAAGTTGACGTTAACATGACTGTGTCCAAGTATGCAATGACCTGCAGTTTTCGTCACATGGTTCTAGACTGCCCAGGAGGTGGAAACATGGATAACCCTGCATTTTGCTGTGTTTGAAGCTAGTGAACAGGACGGCTAAGCGTGTCGTCAGTTGGCAAGATCGGGAGTGACAGGTGGGTGCCTCAACATGGCACCCCCAACCCAACGAACCCTAAACCCTAAACCCTAAACCTAAACCCTAAACCCTAAACCCTAAACCCTAAACCCTAAACCCTAAACCCTAAACCCTAAACCCTAAACCCTAAACCCTAAACCTGGAAGTGCAACTATGAAATATACCACGTCGACCCCAGTCAATGGGCACCAATGGCGTCACGTGCAGAAAGCACAGGCGTGGCCGGGCCGATGTGAAGCAGGGTTTATATGTATAGAAGGTTCCCTTTTAACATTGGTGAGTATATGTAAATATAGATATAAATACAAATATAAATATAAATAAATAAATAAACAAATATAAATATAAATATATACATATATATATATATATATATATGGTGTCCTTTTGGGGGTACAAGAAATATACGCCCTACTTCATGTGCAGGACGTGACATATGAACACGTGACCGAAGCGCTGGCGAAGCTGTACCCGGACCTGAGCGAGTGTGTCCCGAAGTACCTCGACGACGAAGGCCGGGGAAAGCTTTAGGCTTTACAACGAATGCTCGAAGAACTCGGGCGTATTGGGGTATATGCAGTCCTTTAGTTTCAAGCCTGCGCGGTTCGAAGCACAGACGCCTTTCAGAGGTCTTCCAAGCGCTGTGTGCACCTTTCAAGAATCAACGCACGCCCTCTCCTGACATCCCGTGACTCCCGGCGGCTCTTAGTGAAGCAAAGTTTAGGGTTTAGGGTTTAGGGTTTAGGGTTTAGGGTTTAGGGTTTAGGGTTTAGGGTTTAGGGTTTAGGGTTTAGGGTTTAGGGTTTAGGGTTTAGGGAGCCCCTAGACGCTTGCCAGGGGATGCCTGCACCCTCTGTGCCTCCTCGTTTCCGGACTTCCTGCAGCTGGCGAAGAGGGGTGGCTGGGAGTCATGTTGCGATTTGGGTTTAGGGTTTAGGGAGGGTTTAGGGTTTAGGGTTTAGAGTTTAGGGTTTAGAGTTTAGGGTTTCTGTTTTGAGTTTGGGATTTAGGGTTTAGGGTTTAGGGTTTAGGGGTTTACGAAATCAGGTACCCCCCAAAGGCCCCAAGAAGGTACCCCCATTCGGAAACCCCCAGTTTTGGTTGGTGAGCAGCTGGGGTAGAGTTCAAATAAAACAACAGAAGGTATTCTGCAGTTTGGCAAGGATAAGTTGGACAGCAGTATCTGGCAGAAATAACATGGAGTATGCAACAGAAAGACTGCGTCAACCGGTACAGGGGGAATGACTACGAATGTCGCCTTGTCATGCATTTCCACCCTTGGTGTTTCGCTTGAGGAAGGTTTAGGCACTGACGTCGTATTCAGTTGTACACTCCTCCCGCCTAGATTCCTGCGGACTCGTTCCCCAAACTTCAAGTACTCGAAAAGTCCACCACAAGCCAACACCCGGAACCCTAAACCCCTGAAACCCATTGAAACCCTCAATGCGCATCCTGACCGAGGCGGTGGGAATGACAACTCAGGCCGCTTTCTGGGGCTTTTCACTCACTGTGGAACTTGCCCTTTTTGCTTTGGGGGATTGAGACAGATACCAGAATTATCATATTCTCAACACATTGCGAGTCCCAATACAAGTAGCAACAGCGTAAAGTTGGAATACATTCACTTCCGATCCATCAGAGTCTGAACCAGAATCCCATTCCAAATCCCAATCAACAGTGTGTAATTGAGGCATTGAAGGCACTAGCTGAGAGTTAGCCGCGCGACCTACGACTCTAGCCCAGATGAGCTAACGAGCCGTTTTTGTCAGAAAGATGGGCCTTGTGCTGCGTTTTGGTGGAGACGCCCTTGTTTGTCGAAACCGGAGCGGAGGGATCGAAAACGATGTCCCCCCCCCCCACCAGACCTTAAAGTAGGCACCCAGACACCCAGACACCCAGACACCCAGACACCCAGACACCCTAAACCCTAAACCCTAAACCCTAAACCCTAAACCCTAAACCCTAAACCCTAAACCCTAAACCCTGAACCCTGAACCCTGAACCCTGAACCCTGAACCCTAAACCCTAAACCCTAAACCCGACAACCTGGCTCTCAGCCAGGACCCGCGGATGGACGGCTGATCCTGAAGCTGCACCTGGTGGACAGTCCAAGTCTGCATCCTGGCGAAGGTATCTCCCTCCTTGCCCGGGCGCTGCCCGCTTCGGGGACCATAGGGGGCTTGTCAGAAACCCCTGCGTCCGGAAAAATGATGGAGAGAGAGCGTGACGGGAATCAACTCTGGCGGATGTGACTCTAACATCATCGAGCCTTCGGGGACGAGGGTGTGTGTGTGTGTGTGTGTGTGTGTGTGTGTGTGGGTGTGGGTGCTAAGGGCTTGGAAGGCTTCTGATGTTTGCCCATTCAGGATGTACGTTCAAAGCCCGAGAGCCGATCAACTTGGTGCTGTACTTGTTTCTTGCGGAGTTTGGGGTTTAGGGTTTAGGGTTTATGGTTTAGGGTTTAGGGTTTAGGGTTTAGCTTGAGCAGAGCCCCTGAAGCTTGAACCTCAAAGGCACATCCCAAAGCTTTCCCACTTTTCTCCGAGGCTTCCAGTGACTCATTCGGATTTGCCCTCGGTGATGTCAGACACCGCCCCTTCCCTGGAGGCCGATTCATATGGCAGTCAGGGCCTAGTACTCCAACAGGAACCTTCAAGATGCCCCAGGCCCGAAACCTTCAATTTTGAACCCTTCAGCAATCCCTTCAGCCCAGCTCGGGTATGGTCAGAGGTCAAGATCATCCATTCGTAAGCGCGGCAGCTTCCTCAGAAATCCCTCGGATCCCCAGATCCCAGAGCAAGGAAGAGTGTTCCCTTAACGCTCCGTGAAAAACATGGCGCTGCCAGGGTTTGCAGACGCCTTTCGAGCCGAGCCCGCAGCACTGCCAGCATGACTGGCAGGGGGCCCCAGATGGCACAAGCGGACTAAGTGGGCAGGGATCTGAGGAAAGAATAGAAGGTTTGCCAAGATCCCAAGACGGTTTAGGCTGCAGCTAAGCCATATGGCTATATGCAGCCTGTTTGCCTGAGTGCCAAGGTACCCCTGGTGGTGCCACTTCGCTGATCCCTTTCACGGCCACTGGAACCCTCATCATGCCTTCCACTGGGACGCATGGGCCCACCACGACTTTCATGACTTCAAGGGCAAAAGCAAAGGCAAGGGAAAGTGCAGCTCGGAGACGGTTTAGAGCGTTGTTTTTATGTTGGCGACTCTGTTTGCCTGAAGCCTCCCTGATGGCATCTTTGCTTCTGCAACTTTTCAGCGGTGTGTCCATTTCCCACTTGCAATGAAGTATGCTTGTGAAAATTCGACCCAGGCAAGGGCAAGGGCAAGAGCAAGAGCAAAGGCAAGGAGGCAGCGTTGTCCAGGCCATGCCCGACAGAAGGCTGCCCCTATGCGGCCACTCCGCCGCAGTTGATCAGTTTCGAGAAATGGAAGCTTAACCCTTTGGGCCCTTGTTCTTGTCGGGAACAGCTCAGGTCACCTGGCATGAGACCCACTGCTGCCACGCCTGTTCCACGTCCGGCCAGCATGGCCCAGCTTGTGAGCGAAAGCCCTGTCACCAGGAGAAGCAGCCGGGTGCGCCCGGACCGGAATGCCCGCAGACTCCGCAGACGCACCAGACTCGCCTTCAGTCCATCCTGACGCCCGAAGTCCTTGCCGGCGTGCTGGCCTGGAAGCTGCCGGAGTTGCTGCCCTTGGTCGAAGGCGACCCGGAGCACCTGGGGCATGGCTTCTGGGCTGCCTTGGCCCATCTCCCTTCCTTCGTTCCCTCCATCCACGCGGCCCTGGCCAGCTTGGCACCTCTGCTGAATGCCCACGGCCTCGCGCAGGCCGAGGCACACCTTGCGGAACTTGCACAGTGCCCACACAATCCGACCGCCGCAGGCCTTTTCTTGCAGTGTCTGGTGCAGAGCCTGAACGAGCTGGAGCCAGCGAAGCAGCAGGAGCTTCTGAAGACCTTCTTCGAGCAGCATGGGGACCTACTGGCACCCCTGGAACCCTTCAGCCCAATGATCCTGAAGCTTCTGGAACATGGCCGATGCATCTGTGATGGCTGCGAGATGTCGCCTCTCAGGGGCCCGCGCTTCAAGTGCCTTAGCTGTCCAGACTACGACCTCTGCGGCAAGTGCTTCGCCAAGAGGCACGAGGTCCACCCAGAGCACCAAGACTTCCAGTGCATTCCCATCAATCCCCAAGGCTTCGCATCGTCATTCTGGGAGACCTTCGCTGCAGAGGGTGAGGGATCGCTGGGATGGATGGCATGGGCGCCCTTCCTGCATGGAAAGGGCAAGCACGGCAAAGGCAAAGGCTGCAAAGGTGGCAAAGGCAAGGGCTGCAAGGGCACCGGCCCTTGCCACGGCAAGCGCCGCGAGCGGCAAGAGAACAAGGAAGGCGCCAAGCGGCCCTGTAGCACGGAAGGCTGCGTCTACGAGGCGACGTGGCACCAGACGCACTGCTGCAACCTGGATGTGTCGCACAGAACTGCCTTTTCCACAAAAATCCCATTGTATCCAAGCACGAACCCAAGCATAGGCATAAGGGTATCAGTTCCCAAACAGAAGGGCTGCTGAACCAAGGCAGGGCCTGCCAGGAGGGGGGGAAGGACAAGCATGGCCCGCATTGCCATCGCAAGCTGCAGTCCGAGTCCGCGGATGTGCCCGAGCCCATGCAAGAGCCGCAAGAGCCGGCGCCTGGGAGCTCAAAGCAGCCCCCCCCCCCCCCAAAATGGAAGCCTCGGAGGTTCCTCAACTCCAGCTTAGCACCCACAACCAAAGCTTGCTTTCAACCTTAGATTTTCGGGGCAAGTGTCATCAGTTCTGAAGTTCTGAAGCAAAGCTCTCTCAGACTCTAGCAGCCAGCTCAACGAGCCCCTTCCCCAGCAGGTGACCTGTGAGCCCGAGATGCCTCAGCCGAGCGCCCCCGAGATGGAGCTGTCCCAGGCGGAGCCCACCACCCGCCTAGAAGGCTTTGCAGGATTTTGGGGTTTGAGGGTGTAGGGTTTAGGGTGGATTTTGGGGGCTCAGGGAGCAGTTTGGGAATTGAGGGTCCGAAGAGCTACGGCCGCTGGGATGTTCGGGGCGGGTTTGAGGAGAGCTTGTCACAGAAGGCTGGCAGAGGTCTGCGCCTGGATACGGCCTCCGGGTGCCCGTTTCGTGTTACCAACCCGGAAGCTTAAATCCCTATGTTCCAATTCCACTGCAACCCTAAATCCAAGTCCAGCAGCAGCAGAAGAAGAAGAAGAAGAAGAAGAAGAAGAAGAAGAAGAAGAAGAAGAAGAAGAAGAAGAAGAAGAAGAAGAAGAAGAAGAAGAAGAAGAAGAAGAAGAAGAAGAAGAAGAAGAAGAAGAAGAAGAAGAAGAAGATTAAAATAATAATAAAAGTAGAACAAATATTCATAAGAAGAAGAAGAAGAAGAGAGAGAGAGAGAGAGCAGTGAGGCTCTTGCTTTGATGTAGAGGGAGAAATTGCATTTGAGGTCAGACTTTCACTGTAATTCCGTTTCCAGCGTCGGTTTGTTCGAGGCGGTTCGTGTTTGCACAGTGAGGGGTTTCCGTCATTGATCCCTGGGCAAGAAAGTAACACACCGACGACTGTCATTCAATGTCGAATCCAGTAGGGATTAGTTTCCAAGTCGGCAGTGTCACACTCGAGAATCCCAGCTGGGATCAAGAAGGTCCTTTGTCTAGGGGTTGGGGGGGAGTGTGCAGTTTTGGTATGGCCTTTACGCATCGTGGGTGGAGGGGGTCTTTCCGTCAAGGGAAGTCTCGCGCCTGGACCGAGAACTTTGGGGCACTCGGGCGAGGGGTTCCTAGGGAGAAGAAGAAGAAGAAGAAGAAGAAGAAGAAGAAGAAGAAGAAGAAGAAGAAGAAGAGGGAGAAGCAGAATAAAAAGAAGAAGAAGAAGAATAATAATAATATTAAGAAAAATAATAGGAAGGAGTCGACAAGAGACAGAGAATAAACAAAATGCAAAGTGCAGGCTGCCGGCCCCAAGCCAATGGCTGCCACGGCTCCGACCTACGTGTTCCCTGTGGAGCCTTGGCAGCCCTTAGCAGGATGCAAAATGCCATTTGTGTCCCAGAGACCTGCTGATTGAAGTTTTCGGGATCGTTTCGGTCCTGGGCCCTGGGCCTGAACCAGCTTTGCCTAAGGTTCAGGGGGAGGTGCAAGACGTAAACCGGAACCATCACACTTTTCAAGCTTCGGGTGGCCTCGGAGAGTTTCGAGCTTCCGCTCTTTGTCAGCCGGATTCTGACTTCGATGCCTTCGAGCCAGCGAAAAACCATCGAAAAAACAGCAAGAGTCCAGTCTGGATGAACCGGCCTTTTGTGTACCCCCTGAACTTCGATCCAACTTTCGACGCTGGTCGTGCAAGGAGCTAGATGATGGTCGCCGCTGTGAGATCTCGTGGCACAAGGGCCAGGATCACGAGAAGGTCGGGGGAGAGCTTCCAAGCCAAGACTTGGGTTGGTCGCGCAGCACAAGCCACCGAACTTCTTAAGGAATCCAGACTCAACATGTACCTTTAATGGCCACAAGGAGCAACTCGAGAGTGAGGGGCGGTCACAGGCTGTGAGACTCACGAGTATTCACAAGTTGCAGGTTGCCTTGAGGGCCCCTATAGTGCTACTTAATGCTACCACCGCAGGTGGCACGTGACTTCGTGGCTCAGCATGCGTTCCCGGCAGACAACATTCCCACGATCATTGGCTTCATGCAGCATGCCGAGCAGGCCGGCGCCGGACCGCCAACCCATGGGTTTCCTGCCCCCCGCCCCCGCGCCCCCCATAGGTTTTGACCAAGCCAAAAGCCTACTAGTAAGTGCCCCCCCCCCCCCCAAACTTCCTCCACATCCTTCAAACCCTGAGTAGCCACTTTCAGGAAACAGGCAACAGTCATCAGAAAGGGGATTGTCGGGAATCAGGGCTGGAGTCAGAACGCCAGAAAGACACAGAGGGGGAAACGGGAACTACTCTCCCACAAACTTCATTGTCACGTCTGCAGGTGCCAATCAAACTCGAGTTTAGAGGATGGTGTAGGCTTCTAAACCCTTCAACGAATCATCTCTTAACCCTGGCCCCTAAGCCGAAGCAAACAGATCTTCAGCCAAACCTTGTTCTTCTGTACATGAAACCTAAGCCCTAACCCCTAAACCCGAAAACCTAGACCCTCAACCCTCAACCCTAAAGCCTACAACCTACAACCTCAACCCTGCATCCAAGCCCCGGGCCGGCTCTGAGAGTCTCTGGCTTTGGGTTTAGGGTTTAGGGTTTAGGGTTTAGGGTTTGGGGTTTGGGGTTTGGGGTTTAGGGTTTAGGGTTTAGGGTTTAGGGTTTAGGGTTTAGGGTTTAGGGTTTAGGGTTTAGGGTTGTTTTTTCTGAGTCTGTAAGTCCCGCTGGCCGCCTCCGACATTGTCTTTGCTGCTTCCGAGCTTGTTTCCTCAATGTGGCCGTGCCATCTTCAAACCCAATCCCTGAACATCCTAAACCCTGAAGCCCGAAAAGCTGAAAGAGTTTTCGGTTGGCTAGGGTTTGCAACCAAGCAAGAAAAGGAAACCATCATCAGCAAGCCCTTGAGCACCTTTGAAAAACCCTGCTTGGAGGACGGTACTTGTAACCATATTTGGGCTTATAAGTGGGTTATAAGTACCCTAAACCCTAAACCCTAACCCCTAAACCCTAACCCCTAAACCCTAACCCCTAAACCCGAAACTTGGTTCGAGTGCTCTCAGGTTGTTCCCGTACCCGTCGTGGCCAGCTCTCTTCAGGACGAGCCCTCGCGTCCCGAACCCATGGCTTCCCGGACGGTTTAGGGTTTAGGGTTTAGGGCTTAGGGTGTAGGGTTTCGGGTTTAGGGTTGAGGGTTTAGGGGTTGAGGGGTTGAGGGGTTAGGGTTAGGGGGGGTGGCTGTTTACGCTTCTGACAGCCAGATAGTTCTGAGCACGAGGACAGGGGGGGCTTGTTGGCACCCAGAACATCACGACAGCAGCAAGAGGGGGGGCTTACGAGATTCGGGGTACCTTATTGGGGTCCTTGTTATAAGGGACTCATTTGGGGTCTCCCCATCTCGCCCAAAAACCCATCAACATCCCCCCATAGGCATCTGACCTTGCGTCACCATTCTTGCAGGCAGTGGATGACTCCCAGACCCTTCTCAAGGCGCAGGTCTGTTCCCTGTTTCTTCTCTCTGTCTCTCTCTTTGGGAAGGTTTTGCAACTTGAGGGGTGCAGTCCTTGATTGATGTCCTCTTACTGAGATGCGTCCCTACAATGCCGATCCTGGTACTGAGAAAGCACGTCCGACACAGAGTAGAGGTGCTGGGCAGAATGTGTTTGGAGGGGGTTGCCTCTCAGATCGCAACCGCAAGCGTCATGTTTCGGGGTTGAGGTCGCAGGCTTTTCAGGCCTGAAATGGTGCAAGGGTTGGGGGGTTGAGGGTTTGCGAGACTTCGATTGTTTTTTGACGTACCTGTGGAATTTTTCAGAAGCGACGCTGTGGCTTGCTCAAAGCAGACTTCGAACTCTTGAACCCCTGGCCCCACACCCTGACTTGAAATTTCAAGTTCAAATAACCACAGTGGCATGTCTTGTTTTTGAAACCACGCTGCTCTCGACTTGGACCGCCAGGAAGTTTCCAGGCTTTCAGGGCTCATCTGGGCTCCTTACCTCTTTTTGGGCCCAGTGGTCGAAAAGTTTCACGCGGGGACCTCTGCAGGCTGGAAGATGGAAACCTGAACCCAACGCCAAGCCCCCAAACACGGAAAAAACGGGGGGCATCCCTGCTCGTCAGGTGAATCAGCTCCGCGAGATGGGCCTGGGCGGCTTCTTCGACGACACTGGGCCGACTTTGTGCGGTTTGTTATTTTGGGGGTTCCTTGTCAGTCGCCCCATGTGGGGGTTTCCGAAAATAGGGGTACCCCTTTTGGGGGTCCCTTTTCAGGGGGTTCTATTCTATTTGGGGTATAAGCGGGGTACCCCTATTTTAGGAAATACCCATGTAGCCAGGCAACCGTCAATTGCAAATGCCAACAATTTCGCAGTGACAGCGAAGCGGGCCCGGCCCGAAAGGCCACCCAACTGCGAGCCTGCTTTTGGTCGAGCAGCCTTAGTGCTGGCGACTGGTCTCGGTAGATTCGGATAGGTCTGGGTGCTCAACTCCAGAAACAGCAGGGTAAGGGTCAAGCCTCACTCACCCACGTTCATGAGTGCGCCACTCAGGATGATGCCCTTCTGGACCTGTTGAAGCGTTTCGAGGGTGGCTCCCAACGCACAAGTGGTTCCAGGGCCTTAGGGACTTCAGGGTTTCAGGACGTTTTCAAGGCTGGAAGCTGCTGCAGCTGAAGCCTCAGAATTTTCAGAACTAAGACGGGCGGTCGAGCATTATGAGCCTCAGCTGGAAGCTGGTGCGGTTCGCACGCAACTCAATTTGCAGGGCATCATGAGCATCAGCTGGGGCAATGTGGCCGCTGCGGCTTCAATCTGGAAGGCGAGCATCATAAGCATCATGAGCACCAGCTGGCAGCTTTTGAGGCTGAAGGCTCGGAGGAGTGAGTGGCCGAACATCATGAGCATCAGCTGGGCCACTTGGCTGCAGCCTAACCCTAAACCCTAAACCCTAAACCCTAAACCCTAAACCCTAAACCCTAAACCCTAAACCCTAAACCCGAAACCCTCAATTTTGAAGGGGGCCAAGCATTATGGGCGTCAGTTCGTGGCTCCTGCGGCCGAAGCTTCAAGTTGTATGACGAGGGGCCCTCATTGTGTGCTGGGCCCCTTGGCGCTGAAGCCTCCGTTTGCACACGGCCGAGCATCATGAGCATCGGGTGAAGCTTCGGTTTGTTGTGGGCGGCTCGTAATCATGAGCGTCAGCTGGGCCCTTCGGCCGCTGAATCCTCAATTTTGCAAAGTGAGCTCAAAAATTTGTACACCGAGCGGCCGAACATCATGAGCAGCTGGCCCACATGGCTTCCGAAGCCTCAACTTGGAAGACAAGCGGTCGAGCATCTTGAGCATCAGAGTTGCGGATGAAGCCCAACATCATGAGTGCGAGCGACCGAGCAAAAACGAGCATCAGCTGGAAGCTTTGGCGGCTGAAGCCTCAATTTGTGGGGGGGAGCGGCCGGGAGCTGGGCCGCCGGCCGCTGAATCCTCAATTTGGTGAGCGACTGACCAGCGAACCTCAATAGCACCAGTTGCCACGTGCCTTGTATAAACCGAGAGCGTGCGTCATTGTCCTCCGGGACCTCTCTCCCCTATCAGACAGCATCAAGTCCATTTGGAGGTGTAATCGTCCAGCCGACATGCAACACGTCGAGTTGAGGTTTAGGGATGCTTGAAGATTCCTTTCATGTCGATCAGACTTTATGTCTTCAGGGTTGGAAGTTGGACTACTTGCAGTGAGTTCGTGAATAGGGGTTTTGCGCAAGCTGTCCGGCCGAGGCAATGTACAAAAAGTTGTCGAGCACTTGCTTGCCATCGTATCACAGTGAGGAGAGGCTGCGCCTCCCCAAGAGAAATCCTTGGACAGCAGGGCCACTCTTTTGCCGCAGGAAACTACATGACGAAGGAGGCCAGAGGACCTAGGAGGACTCTGTAGACCGGGAGGCACGAGGACGAAGAAGGCAGTTCTACATGTCACACCCCAGATCGAGATCCTGCATCCTCAACAACCGTGCAGAAAATCAGCTCTACTTGGCTAAACATAGTAAAAAGCCCTACCCAAAGCCCTTCAACTCGGAGAGGTCACCTAGAGTTCAGAGTTTAGGGTTTCGAGCCGTCAGTGCGTATGGTATTGAAGCAAGTTTAGTGCCTTAGGATCACAGGGTTGAAGCTCAAAGCTCTTGTGCCCTATCAGAGAGTGGTGCCTTTGGATTTCTCGTTTGGGCGATCTTTGCGAAGATGCGATCCAACAGCGCTTCGGAGAACAAGAGAGCTCGCTTCCTGAGCAATTTCCTGGGCAGCATTGTCTGGGCTCTTGAGTGTGCTTTCGGGGCTTGGGTTTCGTTCCAACCCACCGAGGGTTCGGTTTGCGGGTACCAAACTCCTCGGGAAAGAAGCCGCTGTGCGATCTGAAGCCAGAAGCCAAAGTCGCGCAGTCTTAAGTGCCAGTAAACCCTAAACCCTAAACCCTAAACCCTAAACCCTAAATCCAAAAAGTTGCAAGTTCAAAGGCTTTGGGAAGGCTTTGGAGGCCCGAGACTCGTTCCTTGGGAGGTGCGAGCAGTAGCCCGCCATCCAGAAGTCCGGGACTCAGGGGCCCATAGGGATGACTGGTGCAAGCCCTGAAGGTTCTCAACGATATCAGCCCTTTAGGGGTTTAGGATTTGGGTTTAGGGTTTAGGGTTTAGGGTTTGGGTGTTTCAATGCTTGGGACGATGTTTGAGGGTAGTCGCGCTTGAGCGCTAAGCTCCCAAGTCGGGAGGAGTTGGAAGGCCAGCGTCAAGGCTTTGTCAGCTTTATGCGTGACTCTGTACTAGGGTTTAGGGTTTAGGGTTGAGGGTGTAGGGCGTGCACCGTCTTCCAATTGCCATACCGCGGGTGTAAGGTTTTCCTCCAAATCCCAATTCCCAAAACCCTCTCTGCAGCCCCCAGCAGGTCTATGGTTGGAGTTTTCAGGGCACCCACAGGAATAAGTGCGGTTCGAACCTCACCGGCCGGTGAACCTGCCACGAAGGCTTCTGAGGAGCTGGAGGCCAGTGAAGCTACAGGTGATTGGAGTTCCCAGGTTGTCGCGGGCATAACCTAGAGCTGAAATACTCGTAGGACCTTCTCTTTGTGCAAAGGTTAGGTCTGCCTTACCATTCATTGACATTCAAAGAAGGGCACGCTTACCCACAGTTTGCAAACGCAGCCGCCGCCATCACCTGCACCAGCACCACCCAAGCTGAGGTTTCAGGTTCTCGCTACAACTTCAGAACGGAGTTTAAGACCCTGAACCATCCTAAGCCAAAATGGGCGGTTCTATCCGGACAAAGACAAGGAGAAGCCAAAGTGAGCCCAAGGATGCTTGAAAGACAGGCGAATTTTGATGGCATGCGCTGAGTACAGCAGTGAAGCGCAAACCCAAGGCTCACACAGCTTCGAGATGTTTTAAAGATATCTTAACATTCAAGACACTGCATCTTTAACATTCAAGACTGCGAGTGTGCGTGTTGCTTGTCATCTGGAGCTGTGCTCATCATGTTCGCAAGGCAGATCCAAGCATCGGGTTTGAACTTGCGAAGGTTTAAAGATGGCGGCTCCATCGAACTGCTTCAACTGTGCCATCAAGTCACGAAAGCGGTCCTTGGGTCGGAACTTACGCCGAGTCCTGCCTTTGTATGACAGAAACCCTACGAAAGGCTCGCAAGAGCATGACGCCTGTCTGTTCGGAATGCCCGAAGCCCGACCAAAGTCCCACGAGCCTGGAACCGTTTATCCCAGATCTAGTTGCTGAGAATCTTGCAGCTTGCCAGGCCTCGAGCCCGTCCAAAGATGACGTCGCGAAGGTGGGCACTGTGATCCTTTGCAAAGGTAAAGGCTCTAGATTCGAAGGGCTGTTCAGCCAGGCCAGTCCATTCTTAGCATCGTTTGAGTTTTTGTTCAACGTGTTCGCGGCTGAGGACACTCCCGGCAGCAACGAGGCAAGCGCTTGTTCCTCAGAGCTGCAGGAGGATTTGGCACAGTTGCTCGACCATTTCCACCACGAATACCCTCGACCTTGCCCCACAACTGCAAAACCCTGATCCTTCCACAGATGGTTGCTTCTCTCTGGCAATCCATTCCGGTTCATCCATGTCAGTCCTATAGAGGTGATCCTTCAGCTTCGCGTAGGGCAAGGTATCCGAAACGCACAGGTCTGAATTTTGAAGGACTCCTAAGCATAGCCCAGAATTCTGCAAATGACTCCTGCCGACAGGTGCTGAATTTGAGCCATTCTAGTCTCTCCACCGTCTCTACCTGTCCTGACTCCCCATGCCCATGTACATCTCTTATCAACAGAGCCCTGCAGCATACTTCAGGCAAACAAATTCTGGGGGGCGCCTCTGAGATTCCCAGGCGTCGTCCAAAGCTGACAGCGGCTTGCCAGCAGAGGCGGGCGCTAAGATCCACTGGGGGTTTGGGTATAGGGTTTAGGGTTTAGGGTTTAGAGTTTAGTAAACCCGAAACCCTAAACCCTAAACCCTAAACCCTAAACCCTAAACCCTAAACCCGAAACCCGAGACCCTAAACCCTAAACCCTAAACCCCAAACCCTAAACCCTAAATGCATCCTGGACCCCAAGCTCCACTACCAGTATACCTGCCTCCGACTGCCCCGCGCGAATGGGTAGGGCTCGGAAGCCCTGCAGCTCGACGGTGCGGGCGAGGCCTGGACTTCTTCTTGTTCAGTGTTTCTTGCCTGCCTTGCGTGTTTTTGTTCCGGGGGGTACGGGGTTTCGGGATGTGTGTGGGTTTTGAGGTTTGACGTTTTCGTGCTTGTTTTTTTTGGGAGTTTTTGAGCTTCAGGGGCGGGCATCGGAAGATGTGCATGCGGGCTCAGGCCAGGCCCTGAACAGCCTGAACTTTTCATTCGTGGCTTTCGGAAACCCATGGTATTCGGCATGCGGCGGTGAAACCGTACCCGGTTTTCGTGTTTCTTTGGGGGGGGGAAGGGGGTGGGGGGTCCAGAACACCGGTGTTTACCGCGTTGTTGCTCCTCTATACGACATCCTGCATGTTTGACGTTTCTGGAACAAGGCGCAAGATGCCACAAACGCTGCTATTTACAGCGTTTTTGCTGGCTTGTCAAGACCGGCAAGGCCGTTGCAAAGCTTTCACCCCGACAGCGCGGGAGGGCTGAGGTAAGTTCGAGAGACACATTTTGTTTGGGGAAGGTGGGAAGGTTCGATTATGCAGAGGTTGAAAGAATGTTCAAAGAAACTCGAGAGTCTCACCCGTCCGCGGCCTTCTCTTGAAACCTGCCTCGAAATTCGCCCAGGCATGTCACGAAGGTAGTATATTTCTTCGACCTCCCATCTACTTGTGGCCCAGGCATTTGACCCAATCTGCAAGTGGAGCTTCTCTTGGCCTTTATGATCTTCAACCTTCACTAGAAGCTGCCTCGAACCGAACTTTCCCTTGGGCAGTCCCTTGAATTGAGTCTTTGCGAATCTTCTACTGGTCTGCCTGCTGACGACGTCCTCGAACTTACTGTCGTCCATGTGCCTGAAATTGCGCGCTTTTGTGTCCCTGTCTTGGCCTGCCCCCACATCCCTCCCAGTTTCCTCTACAAACATCCCCTTGCACACTTCTTTGGGCCTTCGCAGGCCGCTCAAGGTTTTTGACTGAAATTTATTGGTTTCTGCATTGATCTGTATAGAAACCAAGTGAACCTTAATCTGCTTCCTTGAGATGTTTAACAGAAGACCACTTACAGTAAACTCCAGACAGTTGAAACGTGGATTACGGATGATTGCAGGTGGGCTTCCCTTGAGTGTACCTTTTGGGGTATGGTATGGGGAGACAGATGTTTCAACTTTGTGGAGTTTACTGTAGCCCGTCTTGAAGTCAACTTTCTACGCCACCAAGCACAGGGTGGACGTGTTGGAAGACCTAGCAACCCTGAATCGAAGCTTCCAGCCTCACCCCGCCTGAACGCCTACTAGCTGGAAAGCTCTCTGAACACCCAAAAGGGGCCCCCCAAAAGGGGCCCCCCAAAAGGGGGGCCCCCCAAAAGGGGTCCCAAAGTTCCACTTGAGCTGCTTAGGACTTAAGCCCTTTTTCAGCCCCCTGGAGCTGCGAAAGCCTTGCTCCTCCCGTGAAGGTGGCCTCCGCGCTGGCTGCGATGATGTCGGCGGTGGGCGGCCTTGAGCGGTCGATGGCGTCGCTGGAGGCTCTTCAGGGGGGTGGGGAGTGCTGTCCACCTCTTCGTGAAGGGAAGATTTTCAGAAGAACCCAAGAAGAACACCAAGAAGAGCCCAAGAAGAACCCCAAGAAGAATCCCAAGAAGAACCCCAAGGAGAGACCCAAGAAGAACCCCAAGGAGACCGAAAGAGTGCTCCTCCGTCAGGAAGTGGAGCTTCCCATCGACAGCCCGCCGCTGGAGGATCCGGACAAGGCCTTGGGTTGGGAGAGTCGAGCGTTTTTTCTTGCACACATTTAAACCCTAAACCCTACGCCCTAAGCCCTAAACTCAAAGCCCTAAACCCTAAGCCCTAACCCTAAACCCTAAGCCCTCAACCCTAAACCCTAAACCCTAAACCCTTTTTCTTTGGGAGTAGTTTCGGGTTCCCGGGGTCGGACTCGGGTTCGGCGAAGCCGCATACGCAACAGCAGCACAAAGTCTGGAAGGTTCACCTTTGAGGGGAGGGAGGGCACTGAGCACGCGGGACGCGGATCGGTTGCGAGGACGTGGCGATGGCAGAGCCCGGCGCAGTCGCGGAGGCCCTGGGGGCGTTTTCGGGTGCGGGGCTGAAGGTTCAGGGAAGGACAAGGTCCACACATCGCGCAAGCATTTCGCACCGCAACGCCTTGCAGTGTACAGGCATCAATCTTATAGGCTCAGGGCGCTCCAAATCGTGCTATACATGTGCTTATCTTCACGGGCTAAATGAAGCTTCAAGGCTTCAGGGTTCGGGCTTCTCTAGTCTCTTCATGGCTCGTCAGGGTCTGACTGTGCTGCAGAACTGCTTCATGAAATTAAGCTTAGACACTATTGTCAAGACCTGCACATCCCTACGTGTAAACGCCCCCAAAATCCGCAACGTCCTCCAAAGTTCTCAGAAAAGCTCTTCTGGTACAGATCCTGGCGGGGCTGAACGCCGCCATGGGACCTTTGCGTGTGGAGGCCGAACTTTTTTGATGTCTCTCACTTCTGGCTGCGGCTTGCCTGTTCTGTAAAAAGATGGCTCGCCGGGTCTTGATGAGTTTTGTGCTGGGGAATTATGGGGATATAGATTCTTAACAGGAAACTTCCACACCAGCGGGGTTGGTAACCCTGTGTCACCCTTTTGAGGGCTTGTAGTGGTGGAGTTTGGAAATCGTGGTTCGCTAACCCTCCCAAACTCCCCCCCAGAGAGCCACAAGAGCGGCCATCCTTGCAGCCCTGAAGGCATCGGAATCGACGGCCACTGCACCGGAGCACCTCGAAAATAGGGTTTAGGGTTTAGGGTTTAGGGTTTAGGGCTGGCAGGAGTATATGGGGGCTGGGGGCATGGGGACACAGAGGGGGGCTCAGTGTTCATCCCTTCCCAAGAGCAGCTTAGCCACATGGGCTCCAGAAAACTCTGAGCCCGAAAGCCCGAAACTCTCATCCTTACAAATACAGCAGCCCTGAGATCAGGACCGTGAACCCCAACCCAAAAATCTTCAGGCCGCTGCGTTCGTTCCTTCGGGCTTGAGCTGTAAGCTAAGGCAAAATTTGACGAAATTCGCGTGTAGGATTTAGGCTTGTTTTGGTACCTATGCTCTGAACCCTGAGGCTTGAAGCCCCTGAAGCCCTAGAATCCAAAGTCCTGCAAGCCAAGTCCCATAAGTCCCAGCTTCCCAGCAATCTCAGCTGAGGCAAGAGCTTTCCTTAGAGGATCTGGAGGACGCGGGGTCAAGGGTGCGAGGGGCACATGGGTCTTCGATTGTGGATGTTAGGGCTTAGGGGTTTTGGTTGGAAGCGAACCACACCGTCTTGCATCAGAACCCACCCCAGCCACCAGTTGTGGCTGTGATGGTTCGTGTTGCACGACAAATGTTTTTGCGAACCGGTACGGCTTCCGATCGCATTCTTCTCTCTTGAGCAGGTTCTGCAACTTGCAAGTACTGTAACTTGCAGTTGGGGCTAAAGGCCTTCTGCGTTTCGACATGTTCCTTGAGGGTCCAATAAACTTTGTTTTTTGTAGGCCCTGTAAGGCGTTCCCAAACCTGGTGCGGGATGGCGCAGTGTAGGACTCAGGGTTTCGCCCGCAAGGACCGCGTGCTCCTGCATAAGGTCTTGGTGAATCAGCTCCGTTCCGACTACGAGGCGCGAAGCTGAAAGCACCCTAAAAAGGGCGACCCCCCCCCGTTGGTTCGATGGAGTGGAAGGGTTTAGAGCACTCATCCTCTCAAAATTCAGCCCTGAAGCAACCACACTTTCAGTCCTACATGCCCTTCTTGCCTCCCTCCATGACGCCGGCGCTGTGGGCACTTTGTGGGGAAGTTTCTGTTTCTTGAGGCCCGCTTCGAGCGTAGTCCGGGGCCCTGGGGGCTAGGGAAGCCGGGCTGGGGCAGTTTCCGGCTCCAGGCCTATGTGGGCATCCTTACAAAGATCTCTCCCCTCCCCAGGCTTGGAAGGCAAGCTCGCCATCACAAAGACCCAAACTCTGCACTCTCAACGCTACGGCTACGAAGCTCGCAGCCCTCTGCCTCAGACCGGGGAGCATCTGCTGCTGACCCAAAAATTCGTTCTCAGATATATTCTCGTTGCCTTGCCGAGCTGTTTCGCAGAGGCTCTCGAAAACTTACCTGGAGGCATACTCCATCTGGGACGCTTGTAGACTCTAGACAAGGTTGTGAAGCATAGGAACACCCTCTACCGAAGGATGCCCGATGGTGTGTCCCAAGACCTAAAGCTTGTAGGACAAAACCCTATCTCGGACACCCTCTAGGAATCCCTCGGTAAAAAAGAAGCCTTCGAAAACGAACAAAAACATGTGAAATAGCACGAGAGAGTCGCATGCCCCACCCTGCCATGGCATCTCCACCCTAAACCCTAACCCTAAACCCTAAACCCTAAACCCTAAACCCTAAACCCTAAACCCTAAACCCTAAACCCTAAACCCTAAACCCTAAACCCTAAACCCTGAACCCTAAACCCTAAACCCCTAAACCCTAAACCCTAAACCCTAAACCCTAAACCCTAAACCCTAAACCCTAAACCCCAGGCCAGGCCTTGCAGCAGGCGCTGGCAGCGCTGGGAACGGAGCCACAGGAGCTTCAGGCCTGCGAGCCAACCCGGACGCCTGGGATATCCCAAAGTCCTGGCATTTAGTGTATATTCAGTATATATTTAGTATATATTCAGTATATATTTAGTATATATTCAGTATATATTTAGTATATATTCAGTATATATCTTGTATATATTCAGTATATATCTTGTATATATTCAGTATATATTTAGTATATATTCAGTATATATTTAGTACATATTTAGTATATATTTAGTGTATATTTAGTATATATTTAGTCTATATTTAAGTCTATATTTGGTATATGTTTAGTATATATTTGGTATGTTTTCCGAAACATGTTGTCAACTTGAAACGCCTGCAGTCTATGAAGGATCAAAGTGCCTTGTTTGGAGGCTTCGAGCTCGGAAGATTCTCCCAATGCGACTTCCGAATATCTGGGAACCAACCCCGAGCTGCCTTGACCCCCAACCCAAAGAAAAGGCTGAAATCCCAACCCTACAAGTCCAAGCCCTGAACCCACACGTGTTCAAAGCCCTATGTAAACCCTAAACCAACCGATGTGAGTCCACCTTTCGAGCCTGGGTTCCCTAAGAAGTTTCTGCAGCGGCCGCGCAACTCATAGTCGAACGGGACTTGCACCGTCACCTAAACCCTAAACCCAAAACCCTAAAGCCCCCTCCCCCCCCCCCCCCCCCCCCCCCTCAAAAACAATGTACTTCGAACATCCCCACCCTGTCTGGGCAGAGATACTCTGGCGTTGGGCATTCCAGGGACACTCTGGGGTTGGGCAATCCAGGGACACTCTGGAATTGGGCATTCCAGGGACACTGTGCGGGTTGGGCACTGCATAGGAGACGTCTTCCGGGCGAGGAGAAGAGTTCCGGGCGAGGAGAAGAGTTGAGCTTAAAATCTAACAACCCCACACCCAGGGTGGGGAGAAAAAAAACCCTAAACCCTAAACCCTAAACCCTAAACCCTAAACCCTAAACCCTAAACCCTAAACCCTAAACCCTAAACCCTAAACCCTAAACCCTAAACCCTAAACCCTAAACCCTAAACCCTAAACCCTAAACCCTAAGCCCTAAGCCCTAAGCCCTAAGCCCTAAGCCCTAAGCCCTAAGCCCTAAGCCCTAAGCCCTAAGCCCTAAGCCCTAAGCCCTAAGCCCTAAGCCCTAAGCCCTAAGCCCTAAGCCCTAAGCCCTAAACCCTAAACCCTAAACCCTAAACCCTAAACCCTAAACCCTAAACCCTAAACCCCAAACCCTAAGCAAGCAACAACCCAAAATGAGGTGGGAGTGGTGCAAGCCCGGGATGCAGCGGCGCAGCTGCGGCGGGAGGGTGACAAGGCAGCCTTCAGAGCCCTTGGAAGCTGCTGTGGCCTTTTGGGGTTTCGGGACTAGAGTCTTTTCTTTTTTGGTTTAGGGTTTGGGGTTTAGGGTCTAGGGCTTAGGGGAGATGGAAGTTTTCGGAGCTGTGAAAAGTTCAGTGGTTTTGGGGTTCAAGCTGCTTAAGCTTGAAGTCTGATAGCCGGGGGTTTGAATTGAAAAAGAAGTAGGCCCTAGACCTATGCTGCATGAAAGCCGCATTATAAGGAATGCGTCTTCCGCATGCTTCCTATTAACAGGAGTGATCGCGAGGAAGGTTGTGTCCCTGCATCTGAGTATGAAGAGAAGCGAACACCCTTTCATTAGTTGTATTCGTTCGTTTATTAAGTTCATTCGTTCAATCATTTCCCGCGCGCATAATAAGATAATAACAATAATAACAGAGCGCGGGATAAACGAGAACGAAGCCTATGAATTTATTATTGTTGTTCACTCCGCTCACCTTTAGAAGGAATTCCTCGAGAGATAGGACTGAATGAATTCGTCCCAAATGTAACACTTCTATGAAGAGATCATTAAAGGGCCAACTAATAGTAGTATAAGGACACGCATGAACATATTCATTTGCCCTTTAAGTGAACGAAATACCCAAAGCAGCAGCTGCTTCAGGCCAGATCCCGACTATGCAAAGTCACAAGGTCTACTCTTGGGGTCGGAAAGATTCCAATAGTATTCCTCTTCTTGTACCTCTATTATCGTGCTATAATACCCTGCAACACCCCATTCTAATTGTTCAGGCCGCTACGGTACGTCTCCCCAAGGTTCAGAGGTTGGGAGAGTGCCTAGAGAAGTGTGAATTTTGAATATAAGCTCGTTCTGACTTTCTCTCTCAAGCCTCACGAAGCCGCCAGCACTGCCCGAGGCGGCCATGTGGGCGGAAGATGGCCTTGCACGAAGCTGGCGATTGCACGCCCTGCCGAGTTGCGGTGAAAGCCATGTGGGTTATCCAGGGGAAAGCGACAGCAAACCCCCGCAGAGGGTTCCAGCATTTGGTGTTCATTTTCATGTCAACTTGTGAAGGTACGAGTCACGCCGGCAAAGCCATGAAGTGGCCCAGTGCCTGGCCAAGGACTGAACGGTTCTCCGGAGGGTCTGAGGCAAGCAGGGCGCAGGGTGCAAACGGTCCCCCGGAGAGCAGCAAACATGGGGAAGGGGATGCCCTGAAGGTTTGGCACTGTCTTTTCCTGTGTCTGGCGGGGCTTTATTTCCCAGGTGGTGGACTTCTGGCTGGTCCTACCCTCCTGTGGGCCTCGAGTGCTGAGGTCCTGCGGTCTTGGTCCTCTGGCTTTGTGGTCCTCCTCTACTTTCAAAAGCCAAGCTCCTAATTCCAAGCAGCTTAGAACACTTCAATTCTGCAAGAGATCAAGCACTGGTGGTGTGCATCAGCATGCAAAACCAGTTTAAGCCGTTGCAATTGGGGCGGCTGCTGCTCGGACAGATGTCTCTCGCAACTGGCTCCCCCCCCTGGCTGAGATGCCCTAAAGCATCAATGGAGATTTGGGCTGAGAAGCCCCAAGCCACACAAACTTTCGGGGTGGTACAGCTGGTGAGGAGACCAGCGTGGACCTGGAAGCATTGAGGCAGGACAATTCTGAGCCCCAATGCCATCAGGCCACACACACCCTGACCCGCAAAGCTCCCACGCACATTGCAGAACCCTAAACCCTCAACCCTATAAACCCTGAAGAACCCTAAACCCTAAACCCTAAAACCCTAAACCCTAAACCCTCAACCAGAATTTAACACAGCGGAGCACTGGGCCCGGCAGTTCTGCTGCCGTTGAGGGGTTTCGATCCCCAAGAAGTTTCCAAAAGCACGCGCGCTTTCTCCTGAAGCCGGGCCTTGCAGACCGCCTCCAACCCCGAAAGTTTAGGGTTTAGGGTTTAGGGTTTATGGTTTAGGGTTTAGGGTTTAGGGTTCAGGGTTGCGTGCGATTCTGAACCTCCATCACCACATGTCGCCTTCCCTTCGGAGGCGGTCCAAAGGCCACGTGTCTGAAGAAGTGGCGGAAGAGGCGTGGGACCGAACAGCTGGTTATTAGGGAATGAGGGTTTGTGAGGTACCCTGTATCCCCCTATATATACCTGTTAAGAGATTATATAGGGTCCCTCATTTCCCTCATTTCCTAGTAACCAGCAGCAAGGCAGAGGCTTGTGAAGGCCCTTGCGGGTAGGAGGCAAATTTGCCAACCAGGCGCCTCCTTTCTGCCTGTTTGAGTCCGACCTCCAAGTCCGATGAGGGGTTATTCATGGAGCTGTTGTGGGTTCAGGCGGGTTTAGGAGTTTTTCGGGGCTCCGGCTTCCGAAGAGCTGCGAGGTCTTGGTGGAGCAGAGGCAGCGGATCGAGGCCCTGAAGCTGGACGCCCGGGCGCAGGACACTCTGGTGAGGTTTATGGAGATCGGAGGTTCGAGGTTGCAGAATTACGCGCTGTTACGGCGTCCATGGCTTGTGGATCGGCGGAACCCTTTCCAAAGTTTTCAGAAATTGAGGCCTGTGCAAATGTCCAGCCGCTTCGGCAGCGAATCCATGATTCCACTTCTTCCCAGAACCGAACCCTCCATTCGCGTGTTCAGCTCTTAGCTCCAAGCCCAAACCCGCATGAACGCTCAGTTCGGGTTGCAACGCTTTGTGCTCCTGCCCTTGATCCCATCCCTGGCTTCTCAACCTTGTCCAGTCTCCGTGTTCTCGAGGTTTGCTTTTTGTTGTTAGGGTCTTGGAGTGGAGGACGAGAAGCTTCTAAGCTTGCGAGCGGACCTCTCCAGTGTTCTGGACTTCATTGCCAGCCCGGCGCGTGCTTTGGGGTTTCCTCGCGATGTTTGTTCGGGGATGAATCCAAGGAAGCGCCGGCACACAACATCACATCTAAGTCTAGCACCTGAAGCGACGGAACAGAAGATACTGGTCGAGGTAGGAGATAGATTGCGTGCAAGCACATGCGCGCCCGCGCACCATGCGGGCTTGAGCTTTCATGGACCTCGCTCCTCGGACCATTTGTCGGCTGTCATCGCTCAACCCAGCGCCTTGCAGCTTGCGGCCCATAGCAGGTGATGGGATGCCGGGGAGCAGAAGTCTAGATGGGATTGTAGAGCATGAGGGGTACGACATGTAGGATGGCTTGGGCATAGAGGTCAGCAAGGCTCATCGGATATATGGGCTTGGAGTCAAGGCCTTCCCAAAACAGCCCTTGTTCGACTTGCGTTTCGATAAGCGGACGTCGCTTTCAGGGTCTCCGTGCTTATTGCGGTGCCCTGGAAGAGCCATGGGTTGCGGCACAAGCTCCCGGAAAGTCCACGCAGAAGCAGAGCCAGGCAGGGGGCACGTACTGAAAGCCCTCGAGGCTTTTCCTGAATTCGATGTTCCTTTGCCGACCGTCAAGAAGATGGGCATTTGCCGGGGGCGCCGGAGCGCCTCGAAGGACTCCTCCAAGGACTCCAGCGAAGGCGCGAAGCTCCCAAAGCCGGGCTTCGCAATCTGCACCGAAGGCTCGGAGGAGGATGACTTCAAGATTGCCTGGTCGTCCTGGGACTCAGCCCACTGGCGCGGGACCTATGCCAAGCATGGGCCGCAGCCTCCGGACCGCCGGCTCCACGAGTTCCACCTGCACTGCCTCGACCAGTTCCGGACGCAGGTGGAGAAGGCACCACGGGTTTTCTTAAAGGCCGTGAAGGCGAAGCGCATCCTGCGCGGCGGCGCTGGCCAATGACGACTGGGAGGCAGGCCCTTGAACGTTTTAGGCCACACTGGGATCGCTGGTTGGCTGCGTAAGAGGGCGCAATGTTTTAGACTGGGCATGATGTCTGTCATGCACAGATCCGTAGGATGTCGGCAAAGCACCTATTGCCCGCAGGGCTGGAGCTCAGAATCCACGTGCCCGGCACGGGGCCGTCGCATAAGATTCGATACAATCTCTCGGTTGCTCTTACTTTCTGGGAGTCATTAGAGCGGCGCTGCTGCTGTCTGGGGGGAGATCTAGCCTTTTCAGTCAACTGACCAGGGCCTTGAGGTGCTTCTGCTCGCAGTTTTGAAAGCTCCGGTGCTAAGACCACCTCGTACCAAAGCGTTTACCCAGGGCTACTTGTAGGGTGCTCAAGTCTGTGGCGTGGCTGCATGGCTGTTCTATTCTAAACGGTCCAATCCGGAAATTGAGGACTTGGAGACAGGGTTGTTCATCAGCAGCGTAATGATGTGTAAAGTAGGCGAGATCCCCGACTGCACCTGAACTCAATCCTCAACTCAGAACAGGAGCAGGACCCCAAACCCTAAAACCCTAAACCCTAAACCCTAAACCCTAAACCCTAAACCCTAAACCCTAAACCCTAAACCCTAAACTCTCGAAAAGGTTTAGAGTGGGGGGGCGTAGTTTTAGCACCTGGAGTGCACGGGGCCTTCGACCTGGGAAGCGCCAAGAGCGCTGCTTCCTACAGGCAGAAGCCGTCAGGTCTCAAGGACAGATCTAGGGTCGTTTTTCCTTCCTTCTGAGTGATACGCAGAGTTTGGGATTTTTGGGATTTGGGGCGGCTGTAGACTCCTTCAGCTCGAGACCCCCTGCCGGCAGCACTCGAGAACAGCGCTGAAAACATGGAGATCTTGAATGTCGACAGTTAAGCGCTTTGAGTTATTTTGCACAGTGTTAGGTCTTTAGTCTTCATGAATATTTCCAGTTCTAAGGTTCAGGGCGTGGGGTCCAAGGTGCTGAATGGTGTTGGCTTCTGGGTGCCTCTGGTTGCCTTTAAGCCTGGGTCCCTGTATCCAGGCACGAATCCCCTTCCATGCCCTGGGGATCAGTTCCAGTTTGCCTTCCGCCAGGTGCGCGTGCACATCGACCAGCAGGGTGGAGGCTCGAGGCACAGATGACGGCCCACAGGACCAAAGCCTCAAAGCCGCCATCACCCCCAAGCAGCCCAACCCCCCCAAAGTCCCATCACAACTTTGCATCGGAACATGGAATCCCAGGGTTGAGGCGCTTGGGGAGTTGCGGGGGCTTTCGGGGTTAGGATCTTGGCTCCGTTGAATCCTGAAACCCTCAGCCCTACACACCAAAACCCCAACCCCCCAGCACCTTCCTGAAGCCCACCCTAAACGCCACAGTAAAGCTTTGAAACCTCTTCTGTGTCACAGGTATGAGCATGCAGGGCTGAAACTCACACGGGGAGGGGGGGGGGAAGGCAGGAATGAAGAGTTCCTGCATGGTTCAGGCCGTCTCCTGCCTGACCTACCACTAAACAAAGTTCCCGAGCCAACGCAGAAGTATTGGGGCAGCGCTTGCTCGAGTGGGAGACAGCCACGCTTGAACGTTTCGACTTCTTTCACAGAGCGTGACGGTCAGAGACTGCCAGCGGTTTGGTGTCCGCTGTTGGAGCAACTGTTCCAGGGGAGGTTTTCAAAGGCCGAAAGCAGCCGGTCGACGCAGAAAAGCGGAGCTGTTGAAACTCAAGACAATGCGCGGCCGCAAGCAGCGCGGAATGTCAAGGCCATGGTCACAAGAGCTGATGCAGATGCCCGTCAGAGAATTTTCTTCAACCTGCCCCTAACTCCACCCCGAGAACCCTAAACCCTAAACCCTAAACCCTAAACCCTAAACCCTAAACCCTAAACCCTAAACCCTAAACCCTAAACCCTAAACCCTAAACCCTAAACCCTAAACCCTAAACCCTAAACCCTAAACCGTGCCTAAACCCTAAACCCTAAACCCTAAACCCTAAACCCTAAACCCTAAACCCTAAACCCTAAACCCTAAACCCTAAACCCTAAACCCTAAACCCTAAACCCTTGTGACCCTTCATGGCCAGCCCCAAACTCTCGCAGACCTACCTTGAGCCCCTGGGAGGCGCATCGTGCGCCACGAGCTGCTTCCGGCAGAGTTTGCCCGGGTGCGCTTCAGCGAGCTCGGTGAGGTGAGGAGGGCATTGCAGGTTAGGGCCTTATAAAGGGTTTAGGGTTTAGGGTCTAGGGTTTAGGGCCGAGGGGCCCTTGTCGTGGATCTTGAGCTGTTTTTGAATATTTTCGGACTCGAAGGTGGATCAGCAAAGATGTAGAAGGGATTCCTGTTTCTGGTGCAGCTGCATTCTGCCGCAGGCTCAGTTGCAGGAGCTGGTGAAGCGATACGAGGCCACCCTGATGGAAATGTTGGAAGCATAAGCCAACACCTCAACGGGAATACAGTTCACCACACCTAGGATTCATTGCCAGAGACACGGTATGCCACTGCGCTTCTTGCATGATCTTATGCCATCTAGACGATCTCTATGAATCGAACGAAGGATATTGCAGAGGCTAAGCAGACTTTTTGTGTTCTTCTCCATGCTCATCACCACTCCTCGGAGCGACCATGACACTTCGAGGTGTACATAGTGGATGTCCCATACACGCACACACCGTTCGTCCGTCAAACCTGTGAGCCCTCAATACTTTGCGGTTGCAACTCCTTCGGTTCATACCTTCTGAGACGTTGAGTAGAACCTACCTGCAGCATGCTGCGGGGTAAGGCCCTTGAGACAAGCCTTGCAGGCCTGCTTGATGGGCGACCCGAGCGAGGCTGGGCATGGGACACGCCAATTTGGTTTCGGGGATTTTCGGGGGTTGACGAATGAGGGCTTCTGTCTTGTGAGGCTGTGAGAGGGGCAGCGGCTGTCGGTTTTTTTTGTTGGTTGGGTTTCCAATCTTGGATTCCAGATTAAGGCGTCCGCTGGTGCGGTCGGAGGAGGCCTGGCAGTCGTCGCCTCAGGCGCAGGAGCGTCCGGTATATTCGAGGGCAGCTCATCATCGTTGCCCTCGAAAACCAAAACCCAAACACAAGCAAGGAGTTGTGGCAGCCGCTCATAGCGATTCTTATAACATCCCGGCACATGGAGTGCTTCGTTGGATGGGGTAGAAGCATCAGCCTAAAACCCTACATCCTCAACCCCCAACCCTAAACCCTAAAACCCCCTGAAACCCCAAACCCTGAAACCTGAAACCCTAAACCCTAAACCCTAATCCCTAATCCGTTGAGGCCCAGTCCCCTTGCCGAAGCAGAGAGCTCAGGCCTCGACGCCGTCAGCGATGGCGGCCCCTCTCCAGCGCCGGCCTCCGCCGGGGGCTCAGGCCGAAACCTCTAAACCCTAAACCCTAACCCTAAACCCTAAACCCTAAACCCTGAGCCCTAAACCCTAAACCCGAAACCCTAAACCCTAAACCCTAAACCCTAAACCCTGAACACGCATAGCCGAAACCCGTCACAGACCCTCCAGCCGCTGCGCCCAACAGGCAGGTCACGCAAGCGCAAGCGAACGGATCAGAAAGGAGGCCCACCCCAGACTCGCCCCCAAACCCTACCAAGCCAATACCTAAGAACCCGACACCCTAAACGCCAGAGCCCTCACACGCCCCAAAACCCTAAACCTAGAGTCTCCAGACCTTCAAACCCTACGTCCGAAACCCTATCCCCAAAGCCTCCTCTCAAAAAGCACAAAGAGTTCGGAGCCCAGAAGGCCCGAGCACATGAAGAGCGAAGGCAGGGGCGCACTAGTCCATAGCAGACATGAGGCGCTCAACCCGGACAGCCTGAAAACTAATCACAACCACGCCCTAAACCCTAAACCCTAAACCCTAAACCCTAAACCCTAAACCCTCAACCCTCAACCCTCAACCCTCAACCCTCTACCCTCTACCCCTCTACCCTCTACCCTCTACCCTCTACCCTCTACCCTCTACCCTCTACCCTCTACCCTCTACCCTCTACCCTCTACCCTCTACCCAATTCCAACCTCCATGGAAGTGAGGCCCCCTCTTCCCAGCCACGAACCAGCGAGCAGCTCCTTCGCTCAGGTGGGGTTTAGGGTTTAGGGTCCTTGTGCGGGGGTTCATGAGTAAGTTGTTCCGGGTTCCTTTGCGGTTTTACGGAGCTGAGCTCTCACAGAATGCCGGGCCAGGTAAGGCCGGGTGAAAGCTTTGGGCTTCAATGGGCAGCGCCGAGTCTGAGTGTTGAACCTCGAGCCTCAAACTCTAACCCCGAAACTTGTAAGCAGGCCCGACTTAAATACCCTGAAGTCACGCTTTGAAGCCTCAAAGGCTTTAGGCCCAAGCCGTGAACCCCAGAAGCCGCCAGAGCTCCACCAGGAGAGGCAGCTGCTGCGCTCGCGCCTCAACGACGAGATGCAGAAGGCCGGTTTAGGGTTTAGGGTTTAGGCTTGTTTAGGGTTTAGGGTGTAGGATTTAGGGGTTTGACCATGGGAGCTGCCTTAATTTTAGGTGGGGGATTCCGAGAACAGGGGCTACCCTTTTGGGGGTACCTATGATAAGGATTCTACTAGTTTGGGGCATTTTAGGGGTACCCCCGCTATTTTTGGAAATGCCCCAGGTTATTCTCTTGGGATTCAGGGAACTTGAGGAACCCAGAAGGTCCCCTCTTTTGAAAGGAGGCCCTAAACCCCCCTAAACCCTAAACCCTAGACCCTAAACCCTAAACCCTAAACCCTAAACCCTGAACCCTAAACCCTAAACCCTAAACCCTTGAAAGCGTGTGCCCTGCTCGGATCCGAAGAGGTTGCAGCGATCCTGGCGAGCGACTCCACGATGCCCAGCGCGGGCTACCCCACCAGCCAGGAAGCAGGGTTTTGGGTTTAGGGTTTGGGGTTTAGGGTTTAGGGTTTAGGGGGTTCAGGGTTACAGGGTGCACGGCAGCTTTGGGGAGGGGGGGGGGTGCAGAGTTGGACCAAACTCCAAATCGCTCACCCCACCCCAAAATACCTGATATCCCAGAGACCCCCGAGAAAGGCAACATGCAGGCTGTCGCAGACGTCTTGAAATCAGCGTGGTTTGTGGGTTTAAGTGTTCACGCTTCCGACCGGCCGAGCCAATAAGACATCGTCAGACTTTTAGGCGCGAGCGATTTTAGACTCCAGGCCACAATGCCCGGGTTTGTAACCCCTAAAGCCTAAACCCAAAACTTCCTAAGGCCTAAACCCTAAACCCTCAACCCTAAACCCTAAACCCTAAAGCCGGAAAAGCAGCAGTGAAGATCTGCCGCCAGGACTGCCAGCGAGAGGAGCTGCTTAGAGCCGCAGCATGGGGGGAGGTCAGAACTGTCAAGGACCCCTCCTGGGCTCTTAATGAGTGCACTGGGGTTGAAGTACAGCTAATCTGCGTAGCGGCTACGGAGCCACAACAGCTGTCCGAAAGCGGGCTCCGCACCTAGAGTTTCCACAGCCCTTCCGGGGTTGATGGATTGTTTCCTTCGCGGTTTTCCGGGGAAGGATTTGACCCTTACACATGGGCACCGGCAACACCCCGAAACTTTAAACCCTAAACCCTAACCCTAAACCCTAACCCTAAACCCAAAACCCTGAATCCTATATGTAAGGGTAGTTGCATGGGCCCTAAATGTGGTCCCTTACCTCCTTTCATGGGTTCAGATGTATGGGCCCTTAATTTGTGCAGGGTATATCAGGGGTATATAAGGGTTATCCTTTAAAAGGCCCATACTAAGGGACCATGTAACTACCCTTAGACTAGACCCCAAACCCTAAACCCTAAACCCTAAACCCTAAACCCTAAACCCTAAACCCTGAACCCTGAACCCTGAACCCTGAACCCTGAACCCTGAACCCTAAACCCTAACCCTGAACCCTAAACCCTGAACCCTGAACCCTGAACCCGAAACCCTAAACCCTAAACCCTAAACCCGAAACCCCTCAGAGCCCCCGAAGCCCAGGAGCTGCTCGCCGTTGGTGCTGGAACCAGCTCATCGGCTCTTCGAGGCCTCAACACCCCGACAAAGCAAGTGGAGGTTACGGTTTTCGGGGGTACCTTCTTGGGGTTCCTTTTTTTTTAAAGTAGGGTTTAGGGTTTAGGGTTGAGGGTTTGAGGGTTTGAGGGTTTGAGGGTTTGAGGGTTTGAGGGTTTGAGGGTTTGAGGGTTTGAGGGTTTGAGGGTTTGAGGGTTTGAGGGTTTGAGGGTTTGAGGGTTTGCGGGTTTGAGGGTTTGAGGGTTTGAGGGTTTGAGGGTTTGAGGGTTTGAGGGTTTGAGGGTTTGAGGGTTTGAGGGTTTGAGGGTTTGAGGGTTTGAGGGTTTGAAGGTTTAGGGCTTATGGTTTAGGGATCCTACTATTTGGGGGTCTATATTAGGGGCACCCTTTTTCGTAAACCCCCAAACCAATCCCTGGCGGGCTTCTGGTCCCCCGAAAGTCACCTGGGGAACTTCACACAGGAAACCGACTCGTACGCTTTCTGCAAGACGGGCGTTCGAGTTTAGGGTTTAGGGTTTAGGGTTTAGGGTATAGGGTTCAGGGTTTAGGGTTTAGGACGTGTGCTTCTTTGGCCTCAAGCCCCAAAAAATGAACACTTATTGGGCGAGAGAATGCAGGCTGTGTCCATTGACGTGGTGTTGTGCAAAAGGTGTTTGTTCCTGTGGCAATAACGTTGCCTTCCAGTTGGCACCGCCATCATTGCCATTTGCATAGCAGACTGCAGAGCCACATCTCGACATTTTGGGCACCATGTCTGGACCAACTCAAGGGGATAGCCGCGCGGTCAACAGGCCTGGATGCCCCCTTGCAGGATGGACCGCATGGCACGCCGCCGCGGCGCATGCGCAGGAGCCGAAGATTCAGGGTCGGGGGTTTAGGGGGTTTCTCATCTCATTGCTTCAACAGCAGAAGTGCTGCTGCTTGTATCCTGAGCTGTCGCACCTGGGGTGACAAGCCAGCACGACACGTAAGTAGCAATGAAATGCCTTGCGCCAGGCCTGCAGGCGCTACTCGACCAATATGGGCAGGGCCCGAAAACCCGAAAGTCTAAGACACTTTTTGCTGCAGCCATTCGGCCCCATTGGTGCAGAGCTCGCGAGTAGTGCCTCGCCATGCACGGCCTCCTGGGATGGCTGATGGTAACCGCCACTGCCGTGGCCATCAGCGATATCCCGCAGGCTTTTCAGTGCACCAGCCACCCTGCGTGCAAGCAGTGATGGGAGGTTTTGGAGAGGCTTTCAGAGGGTTTAGGAGGCATGTCTGCTCAGAGCGCAATCGGGATGTGCACGCGCCAGACCTGAAGCTCAAAGGCCACACGGTACCGACAATCACGTATGGTAGCTGGGTTTGTTGTAACATTTTTGCCAACTCGTACGTAACTTTGACATTCCTTTGTGTTGCTACGTTTCTGTTGTTCATTTATGAAATTGCTGATTTCGTTGCTACTGCTTTCTGTTGCCTGTTGCCCGTTTTCTGAGTTTGTTGATGTGGTGTTCTCTCATTTTTTGTCTTCCAAGCTGTAAATTTCCTCGACGACGGCGCCGCGAGGTGTGGCAAATCCTTGCGATTGCGCCGATGGCTTCAAGTGCTGCAACACGTCGACTTCCAAGGGCGTGAAAAATCGCGAGGCGCCCGAGTGGAAGTCCAAAAAGCCCTGCGCAACCTGAGCTCCTACCTGTAGCCCGGAAGTCTTGAGTACACTTCTCCCTGAAACGGTGACCTTCAGTCCTTGAACTCTGAAGGTGTGAACAGCCCCCCCCCCCCCCCCCCCCCCCCCCCTGTGTAGGATGCCGAGCACTGCTGCTGCCCCACCAATGACACTCTCCTCTTCGGCTCGGCGGCCGCCGTGTGCGTGGAGGTGTGGAGTCCTTTTGTTCTTGTTTTCTTTTTGTTGTTTGTTGAAGCTGAATTTTTGGGGAGGCTCTTTTGGGAGCGCTCTTGCTCCTTCCCCTTTGGGGCTTTAGGACTTTAGGATGCGTGCCACATCACGAGAAAAATCGAAGGGGCGTAAAGCCGTTTTCTGAGACTTTCAGAGCTTTCAATGCCGCCCGAGAGACCCCGGAAACCCGGGACAGAACCCGGAACCCTGGCAACCGCCGTGGGGCTCGTGTTGAGGTTGTGAGAAGTCTTGCTTCAGCTTAGATCCTTCAATTCCCAAGCCGGCTACTTTAGCCAACGAAGGACACCTCTGAGTTCAACCCTATGGACATGCGCATGCCGTAAGGGTGCTGACAGCTATAGCCAGTAGTTATTAGTATTCTGGGTCGGGACTCGTAGAGGAGCTCGGAGCTGTGTGTAGTGGCACACATCTTCAGGCGAAGAAATGCCAGTACACTTGCTGCGAAGCGGGCATGAAGCTCTGTGGGAGCGAATGCTGCGACGCCCCTGCCCCAGAGTTTCTAGCACCTCGTAGGGAAGGGGGAGGCCCGGGCCGAGGCACCGAAGCGAGAAGGCTGAGGAAGTAACCCTAAACCCTAAACCCTAAACCCTAAGCCCTAAACCCTAAACCCTAAACCCTAAACCTTCTTGTACCGGAAGCTTACCAGGAACCTTAGGAACCTCACCGCCGTCTTTTTCGGATTTTTTTTCAATTCTTTAGAGTGTCAGGTTTAGGGTTGAGGGTTTAGGGTTTAGGGTTCAGGGTTTGGGGTTTAGGGTTTAGGGTTTAGGGCTTAGGGCTTGGGGCTTGGGGCTTGGGGCTAAGGGCTTAAGGCTTAGGGTTTAGGGTCCTTTACCTGCAACCTTCCGCTCTTCTCCAGGCCACCGCCAAGTGCGTTGAGGGAAAGTGCGGCTCCAGCAGTACCACGATGAAGCCACCTTCAGGCACGCCCTTAGGGGCCTCGGGGAGTTGCAGGATATTTGGGGCTTTGAGGGGTTGTAGGGGAGGCATCGCAGGTTTGTCCGTGTTATTTAGGCTTCCGGCTATTTAGGCTTCCGGCTGAGTAGGTTGCAAGAGTGCTGTCATGTGGGGCCAGGGACTGCTTTCAAAGCTGCTGGGTGCGGGGTTTCGGAGCACCGAAACGTAGTCATGCCCGCGTTCGTTTGCGAAAGGCCACTCACTCGCCCCTCGTCACCCTGACATCCTGGGTTAGCGTCTGAAGCCTGGATGGCTGAGTTCTGACTGCAGAGAGCTTCTGCGTATCCAAGAATGACTCAAACCCGGATTGCGAACCCCTGGCCCTTACCACTGAACCTCACAGTCACGAACTGGACTCCACTTTTTATGTTGGGATGTTCCCCCCTTCTGCTAGCAGTCCCAGTAAGGATTCTACTACCCCCCTATTATGATCCCTACTAAGGACTGTTCGTATAAGGGGGAACATCCCAATTTATATGACAAAACCGCGGAAGAGCGCCAAGGGCCAGGCCTTTGCCGGAAAGACAAGGTTTCGGTTCTGGCGAGCTTTGGGCTTTGAGGTTGTGGATTTAATCGGGGGTTTGTAAACCTTAAACCCTAAACTATACCCTAAACTCTAAACCCTAAACCCTAGACCCTAAACCCTAAACCCCAAGCCCTAAACCCTAAATCCTAAACCCTGTTGCAATGATCTGCAGGTTGCTCCCAGCGATCCTGGTGGGAGATTATGCCTGCCGGGGGCTAAGTCCAGAGAGGGCCCTCAAATCGACACTGAGATCTTGGGAGATTCCCCCTTCTTCTAACAGTCCTTAATAGGGATTGCAGTGCCCCCTATTGAATCCCTATTAAGGACTGGTGGTAGAATGGGGAACATCCCAACTGAGATCTCTTAAGCCCTGCCTCCGGAGTCTGTGGAGTCGCGCTTGTGGATTCAGGTTTAAGGCTTCCAGGCATGTAGGAGCCGAGGGTAGCCCATTGCTGTCGCTAAACGCGAGTTCTTGAAGATGGCTTCGGGAAAATACAGCTCCAAGACCTGCATCTCGCGAGCCTGAAGCCCCAAACGGAGACGACTCGGCAGCGAGGAGCACGAAGAGACGGCACGAGACACAACCCCAGGTCACAACACGAGGATAAAGACATACAACCACAGAAGCACGACGCACGAGGCGCAAGACGAAAGACACCGTGAGGAACATCAGCCCCGCCTCATCCCTGTGATATCCTGTGACTCATTGACACCGCTTGAGATCTCTTGACACACTGGACCACACGACCAGCCGAGAGTCCAAAACACGAGGATGCACCCTGCAAAGATGACAGCTACGAGGATAGCGACGCCCACAAGCACGATCAAGGTGACTGTTGGTACATTTTACATGCGAGGATCCACGATGTGGAAATGCGGGATAGTCGCGTACGCCCTCGAACGATGCGACCCCCTTGGAACGGTTGCGAACGGCCAGCCGACATTCAGAAAGCACAATCTCACCCCTAGAGCCTCAAATCAAACGAGACCCCTTCGCTGCATTCGGGAGGCCCTCGGTAGCACGTCCTGCAATCTGTGGAACTAAGCATCAGCGCCCCCTAGGAGCCCTAGGAGCCCTCGGGTTGTTAGGCAGAGGCCACATCTACAACGGATTGCTGCAGCGTATCTAGGGAACCTTTGACTGACCGCAATTGCCCCAAAAGCATACAGGAATAAAAAACCTTTTGTGTTAAATGGGACACGGCGCATCGTGGCTTTGTGGTGAAAAGTCCAATCAGGCTGATGATACTCATTGAGGCGGAAGCGGCAGTGCGAGACCACTGTCAGCTCAGTCAGCTCAGCCCTGTAGAAAAATCTACAGTAACCCACTACGAGGACTGGCAGCAACATGCTGCAGGGCATGAAGGGTTGCAGAGTTTTTTTTTTCGGTTTAGGCCTCGACTTGATATTCAGGGCTTTGGGAACCCTAAACCCCAAAACCCAAAACCCCAAACCCAAAACCCAAAACCCCAAACCCCAAATAGGAGACAAGCCTAGAACGGATGCCCTGCTCAGGGACAGAAGGCCTGGTCCATCATCTTCGAGTTCATCGTGGGTCCAGGACAGAAACTTTGTCTGTCGTGGGTTTACTCTTGTGCTTAAGCTTGAGCAGGGAGAGAATTCCGGATTTTTGCGGATTTCTGGCTCATGGTCGTGGACTTGAAGTCTTTGGAAGGTTCGGGTCTCGGTTGGAGATGACTACCTGAAGCCCTTGTTTTGGGTTTTGGGTTTTGGGTTTTGGGTTCGCCGTAAGGACAACGCCAAGCCCGGACAAATTTTGCAGTTGCCCGTGTAATCCTGTGCCTCATCGCCGCCAAACACCGAGCCCTGAACAAGGCGCGTTCTGCGGCGCCGGCGCGATGTGTGGTGGCTATCTTCTGCGCCGTAGAGACCGGCCGGCTCTCCCAATGCCCAGGTGGCAGCCTTACCTAGCGGTTGAGGCTCTCTTTCTCTGGACGATGTAGGTCCATTGCGGCTTCTGTGTGTCCGTCTTAGCAGTCGGATAAGTAGGGCTTCCAGGCAATGCCTTCAAGCCCAACGCCCTGACTGCCTCGACCCTAAAGCCCGAAACCAGCCCTACAGCCCGAAGCCCCAAGGCCCAACTTCTCAGGCCTCTGCAGCCCAAGCCCTGAAAAAAACAGTCACCTTGGACCCAAAATCAATCTCCCAGGGTCGCCAGCCAAACCCACAAGCAATCCCCAGCCTCAAGTCCCGGGGCCCGCCAAGGCCCAGAACATGAAAGCATTCAACCTCCAGACTCTGATCCTGATACGCGCGTAACATAGGCCATGCAATGCCCCCAAACCCTACACCCTAAACGTTAAACCCTAAACCCTAAACCCTAAACCCTAAACCCTAAACCCTAAACCCTAAACCCTAAACCCTAAACCCTAAACCCTAAACCCTAAACCCTAAACCCTAAACCCTAAAACCCAAAGCCCTAAAACCCTGAACCCTAAACCCCAAGCCTCCCTTGCAGCGGAAGGCAGCTCCGCCGCCTTGGGGATGATGCGAGCTACTCGGGTGAGTTTCAGAGGGGATTCCGGACACAAAGGCTTGAGAGCTGAGGGAGTTCAGGGAACAAAGGGTCTAAGGGCATTGTTTAGGGTTTAGGGTTTAGGGTTTAGGGGAAGTAGCAGCTAAGTACCAAGGCCTTGAATTTGATTTTTATACGAAATGCTGGTTTGGGCTGTTTCCTCCGTTGGACCCTCAACACCTTGAGGCCCTACCGACAGCCCAATCCTGAAACCCAAGACGCAGCCAGGCAGCTACAGCCGATCCGACATATAGCAGGCGTGACTCGGACTGGGCTCAGTTGCTGGGGACTCAAGGCTTGTTCAGTGAACAACTACGCGGTTCCGCTCAAGTTTTGCCTGGGGGCTTTGTGCGGCTTCAACATTGAACCTGTGGCAGGCGCAGCACGGGGGGGTTGTAAGGCAACACAGAAAGGGGCTTCTTCAAGCTACTTCGTGCGCACCGGCCGTGACAGACCTTGGCCCTCCGCAGAGAAAGTTGGGATCCCTGTCATACATCGGGCCGGTCCCCCCCCGCAGTACAGTCCAGACGCCTCTCCGCACAGCCGTGGCCCTTTCCAGTATGGTTGGACCCTTGTCGTAAAGCTCCGTTTCGCAAGTTGAGTGCAGAGCCCCAGTTTAGACCCTTGCCCTTCAAAGCCAAGTTTGCACCCCTCATCATCCTTTATCCCAGAGCCTGAAGCCCTAAGCCCTAAGCCCTAAGCCCTAAGCCCTAAGCCCTAAGCCCTAAACCCTAAACCCTAAACCCTAAACCCTAGTAAGACCCGTATCGAAAAGATCCCGGCCCGGCACAAGCTTGTTCAGAGGTTAGGGGCATGGTGTCTGTGAAAGAGGCAAGCAAAGCCTCTCCAGCAACTGCTCACTTCGAGTCTTTCTCTCCTGGCTCTCAGTCGTTCCTTCGGTGACACAAACCCAAATTCCTAAACCCTTAACCCTTAACCCTAAACCCTAAACCCTAAACCCTAAACCCTAAACCCTAAACCCTAAACCCTAAACCCTAAACCCTAAACCCTACGCCCTAAACCCTAAACCCTAAACCCTAAACCCTAAACCCTAAACCCTACTAAGATATGCCATGAGGAAGTTTCTCTGAGATCCAGGGCTTCTAGGCAAAGATAGCTTGTAGCAGAGGCCATCATGTACAAAGAGCTTGCCCGCCGCTCTTGCCACCACTAGCCCTCTGGTATGTGCCCTTTATTGAGCCCAACCCTAAACCCTAAACCCTAAACCCTAAACCCTAAACCCTAAACCCTAAACCCTAAACCCTAAACCCTAAACCCTAAACCCTAAACCCTAAACCCTAAACCCTAAACCCTAAACCCTAAACCCTAAACCCCAAACCCTAAACCCTAAACCCTAAACCCTAAACCCTAAACCCTCAACACTAAACCCTAAACCCTAAACCCTAAACCCTAAACCCTAAACCCTAAACCCTAAACCCTAAACCCTAAACCCTAAACCTAAACCCTAAACCTTAAACCCTAAAGGCTGAACCGTATCCAACGCCACACTGAAACCCGAACCGTCCCCTAAACGCTGCGCCCTCATGGAGCCTAGCAAGTCAGTGGCAAGCACGGGAATTCAGGATCCGCAGCCGGCAAGAGCCCGGTGAGGTATCCCTCTAGACGCTTGGGTGCTGTGAAAGGTTCTGATGCAAGTCCCAGGCTGAACCCTCAACTCGGAAGCCCCAAACGAGGCTCAGAGAAAGGCTCAGGATCGAGAGGATTCAATGGTTGAGTGGCTGTACGAGCTTCGAGTTCAGGTTGAGCGCCACCATAGTCCAGGTCTGAAAGCTCATCGCTCCTGAGGACCAATTATTAGGACCCAGAGTAGGCCCTCATTCCCTTTTCTTGGGGTTTGGGTTCCCTTGTTGATAAGCCCCTTTCAACCAAAAAGGGCACCCTTCTTTATTCCTAGGTTACTCTTGTGTCTAGATTACGGTACCCAACCTGGGCGCTGTGGCGCCCCCGACCCGTCGGCGAACGACCACGTCGCCGAATCCGTGCGGCAGGGTACTCGCAAAATTGCCCCCGGCTTGCGTCTGCGTGTTTGTCGGGCTTAAAGGGGCATCTGGTCATAGGCCCTCGCTTGGGACCGGTCTTGCAAGTGCAAAACGAGCAGGTTCCACTCCCAACGAACGGGCTTGAATTAGATTTCGCCCCGACCAGGAGAATCCGAACTCTAAACCTCTTGCATATCAAGCGGCAAACGGGTGCGCAAGCCTTGGAGCATGCAGAGAACCCCATCGGGCCCGTGCTGCCGCAAAGCCATTCCCAACAACTGCCCAAACACGCCGTGCGCGCGAGGATCGAGTCATCGCCTTCTTGGCTCAGGAGATGCCAGAGGCAGCCCGGGCCACGCTTTGGCGGAGCTTAAGGATTGAGGGCGCGCGAAGTTGTTTAGACTTTGTGTTGATCAAAGGAATTCATCTCATCTCCTGTCGTGGGCTTCTTGCAGAGGTGATGAAGGTAAGATGCTCGTATGTGGGCTCATAGACCTTGTGCTTGTCTGGAGCCTTGTTGCTCAGGCGAGGTCCATCAAAAGAGCAGTCAGCCATGGCATCCGTTTTGAACGTGGTGACATACGCCGCGCCGCCGCTCATCAGCTTGAAGCCTGCATATGGCCCTGTCAAGCACGTCTTTCTCATCGGGAATTGTGGCTACACCCATCTCCCGATGCTGCGTTTGCCCATCAAGGACATCGAAGCCATTGAGGAGGTTGGGGTTTGGCTCTGTAGGCAATTTCTCTGGTTTTCCAGCTTTTGTTATTTCATGGTTTGTGTCGCTTCAATGCAGTGTTAGCAGCTAGTAGCTCTTGAAGGCATGTGGTATGGCTCTTGCGTTCTTTCTGACTCTAGTTGCAGCATCGTGTGTGAACACAGACACCCTGTTGCAGAAAATGGGCGAGCTTGCTCGAGTCGAGATCTCGAAATTGACAGATGCCACGCGAGATGAAATGGCACCTGTGCTGCAGTTGGCTAGGCTGTCCAGTTGAGCACGAGAGGCTGACGCACTAGGCTCGCGATTCTAAAGGCGATACATACCTTCAAGACTTGAGCAGAGATGAGGGGGCAAAGCAGGGCATAAGCATTCGACAACCAGAAGGGCTTTGCCTGTTGCCTTGAGGCCGCCCTCCTTAAGAATCCGCTTGGAGCCGGGGACGTATTCTTTGCATTCGCAGGGCATATGGCGTGGTGTGATGGAGATCCGCTGCTCCTGGGCGTAGATGCTGTAGGTGACACCGAGGGTGTCTCACTGAGCCAGCTTCTAGGATGGCTTGCGCCGACTTATGGCCAGAAACGCAGGGCCGACATCGTGCTGGCAGGGTGCTTAACACAAACGAGCACCGGCATTCCGCCCGAGATCAAGTATCCGAGGAAAGGCGGGTTCGTGATCTTATTCCCGAGCGGTTTCGGACAGGTGGCGCTGGAGCCAGAGCACGGAGAGAAGAGTTTCTTCGTGCAGGGTCTGCTGCCGCACTTGGGCAAGGACTTGTTCTACGCCGCCCCAACCATTGCCGCTGCAGTAACAAAGCAGTGCGGTCGTCAAACGCCCTGGGTCCAGAGCAATACACGGTCTCCTGAGAAGGAAGTATCAAGTTTGGACGATTTGCGCACGGAGCTGCGCAAAGTTCACATGAGCTCTGCATGTGACACAGGCCCTCTTCGCGTGCAATCTAAAGTTTTTGATGAGCTGCTGAACAACGAGCGCCACGCGGTGAAAGAGGCCATCAGCAAGAAGCAAGAGGCGGAAGCACTCATTTCCCACAATTTCCCAAACACGCCGCAGCTGTGCATCACAGATCCATACGCAGATCAGCCGACAAGGATCAGGATCGACAAGATCAGCAACCAACAAGTTATGGAGCCCAGCATGCTGGTCATTAGCCACACTGCGGGCCTAGACCTGTCGGACGTCATCTACGAGTTCCGGCAGAGTGGTATAATTCAACACGTTGTCATCACACGAAAGGGAGAGCTTCTTCAGTTCGTGCGATTGCTCGAGCGGGCTTGGCATGCAGGAGTTGCGTTTTGGGGCCCGTTGGGAGCCGCGGGAGACATCAGGGAGCACAAGAAGGTACACGACGTGAACAGCCACTCCATCGGCATTTCCTTGGAGGGTGACGGGTGAGACGTTGGTGAAGTTGGTGCAGGCTTTGTGCTCCCACTTCCCGATCAAGGGACGCAACATCGTGGCATTTGCCGAAGTCGCTCATCCTCCCGGCCGCCACCTGGCACCAGGCCCCAAGTTTGACTGGAACCGGCTGGAGAATGTTTGTGAGACACTTCCGACCCTACCCCGGCTCCAAGAGCTACACAGCAACTGGCCCCACAAGGAAGAACCTTGGCTCTTACGGGTAAAACTCCCAAAATCTTACTCGAAGAAGCATCGAAAAGTCCGGACGAAAAGCCTGAGCCCCACAAGGACTGGTCAGCCTGGGAGTTGGCGGAGGTGCTCCAAGCCTGCGGCTACAGCATCCACGATAGCCACGGGGAGCCGACGGAGGCCTCCATCCGCAGGCCCCTCCAGGTGGGGATTCACGAAAATAGGGGGGGACCCAAAAATAGACCCCCAAATAGTAGGATCCCCTTATGATGAGGACCCCAATAAGGTACCCCGAAGTTCGGAAAACCCCAGGTGGTTATGGACCGGTACTTGGGCGAGGATGCGTGGAGATTGAGCCTAGGACATTCTAGGTAACTTCTAGGTGCTTGATGAAGAACTCCCTTCTTCTTTTTAGGTGGCTTGGGGGTTCCTTGAGAAGACGTCACTAGTTATTGGTCGTCGCTGTACGCATATATAGATTAATACGTATTTTGGTACGAGAGAAGCTCGATTGGCTTTCCCAATACTTGGCGCCGAGGATTGAAAGAGGAAACTTGCAGAAGGCTGCTGAGGTCCTGTTCCGTTTGCGTACCTTTGTGAACGGCAGATGATCACACTGCCCAGCAGCACAGTCATTGCCTAGGTCCTTTCGTGCGGTATAGTACACCGATACCACGGAGGGTTGCTTGCTTAGCTTGGAGGCAGCTCAGTGTAAGGCTTTAAGTCCCTAAATGGGGATTTTGGCCGCTGCCTTCATTTGCCGGACGCTAACGCTGCTAATTCGAGACCCCTGCGCTAACCTCTAGATTCTTGCACACTGCCAGGTTGCGTTTTGTTTGGAGTAGTGCACCGTTGATACTCATGCTGAGGGGGACTGCACACAATTCAATGCAAGCAGCTCATGCCATCTGTGCTAGACATCGATTTGGCTGACTGCTTGCCATACCCACCTCCAAAGTTTTCATGAGGTGGAGGAGGTGATATGCGCTTGGCGCACGAGTGAGGCGTCCATCACAAGAAAAGAGGGCTGGGCGAGAACGTTTAGCGTAGGGCCGGCCGTGAATCTGTGAAGACGTTGCTACTACGGAGACCCAAGACGATCTGTTTAATCAAGTCTGACACGATCTGCTACATCATACATCTTTGAAGCTCTGAACAGATGATAATCATCAAAATAGTCATAATTATAGTAATCGTAATTGTAATATTAGAAATAATATTAGTATATAATAATCATCATAATAATAATAATTCACATCGAGGCGCCTTCTTCCCTCGCCTGCTTCAAGCTCCCAGTGCTCGCAGGGCATCGACGTGGTCACCGACTGCGGGCTGCCGGCGCTCGGCATTGCTTGCATCAGGCGCGTCAGCGCCGCAGAGCCCTGAACCGTCCTAGAGAAAAGAGGGTTTAGGGTTTAGGGTTTAGGGTTTAGGGTTTAGGGTTTAGGAACCCTAAAACCTACCCCCCCCAGATCCTAATAAAGAAGAAAAAGGTCATTCGAGTGCTTGAGCAGACTTCCTCATGGGCCCGGAAGGGCGGAAGTCGAATCATACCGGAAAGGGCTCTTTTCCTGAAGCGTTGATTGGGCATCATGCTCGTCAAAATATGCCGCTTCAAATTGTCTTTATGCGAAATCATGTCTAGTCTTTGACTTTCGCCTTCGGTCGATTTTGACAATGTTAATTAACTCGCATCACGGGAGAGTTTGACAGGGCTTCTTGCTCATCGCAATGCCGCCTCCAGTACTTTTTTGCCAGCATCGTGTAGATGTTCCTGATTTGTCGGCGTCACGTGTGGGACTTCACCGGACACATTCGCCCCGAGGCCCCTCCCACAAGCCGCCATTCGGCTGGGAGTTCTGTCCCAAAAGCCTCAACCTTGCCCGTCGAAGACACAAGCTGACAAGCTGTCCTTCGGACAGGGGCTACGTCGACTGTGCCAGGCCCAAGCGGTGTAGCTTTCGGCATATCGGGTGCAGTGGCCCAGCCAGGACTCAAGGTTCAGCCTTAGTTTTGATTGCCTGGTTCGGTTTTTGTTAGCAGGGTTGTTTTGCTGCTGACAACGGGGGAAGCTTGAGGCGGGTGCTTTCCGATACGAGCGTAAGCCACTCGAAGCCCTCATGATGAGCCGCATCCAGAACCCCAAACCCACGGCAGCTTTCTGAAGACGAGCCCCTAAACCCTATAACCTATAACCCTAAACCCTAAACCCTAAACCCTAAACCCTAAACCCTAAACCCTAAACCCTAAACCCTAAACCCTATAACCCCAGACCCTATTTCCCCAAACCCTATAACCCGGTGCCCGCGGCCCAACAGACATCTCACGGAAGCTCTGACCCTCAGAACGCGCACCACGCAAGCCGAATTTTTCAGCTCTCAACCTGGCCCTAGACTTGGGATGTTCCCCCTCAGACTAACAGTCCATAGTAGCGATGATAATGGGGGGGTACTATAACCATGTTAAGGAGCTGTTGGTATAAGGGGGAACATCCCAACCCTCAACCTTTTTACCCGGTGCTCAAGTCGGCCAGGTGCCTGATCCAGTGCACCGCCTCGCCCGAGCAGCTCGACGCGCGCGGCAACGGGGCGCTGCATTGGGCAGCAGCGGGCGCCCTACTTGGGCAAGGGGGGGGGGTCGATGGCAGTGGGTTGCGGCCTAGAGTGGCCATGAGGGTTTCGTTGGGGAGGTGTTGCTCACCCACTTTTCGAACCTAACCCCTAACCCCTAACCCCTAACCCCTAAACCCTAAACCCTAAACCCTAAACTCTAAACCCTAAACCCTAAACCCTAAACCCTCAACCCTAAAGGGCTGGTTTGAAGGTTTGAGGGTCTTCAGCGTATTCGTCAGGGTCACCGAAGGGAAGCCTAGACTTCCCAGACGCGTCACAACCTCCTACAGCCCTGAAGGGTTTGGGGTTTAGGGTTTAGGGTTTAGGGTTTAGGGTTTAGGGTTTAAGTGACTAAGCTAAAATTGAACCCCCGGCCTTGGCTGCTCACCCTGAGTCCTTGAGTCCTGACGCAAGGTTTTTGGGGAGTGTCCTACGGTTTAGGAGTTCAGGACTTGGGCCTGTGGGTTTGCAGGGCTTAAAAGTCCAAAGCCGCAAAACCCTCCTTCCATCCCAAATCCAAGTTCATGGGGATCCTGAATCCCAAACATCCCAGCATCCTCAACCAAGCAGCAAAACAGCCGCCAAACGTCCAGGTCGAAGGCCCTTCGTGGCTTTGTTCAGCTTTTGTATTTTCTCTCCTGCAGTCCCACTTTGATTTCACATCATGGGCCCTGCCACACGCTGTGCTGAGCCTTTATTGACGTTTTGGAGGATCAAGCATCTAGGGTCTTATGGAGATGCTTCGCTCGACATCTGAGCCGCCTCCTTTAAATTCAAAGGCCAGCTACGCGGACAAGAGCGCGAAGGACTTGGCCGAGATGTTGTTGCAGGTGGGCTCAACGTCCTCCAAGCCCCCTGGCCCGAAATCGACTTCACTTTCCGGTGCTTTCCGCGCCCGCAAGCAGCTCAAACGCAGAAGAATGCTCAAGCAAAGAAGGGTGAAAGCCCTCACTCCCAAAAGGATCTCAACCCCCCCTCCCCCCCAAAAAAAGCAGCAGGTGGGTGCGGACCCTTTTGCTTGCAATGGCAGTGGCCAGCTGCCTGACATACCGAACCTGCAGGCGGTTGAGTCGGTTGGGGCCTTCGTGAGAAGGGATCGTTTTCGGTGGGTTTTGGGTTCGGAGCTGGCTTCTGGCTTTAGTAAACTTTAAGGCTTCTTGGTGAAGTGTTCGTGCCAGGATGTTTCAGTTTTCGGCTATGGAGTTGTAGACTTGCTACGCTCCGCAACTGGCAATGCCAGGCATACTGGGCTTTTCACTTGGTGTGGATCACCCGAATGTTCACTCCACTTCTTTTGGCTGTAGTTGGGCTCACTCGGTGCATCCCTAAACCCGAAACCCGAAACCCTAAACCCAAAGCCCAAAACCCAAAACCCTAAACCCTAAACCCTAAACCCTATGCTCGGGTGACTCGGGTGCGTTTGGTGGCCGCACTGGGGTTCATTGCTGACTTGTAGGTGGCCGTTCCCTCACTCAGATGCTCTGCCTGTGATGGGGAACACGGTTTAGGGTTTAGGGTTTAGGGTTCACACCCAAGTGCCTCACGCATCGCCCCCTCACGCATCGCCCACGCGCACGCGCGCTCGGCTCAGATCGTGGGGTTATGCTTTCGTAGCTTCGTCGGGCAATGTGAAAATATGGGCCGTTGCCTTTCTGGAACAAAACAAGTTAGGACCCTGCAAAACCAAGCTAGGTTTCACTCACTCACTCCACTCACTCACTCACTCACTCACTCACTCACTCACTCACTCACTCTTGCACTCACTCTCTCCCCTCGCTCGCTCACTCGCTCGAGCACTTGGACTTTCGGGCTTCGGCGAGCTGACTCGATTGGTTGTGGCCCTGTTGTGTTGAAAGCTCAGGTGCTTGCTCGGATCGGATCCACATGAATGCTTCAACTGTTGAAATCACACATATATTTGTCACTTGCCCGACCAGCTTTCTTGTCTGATGTGCCCCAGACTGAGCTCCCGGAGGACATGGCTCTGGCACAGGCTGCCCAGCGCCCGCAGGCAGCTCTGCCACCATGCTGCTACTTTGCGGGTCGGGGGCTTCCGGGCCTCAGTGTAAGAGTACCCCCCAAGATACGGCAGCCACCATGATGCTGCCCATGATTCACGTGCGCACCGATTGCTGAGCTTGCTGCTAGGCAGGGCGGTGTTTCTCCACTAACTTCTCTGCAGCTGTGGATGCGTCTTGCTCCGCCGCCAGATTGTTCGGAAAGGCGTTGTCCTGAATCCCGAATCGCAAACAGCTGCTCTTTCGATCAACGCGGACATGGCAGTCCTCAAGGTCACCTACCAGTCCGAGGTGCGTCGGTGCCTCCTCGAGAGCACTACGCCCAGTTTCGAGGAGATCACCAGCAACGTAAGCCGACTCTTCCCCGAAGCCAAGGACTGTACCACCCGGTAGCTTGGAGGCTCAGTAGTCTTTCTTATGGTTTTGAGGTGCGCAAAGATAACATGTCGAAACCTAAGTGGGCCTCGGCACCGAGGTACCTCGACGAGGAAGGGGACGCGTGCACGCTTTGTGAGGCCTCGCTCGGGGATTTCTTGGCCCAGGCACGAGCCAATGGTGTGGACATGGCAGGCAGCACGGGCAAGGTGGTTCTCCGCCTCGAGCTCGTGAGCCTCCCAAAGCCCCTGCCTCTCCTCGCAAAGGCCGTGCCTCATGTGCCTCTCCAGGAAGCCGCAGACACTGCCACGGCCCCCAAGGCACCACCAGCGCCAGAAGATGGGGAGTCCAGTCAGGTGCCCTGGAACGCTCCCGACGCTGCCTGGGACCCGCAATGCAAGGGCAAAGGAAACGGCAAGGGCAAGTGGGGCAAGTGGGGCAAAGGCGGCAGTGGCAAATGCAGGTTTGGGTGGCAAGGCAATTGGCATGGCCACTGGCACGGCCACAGCCATGGCGAACAGTCGCAGCAGCATGAGGAGCAATCTGTAGTGATGCTCATAAAGTGCCCATAAAGTGCCTCCACATGCTGAGTTCAGATTCCGAAAGCCCAGACTCCCCAGTCCACCCTCTGAAGAGGAGCACCCCTGGTGGAGCTGGCACGGCCGCCATCAGTGGTTCCAGTCCGAGCCGGTGCACTCGCTGGCTGCTGCCCTTTCCCCGCAGGCGGGCAGAAGCGCAAAACGCTGAGAGAACCTAGCAACCCAGGGCCAAGAACCCCAGACACATCCCAGAACCCCCCAAACAGAGCCCGAATGGAACCTCCAAAGCCCCAGCAACCCGCCTCACCAGAGGCGATTGCCAGCGCTCTGGTCTGCACGCTGCCACGCCTCGCAAGCAAAGCCCGAGAAGAGGCCACACGACACTCCCCGCAAACCCTACTTCGGGCCTTAGGTTGCCATTAGGGGTTTCTGTGGGATGTTCGGGGTGTTGGTGTTTTTTTTGGTGGCTTTGCGTAGGATTTAGGGAGGGGGTTCAGGCTTCTTCGGCAGGCGGAAGGCTTGGGCGGCTTTGGGGGGTAGAACTCCTAAACCCTAAACCCGAAACTCGCCTCCAACAGCACTGAAGCACTCCCTTCCTTTTGTTCGTCCCTTGGCTCCGTGCAATAGGCTGGGGTAGCCTTATGAAAGCAAGCTCCCATCCTGAGCCTTGAACCCTCTCACCCCCTTTGCAACCCGAAAATTCCTAGACCCTATGCCCTAAACCCTAAACCCTAAACCCTCAACCCTAAGCCCTAAAACCCTGAACCATCTGATTGCCCGGGGCCCTGTTCAAAGGCGCCCGAGGCCCTGGGCCGTCCCCTCTGTGCGGCCTTGAGCTTTGGTTGCAGATGTGCTTGTCGGACATGGATAGGGGTTACATAGATTGCGGTTTAGGGTTTAGGGTTTAAGGGTTTTAGGGCTTTAGGGTTTTAGGGCTTTAGGGCTTTAAAATTTAGGGTTTTAGGGTTTAGGGTTTAGGGTTTAGGGTTCTCTTCGAATGCTTTGGGATCTTTGGGACCTTCGGTTGTCAGGCGAGCAGGGTGCATAAGATGGTTGAGCTTCCAGAGGCGCAACTCCCCTTGAGTACTTCTCTGCGAGCAGATGCTCAGGCTATGAGAGTTGAGGCCCTCCTTTAGGCACCCTGAAAAACCGCTCTTGACCCTGGTCCTTCGCAGCTGCGGTATGGCGCTGCGATGTACGACGTGCGCGCTTTGTAAAAGACAAACCCTAAACCCTAAACCCAAAAGCTGTCGGGATCTGTAGGGTTTGGTGCGGTCCCAGGAGATTCGTGCCGGCGTTGGGAGAGGCGTTGCAGGAGCTGGTGTCGCTCCGCGGGATTGTAGGGTTCAGGGTTTCGGGCTTTGGGTTTAGGGTTTAGGGTGGGCAGGTGGGGTTCAGGGCTTTCGGGGGCATACTGAAGGTGAACTGGGTTGGTGTATGAGTGAGCGCGCGCGCGCGCGCGCGCGCGTGCGTGCGTGCGTGCGTGCGTGCGTGCGTGCGTGCGTGCGTGCGTGCGTGCGTGGGTGTGTGTGTGTGTGTGTGTGTGTGACAAAAAAGGCGGCTCGCCTTGCTGCTTCATTCTCACTACATCCCAAACTCGACCCCAAACCCGAAGTGCTCCTAGAAACCGACACCCGAAGCCCTTGCAGCCCTACAGCTCTACGCTAGGAGCTTTGGTCCTTCCTCGGCCGCAACAGCCTCCAGAGCCTTGGTTCGGAGAGGGGCTTTCTGGGTTTAAGCTTTGGGAACTTTATGACCTAACAAGAACTTTTTGGTCGTTAAGGCTCTGACCGGGTTGAGGGTTGGGACGAGGCATCTGTATGCAGAGGCGCGTATGAAGGTGACATCATCCGAAGCCTCCGAAGCACTAAGCTCTTCCCAACTCTGATGTCTTGGTGTAGTTTCATGTGCCCTCAATATGGTCCCTAACCTCCTGTAAAGGGTTCTGATGCAAGGGCCCTTAGTTTGTATAGGGTATACAGGGGGTAAACCCTAAACCCTGAACCCTGAACTCTAAACCTTAAACCCTACTTTGAACTCTAAACCTTAAACCCTACTTTGGGTACCCTTTCAAGGGCCCATATTTAATGGAAGATGATGACCTCCTCGGAGCCAAGGAAGGCTGAGCAGGACCTGGCACGCTTCCTTGCCGAGGCCTGGGGAGGTATGGCCAGTCCAGAAATGGGGGTTTCCGCTTTTGGGGTCCTTTTTGTAAAGGGAATCCTATTAGTTGGGGCTTTCCTTGGGGGGCCCCTATGTTCGTACACTCCCAAATGAACAGGCCTGAAGGGCTCAGGGCTTGCATGTGCCACGTTTGAGTCTTGTTTTGGGGGGTCGGGTGCACGTGTAGGTTGTCATTTTCGAATCGAAGAATCAGTGGCGCAGGCGTTTTCTGTTACACAGAAGCGCCGTGCTGTTTCTGGATCTGCTTTCTGAAGAAGTGCCTTCATTTTTGGCAACGGTCTTTGGCCGTGTATTCTCGAATATTTTGTCTGAGCAGAGAACGGGTATTGTACAGGTACCAGTTGTCTACATATGATTACGAAAAGCATGCTGTGGAACGGCGAAAGCTGCTGTCGTGTCCAGGTGTCGCCGGAAAATGGCGGCCAGTTCTTGTTGTCCTTGGTGACTGAGCTGGAGGCCCGGGCGTGAGCACAACAGTAGCGGCCCTAGTCGGATTGAATGTCATCGACTTTTCGCCTAAACCCTAAACCCTAAACCCTAAACCCTAAACCCTAAACCCTAAACCCTAAACCCTAAACCCTAAACCCTAAACCCTAAACCCTAAACCCTAAACCCTAAACCCTAAACCCAAAACCCTAAACCTGCAGGCCTTAGGCTTCGATGAGAAGCTGAACTTCCTGGCCACGTTCTTCGAGTCCCAGCACGACCGGCTTCGCAACGGCCTGGGCAGGCTGGAGGAGAGGCTCCCCTTCTTGCCGGGCCTCTTGGTGCATCAGGGGGTGGTCTGCGATGGCTGTGGTGCAAACCCTCTGCTTGGCCCTCGCTTCAAGTGTGGCTCCTGCCCTGACTACGACCTGTGCGGGGCATGCTATGCCAGAAGGCTGGAGGTGCATGGAGGTGAGTGTGCCGCACATGAGTTTGACTGCAAGCTGTCAGAGGCGACGCACCCCTTGCACATGAGGCTCATGAATCATGCATTCAAGTCCAAGCATTGTGGGCCCTTGGCCTTTGTGCTGGGCCTCCTCGGGCAGGGTGGCCAGTGCCAGAAATGGGGTAAATGCAAGGGAAAGGGCAAGCGCGGGGTCGAAGAGGCAGGCCTGACCGACGACACCAGTGCCACCCGGGCGTGTGCCAGCTCAGGCTGCGGCTATCGGGCCACGTGGCACCAGACCCACTGCTGCCAGACCTGTGCACGCCGCCCTGGCTCGCATGGAGGTCACTGCGATCGCTCCCACAACTTGACCGAGAATCCCTCAGAGGATGTCGAGCACAAGGCCGCTAAGTGCTGTGCCACAACGGGCTGCCAATACCAGGCGACGAAGGGTGACTACTGCTGTGGGGCATGTGCAAAGGGCAAGCGCTGTGGACATGGCAGGCGCTGCGAGGGCATCATATTCAAGAGTGGCATGGTTGCATCGGACAGCAGCGAGGATTCCGAGAGCAAGGCCCTGGACGGCAAGCGCTGTGCGACACCGGGCTGCCAGTACCAGCCCACTTGGCATGAAAAGTACTGTTGCAAGGTATGCGCCAAGGGTCGTGGTGCCCATGGTTCCGGTTGTGACAAGGTGATTGCGTCAGAGAGTGGCAGCAGCGAAGATGTCGAGCACAAGGCCGCTACGTGCTGTGCCACACCCGGCTGCCGATACCAGGCGACGAAGGGTGAGTACTGCTGTGGGGCATGTGCAAAGGGCAAGCGCTGTGGACATGGCAAGCACTGCGAGGGCATCATATTCAAGAGTGGCATGGTTGCATCGGACAGCAGCGAGGATTCCGAGAGCAAGGCCCTGGACGGCAAGTCTTGCGCGACACCGGGTTGCCAGTACAAGCCCACTTGGCATGACAAGTACTGTTGCAAGGTGTGCGCGAAGGGTCGTGGTGCGCATGGTTCCCGCTGCGACAAGGTGATTGTGTCAGAGAGCGGCAGCAGCGAAGATGTCGAGCCCAAGGCCGCTAAGTGCTGTGCCACACCCGGCTGCCAATACCAGGCGACGAAGGGTGAGTACTGCTGTGGGGCATGTGCAAAGGGCAAGCGCTGTGGACATGGCAAGCATTGCGAGGGCATCGTCTTTGTCAGCAAGGTGGAAGCAGCCCAGGGGAACAGCAGCGAGGATTCCGCGGCTGTGAGCAAGCAGCCTGGGACACCGGAGGCGAATGAGACAAAGGCGGCCGGCAAGCCTTGCGCAGCTGAAGGATGCACGTACCAGGCGGGGCCTCCCCCATCACTTGTTCGAAGCCCCTCCCTCTCCTCCCTCTCTGTGCCTGTGGCCATGTGATGGACAGCAAAACCAAATAAACCAACACTACTTTACTTCGGACATCCGCAGCCTGCAGGCAAGGAATTTGCCGGCTCACTCTCGGGTTGGGCTCTCCCAGGATTTTGTGAGGATGCTCTTGGGGATGCGCGCTCCAAGGGTTCTCTGGGGATACTCTGGGGTTGGGCGCTGCAGGGGATACCCTGGGGTTGGGCACTCGAAGGATTCTCTGGAGAGACGCTGGGGATTCTCTGCGTCCAGGGATTTTTCGGGGGTTGGGCACTTCAAGGATTTTTGGGGACTCTCTGGGGGTGGGCACTCCAGGGATGCTCTGGGGATACTCGGATACTCTGAAGTTGCACTCTAGGAATTCTGAGTAAGAGTCTGTAGGAATTCTCTAGAAATACCGGTTGGGGCTGGGCACTCCGGATATTCTCTGAAAATGCTCTGGGGTTGGGTACGCTGGGCGCACCAGGGAGTAGACCGGGCGAGGAGAAGAGTTTAGTTTAAACCTAACAGCGCCACACGAGGGTGGGGAATAGCAAAACCTGTCAAATAGGCAAAAGCAAACTGTAAACTGACAACCCCTAGAGCAAGTTCCACAGCGCCCCAAAGTAGTTGAGGAACATGCTGGATGGATCTGCCTCTCATAACTCTCAACACAAAGCTGCGAGAAACCTAGACACGCTGTGAAGTCATCCCTACAGCAATTGCACTCGGCATCTCAACACTCCAAAGCCTCTGTGAGCCCTCTAGGTGACCTGGCACGAGACGCATTGCTGCCATGCCTGCGCGGCCCACGGGCCCAAGGCCCACGGCCCGCATTGTGAGAAAGTGCAGCAGTAGAAGTGTGATTTTCTTGGGATGCCGCGATTTCACCAGGGCCCCCAGGGACCCAGGGAGTTGCAAGAAGTACGGGGTCTGCAGACCGTGGGGTGGTGGGGCCCTGGGCTTGTGAAACCGCGGGTGTAGCAGTGTAGCGCTACCAATGTTATGTTGAGAACAGTCCGCTCAGAGAGGTTGTGAGAGGCGCGGAGCATCGGCAGGTGAATGCCTGGAGCAGAGTGACAGGAACAGGTCGTCCTCCAGGCAGTGATCTTGCCACGCAGAGCCCAAACCACAGCGGTTTGCACCAGGCATTGTGTTCACAGGCCTGTGTGGAAAAGAAGCGCTCAGCAGCACTGGTTTTGCCAGGCTGCGGCAAACATGACGCGCAGCCCACGTCCGATTTTGCCTACCGAGATGCCCTAAATCTGCTCGAAGGAACCGCGCGTGTCCGCGGGTGGAGCTGCACGCGCCGTGCAGACACAGCGACCGAAGAGGCCGAACGGGCGGAGGGTGTTTTTGGTGCCTTAGTGCTGGTGATGCTGGTTCCTGTGGAGGCCAGGGCCAGAGCCCACAGGCCTGAGGTAGTGTCCGTGAGGCTCCAGCCCATAAAAAACCCTAAACCCTAAACCCTAAATCCTAAATCCTAAACCCTAAACCCTAAACCCTAAAAGACCCTTTGAAGCCAAAACCGAGGCGTGCTGAGCGCCCGGCAACTCCGGAGGTCACTGAAGGCAAGGTGGAGGTTGGGTTTGTGTCGTATTTTCAAGGGTTGATTTTGTTGCTTACATTTTCCCGCCGTCGGTGTGGGGTTGTTGGATGTTAAACTCAACTCTTCTCCTTGCCCAGTGCCCAACCCCAAAGTGTCCCTGCCCAACTCTAGAGTGTCCCTGGAGTGCCCAACCCCAGAGCCTCCCTAGAGTGCCCAACACCACAGTGTCGCCAGAGTCTCCCGGAGTGACCAGCCCCAGAGTCTCCCTGGAGTGCCCAACCCCAACTCCAGAGTCTTTCCGGAGTGTTAGGAGTTTCCCTGAAGTGCCCAACCCCTGAGTCTCCCTGGAGTGCCCAACTCCAGAGTGTCCCCGGAGTGCCCGGAGTGCCCAGCCCCAGAGTCTCCCTGAAGTGCCCAACCCCAGAGTCGTCTCCGGAGTGCCCCCAAGAGAGGTTGGGGATGTTCGAAGTAAAACAATTTTTCTTGCCGGGTTTGCGACAAGGGCGGGTAGTGCTTGGCGCTCATGTCGTGCAGTTTGTTTTACTGTATCGAGTTTATATTCTCAGATGCAGGTTGCCACTAAGCCAAGGTGCAGCCAGTGCTGCATGGGACCAGCTAGCTCTGCTCCTGGCGGCTTGCAACTATCGGAGGTCGCACAAAAAATCAGGTCGCACTATGGGTCACGATTGGCGGTCTAGCCCTGCATCTTTAAACCCTGAAGAAACGCCGCGGGCGTGCGCGCGCGCGCGTTCGCAGGCCCCCTCCCCACGGAGCAAGCCGAGGCCTGCGTTTAGGGGCTCGCGTTGCGCCGGAGCTCCGGGGTTCTTTTGGTGGGGCTTTGGCAGGGGACCTTGAAGCAGGCAAGGCTCCTGAAAGCAAGCTTCACGTCAGTGTCGGAGTAGTTGGGGCTTTGGGTTTCGGGACTCGAGGACCAGGGTTTGTGATAAATCATGCGAGCTTTCGAAGCGACTTTGCAACATGCAGACCCATATCTCAACATGTAGCTGCAGCGACGCAATCCTTGGGCGGCGAAGGCTTTGGCTACGATGCCGAAGGGACCAGTGTTGACCGTTTGATCTCTGCAGGCGGAGCTGCCGAGCTACTTCTGCATACGTGTGGAGAAGGCCTGGCAGCCATGTCAGATCCCAACCCAAGCCCGGCCTAGCCCGGCCTAGCCCGCACATAAACAAGAAGCTCAAACCCTTGAGCTTCCAAGCAAAGATGCCGCGCCCGACCCCGAATCGATCTGAACCCCGCCACTTCAAAGAAACCCAAAACCCTAAACCCAAAACCCAAAATCCAAAACCGCTTTGCAGGGCAGTGGCCCCAGCGGGCTGCTTGCCTCGCTGGGCGCCGCGCTGAAGCCCCCAGTGCGGGCCGCCGGGCCGGATTGGGTTGTAGGATGGTTTGGGACGGTCTGGGGCTTTACAGGGCTTACAGGGCTTATAGGGATTATAGGGCTTATAGGGCTTATAGGGCTTATAGGGCTTATTAGGGCTTATATAGGGCTTATAGGGCTTATTGGGGCTTATAGGGCTTATTATGGGGGTTAGGCATGAGGCAGTTGGAGAGGTTTGGAGACACGCAGCTTGGGGATGGCTTCGGGCCGACGTTTGGGGTGAGGAACTTCAGGGGCCCTGGACGCTACACATTAGGGTTTAGGGTTTAGGGTTTTAGGGTTTATGGGTTTAGGGTTTAGGGTTTTCGAAAGGTCTCTAAAGGGGGGGGGGGGGGGGGGGTGTAAGTGGTGGAGGCGGCGAGGGCAATGAGGGCGCCAGGAGACAAGACACTTCGGGGGTCGGCGCGCCTGATGCAGTGGCCGAATGTCTCTTCTCACACTCATGGCTCAAGCACGTGTGAGACCCCATGCGGCTATTCCTGCTATTGGTTTTGCTCGTATGCTTTCGGGACTGGTTGGGATTGGCCAAAACAACTTTATAATCCAATAATCCTAATGACACTCTGGGAGCTCAGCACTATTAAATTCTTGGGATCCGTGGCTGGTGATCACGAAGTGCTGCTCGAGCTTTCTTGTATCCAGTCTCGTGCAGTATGATATCATGGTTTTGCGATGTCAAGAGTCTCCCGACTGCCCTCAGCCTCAAGCCTTGAGCATTGGATAATAGGGACTTCTGTCCAGCTGTTGCAGGTTTAAACTTTTGCAAACGCAAGAAGCTGCAGAGAAGCCCTCAAGCTTAGCGCAACACGGCCCAAGCTTACTTTCAAATTCCGAGGAGCCTGGTCAAAACATGTGTAAGTGGGGGCTTGCAGCCAAGGACCGTGCAGGCATCATGCGCCGGCCCGGGCCCTCGTGGCAATACATCTTCGCTGAAATGCACTCGAGGGGGCAGGGCAGGAGGGGTTCAGCTGGGGGTTTAGGGTTGATGAGGGTTTAGGGCCTCAGCAGCGAGCCTCCGAGCGTTCGGTCAGGTCATTCGCGACGTAATTAGAAGACAAGGCCTTGCCTGCAGCTGTTGTGCCTGTAGTCACGAAGCCCTCTTAACCCAGGCTTGTGTGAACTCCAGAACTCCAGTCTCTGAAGCTGCGGAAAACTGATCGCTGAGACTCGAGTCGTGCCCAGCCCAGCTAGGAAGCGACTTCTCCAAAGCCCTATCTGAATACACCTAAACCTAAACCCTAACCCTAAACCCTAAACCCTAAACCCTAAACCCTAAACCCTAAACCCTAAACCCTAAACCCTAAACCCTAAACCCTAAACCCTAAACCCTAAACATTTGCAGCGGAAGCCGTCTAAGGGCCGAAGCACGACGAACCGTCCACTTGAGCCCTGACGAGGAGCCAGGGGCAGGCTCTAAACTAAAGGAGGGACCCTTACAAGGGAGCTTAGGGGTTCTTTAAGGGTTATGTAGGGGCTACTTAGGTATACTAGGGGCTATATAAGGCATCTAGATACAGACGGTAGCAGCCATGATGGGGGAGAATGAAACTTCGTGGTGGTGTCGAAGGTGAGAACACCGGGATTTAGCAGATGAGGCGTGAAGATGATCGCAAGAAGGATACAGAGCTTCTTGGATTTCTTCGTCGGGATAGAATGTTCAGCACACTTACTGCTATTTGTTATGTATGGTCATCTCGTTTATTCTGGTGTTGGGGACTTCGTAATGAAGTTCCGATGGCTCGTGGTAATACGAATTCACGCGCCCTCATGTTCACTCCGTCCTTGTAACTCGTATTCTTATTCATTAATTCGGACTTCTGACGTGGTTACAACAAGCTTGGAAACAGATCAAAGACCCACGGTCTAATAGTGATACCATGTGGCCAAGAAGAAAGGGAAAACTATTGAGAGAACCGCCCAAAACCTTTCTATGAGCTTGGAAGTCCTTCAGGGGGGTAATATCCAAACTTTTGAGTATCTGGAAAGGCAAGGCCGCCAAGAAGAATAACACCAAATGAATATTGTTTGTTGCTGCCTCATAGACCCTGGAATCCATCCCACCTGTCAGTCTTGCCCATGAATCCGCTTGAGACCCTAACTCTCCTCTATAAGTTAAACGTGTAAAAGGCAGCAGCGGCAGCAGCAACAACAACGACGACGACGACAACAACAACAACACCTACACCTAGGCCTAAATGTCCGAAGCCCCGAGCTGCCCAGACCTCAAATCAACAATTAGGAGCCCTTTAAGACACTCAGAAGCCTAGTCGCCAGGAGGACGTGGGGCTCTGGTCCGAGTGGGTGCTCGTCTTAACATGCACACAGGCATGCACTCGCTCTCGCCAGCCCCAGGATTGCACTTGGCCGAAAACCAAACCCCCCCCCCCCCCCCCCCCCCTTCCCCTCCCCCCCCTTCCCCCATATTCTGTCGACACGGCTTGTTGCAGTTTCTGCGCTTGGTGAACACTGGATGATTCTGGTCGACTTCTGTGTGTCCTTGGTTTTAACCTCGAATAGTGTGCTTGGTTTTAACCTCGAATAGTGTGCTGAAGACCCTGCTCAAGGACCAGTGAGACTCTTTCACCGGGTAAGAATGTAAGAAAGTTTGAGAAACCACACACACTTTAGCCGCTCAGGGTTTGGGATTTGTCCTATCGTACCCTGAATGCGACGCGCTCAGCCTTCCACCCGAAACTCGACATCCGCAGGTCTCAAGCCTGCCGCGAGTAGGGTTTAGGGTTTAGGGTTTAGGGTTTAGGGTTTTCCACAGGAAAGTGCCCCCAAAGCCAGAAATCCGGCAGATGCCCAGGTCACGAACTACACACATGCGGGCCTGGAACGTGCGGTCTCGACTGTCTGGGTCTCTGGCAGAAGAATCATGCGGACATGTGTGGGGCACTTTGGAATGGGCTTCGGGCTGTTTGGGGAAGTCGAGTTTCACAAGCCCATTGCACCTTGCGACAACATCGGATCCCACATCCTAAAGAATGTGGCTCAGGGTTCAGGTCTAGGGCTTCAGGGAAGGTGGGTAGACCTTCAATCCTCAGCAACTGCCTTTGACGAGCTGGATTCCAGATTTGGAATTCAATTCCCAACAGACAGAGAGCCCGGCAAAGCCCAAGCGCAAAACCACCCTGGGACCTGATAGCCTTTCGGCCCTTAAACCCCAAACCCTCAGCCCTAAACCCTAAGCCTAAGCCCTAAACCCTAAACCCTAAACCCCAAACCCCAAACCCCAAACCCCAAACCCCAAACGCCAAACGCCAAACCCCAAACCCCAAACCCTACTCCTCATGCTGTGAGGCCGAGCCGCCCTCGTGCGATCCGACAAATGGCCAGCGAAATTCACAGGCGACTGGAGAGGGCTCCGGGTTTCTTGGGGTTTTGGAGTCGAGTCGTTTATTATTATTATTATTATTATTATTATTCTTATTATCATTATCATTATCATTATTATTATTATCATCGTTATTGTTATTGTTATTATTCTCAGTATATATATATATATATATATATGGTGCGTGTGGTATTGTCAGAAAGGGGGTTGTTTTTGTCCAGGGCTGAGTAGCATGGGGCGCAGCCGGATACTTAAAATCTAAGGGGGAAAGAAAGTCTTGAGCATTGGCCTTGTTTCGGTGCTGTGAGAGTTTGGGTTCTTCGCAAGGTTTCGCAAACCTCGATTCAGATTGTTTGTTGTCTTGCGGAAGCTTTTGGATCCATGGAAATTCGGCAGTTGTGCATCATGCTGACGTTGAAGCTTTGGGGTTGGTTTAGTTCCAGTGCCACAGAAAACTCTGGACTGAGCAAGCTCGGCCCATGTCTGCAGCATACGAACCCTTGGGGGACCCATCTGTTTCCCCTTTGCTCGCCCTGGGGCAGGCGCTGGTGCTGACGTCGGAGCGTTTGTTGTTCTTGCAATCGCCTCAGACTGGGTGGCACGGGGGTCGTCTCAGGGGCGGCTTTAGGATTTGGGGGGCTCGTTCTGGGTTGAAGACCCTGCAGACATCAGCTGGAAGAACTTGGCCTTCCCGCCTGCCTTGGTGTGGTGTGGCGAGAGCATCTTCGCCTGAAGGGTCGCTAGAGTTGCAGCAGAATCCGCGCCAACTTGCACTGGCTGGGACCTGTGGGTGTGTGTTTGCACAGCCTGCTAGAGAATTGGGGTCTGACACCCGAAGATTCCGCCGTACATGCAGGGCGCCCAATGGCAACAGCCAGAAACCAAAAAAAGCGAAAGCAAACCCTGAACTCCCGCCCTGCCCAGGCGCTGTGGCAGCAGCTCGGCTGCTTTGTGACCCGGAGTTCAGGGTTAAGACAGGTTTAGGGTTAGGGTTTAGGGATTAGGGTTTAGGGTTTAGGGTCTAGGGTTTAGGGTTGAAGGTTTAGGGTGTTGAAGCTTCGATTGGGGATGTTGATGTCGCGTCTGGGGATTGTCAAGCGTCGACGGGAACCGCGTTCTATGCAAGTTTATAGCTTTTTACTAAAGCTTTTTACGAATGATTGATTCAAGGCAGTAGTCAAGCTTCTAAATTACTTGCTAATGTGTGTATCACTTAGTTGCATTTCTGATCAGTTTCAACGACACTATCACGGGGACATCTGGTGACCCTACCCTCATCTATTCTCTGGACCCTATCAAGCCTTAAACCCGTAAGGGGGCGTAGGGTTTAGGGTTTAGGGTTTAGGGTTTTAGGGTTTAGGGTTTAGGGTTTAGGATTTGGGGGCCTCAGGCTTTCAGGATTCTCCGGAAGTCCTGCCAGTGCCCCAGGCCGTGCTGCCATGGCCACAGGATGGTCAGTGGCCCAAGGCGGAAAGTTCTTTCAGCCCTTGGAAGCCATGTGTGGGTTTAGGGTTTAGGGTTTAGGGTTTAGGGTTTAGGGTTTAGGGTTTAGGGTTTAGGGTTTAGGGTTTAGGATACTTCGAGGCTCAAGGTGTTTTGAGGCGCTCCCGTCTTAGGATCTCAGGGATCAGGGTCGCGGAGCGGGGGCTCGAAGTGGTTCTAGTTTTCGGGGATTCCTTGAGCTGCAAGGTGCGCAGTTTTGGGAGCTCTTTTCCGCTGCCCTGGATTTGTTTTACCTCAGCCAGCCTGGCCCTTTTCCCTCCACCAAATCCTCCTCCAACTGATCGAAGACCTTGAATCCCGAAACATCGAAGCCCCTAAAAGCTGAACCTTAAAGCCTCGAAGCCCTCGAAACGGTCGAAACCCAGCAAGCCTCACTCAACCTCAACAGCCACACGGCCCTAAAGGCATGCTTCAAAGTCCACTGAAACACGCCTAAACCCTGAACCCTAAACCCTAAACCCTAAACCCTAAACCCTGAACGCTGGAGCCACTTGAAGCCACACCAACACCAAACGCCGCCTGCTGCGACAGGGGTGGCGCTCTCGGGCCTCCGGCAGGTGATCGTGCCGCAGCGTGTGGAACCTCAGTTTTTGTGTTTGCAGACCTTGTCGTGAGTTTGGAAAGTCGGACTTCCAGACTTCAGAACTCTTGACCTGCTGATGGCAGCAATTCGGTAGATTGAGCAATACCGATCTGTTCCTGCTGTCGCTTGTTCCCCGCTATGGCGATCCTGCAGTTGCTCCTTGCGGCCGTTTCTGGCCTGACCTTGGCGGTGAGACCTGAGCTCGGCGCACAGACGGAGAAGGCGTCAGGCTCGCAGGAGACTTGCTGCAATGGCCCAAGCTTTTTGTTGTCTTGCTGGACGAAATCGACGGATCGGCATGGCAAAGAAAGAGGCGCTGGATCATTGCCGGGAAGTTCGCTGGGCATGTTTCGGGTTTGGGCATCACGTCTCCTGAGAGATCTCACGGTTCGAGCGGGCTTCAAGCGGCGCAAACTAGGGTGCTTGCTATTTGATTGCGAAGCTTCGTGTTGAAGCTGTTGCCTTTGCGCGCTAGCTCCTTCAAGGCCCTTCTAACTCTCTACAACCTCTTGCAGGCCCTAAAGCGCAAGCCCCCCTCCCCAGCTTTCATCAGCCCCCAGTATTTGCTAGAAGCGATGGCTACATGTAGCTTAGGGAGTTGGGGGTTTCAAAGTTGTGGGAATGAAAATGAGTAGAGATCCAGTGCACCAGATAATCAGATAGCTGAGGTCTAGGATTTGGTGTAGGGTTTAGAGTTTAGGGTTTCGGGTTTAGGGTTTAGGGTTTAGGATTCTGTCATGTTTTCTGTCGACCAAATTGGCATCTGAAGCTGCCATGTGCTTTGAAGTGGTTCTGACCCCTCAACCCTATATCTCAAACCCTACTCCCTAAACCCTATACCCCTAAGCCGAAACCACCCCAAACCCCGAACCCCAAACCCTAAACCCTAAACCCCAAACCCGAAACCCCAAACCCTAAACCCCAAACCCTAAACCCCAAATCCGAAACCTTAAACCTTAAACCCTAAAGCCTAAACCCTAAACCCCCATCCGCGGTGTGGGAACTTTTGGATGCATGGGCCTGAGGTTGTGAAACACTGCTGCTTCTCCGCATCCGCTGCAGCTCGGACGTCTTGCACGGAGCCTATCGGGGTTTAGGGTTTAGGGTTCAGGGTTTAGGGTTGAAGGGTTGGCAGTGTCTAGTTTTGACTTTTTGGGGTTTGGAAGGAGTCGGGGAAGTTTTGCCTATAATGTTCGTGCGCTTGAGAGGCCTTGTGACTTCAGGTTCAGGGCCGATAGCACATGCAGTTGCTAAGTCGACCATGCAGTTCTCCAGGCAGCAAACACACCACTAACTGCCTAAAGCCTGGCCTACACCTGGACCCAGTATCCAAGCCCATACAGCAATTATACACCATCGCCTCAACCCTCAGCCCCATTAGCCTCCGCCTCGAGGCTAAACTTTCCATCGGGAGCCCGAGATTCCTTTCTGGAGGCGTGTGCAACAGCCGCTGTCGATTGAGGATTTTGAAGGATTTTGAGGGCTTTTGAGGGATTTTGAAGGATTTTGGGGCGCCAGGGCTTTAAGCAAGCAAAGCTAGGGTTTAGGGTTTAGGGTTTAGGGTTTAGGGTTTAGGGTTTCGGGTTTCGGGTTTCGGGTTTGGGGTTTAGGGTTTAGGGTTTAAGGTTTAGGTTTTAGGATTTTAGTTCTGTGAGGCTTTTTCCAATATTAGGGGGTGCCTTATTGGGGTTCCTTTTTTTTTTTTTTTTGGGGGGGGGGGGGGTTATTTAGGGAATCCAACTATTTGGGAGATTGTATTAGGCCCCCATTTGAAGGCGGAATCAGAGCAGAATTTCAGTTGCAAGGACGGTGAGCGCGATCAGGCACAAGAATGGCAGTGAGTGTGAACCTTTGTGGGCCTCAACAATCCTCGAAGTCCTTGTGGTCCTTGTGTCTTAGAGGGTTCCAACCTTCGAAGGAGGAGTTTGCCAAGCGCGAGTCGGGCTCTTAATCTACAAATCGAAGGTTCCCCAACGCGCCCCCAAAACCCAGCCACGTTTCATCTTTGGCATGGGGTCTGAGGCGCTCAAGAGGCTCAACCCCAAAATGGCGTTCAACAGACCTCTTTGAACCTACAACCCTAAACCCTAAACCCTAAACCCTAAACCCTAAAACAACCGAAGCGGGCCATCTGACTGCAGGAGCTGTGGCAGGCCATGGTGCGCACCTCGGCCACGGGTTCGAGTGCTCAGCATGCAACGCAAGGCTTCAGGATACTACCCCAGGCCCAATCACTCTAATCTTTGGGGTCGCACCCAAGCCCAAGTCTGGCGGCGGATTGCTTACATAAACTTGGCACCCTAGGAGTGCACGGGAGTGCACAGCAGCCCCCTCAGATCCGTACAGGGGCACACAAGGGCCCAGCAGGAACAAGTGAAGTCAGCACAGCCTCGACACGGCCTTTCAAGCCCCAAGCCCCCGAGAAGTTCAAGGCCTAGAGCCCCAAAGCAGCTTGTAGAGCCTTCAAGAAACCCTTCCGCAGCGATGAAAGCTGCACCACACCTCCAACACCAGTGCGACCAGTGCGACAGCTGGGAGCCGACGCTCAGGTGCGCGCGGGATGGCCGGGTCTGCAGGGGCCCTAGCGCCCAAAGGCTTCCTGAGCCCGAAGCCTGAGAAAAATGGAGGGTTTTAGGGTTTAGGGTTTAAGGGTTGAGGGACATAGGAGTTGGATCAAGGGGTCGGAGATTCCAAAGCTCGCTTGGGTTCTTACGCTTGGGTTCTTAGAGTGGTCTGCTTGAAGGTGGCATGACCTGAAACTTAAACCCATGGTGGACAGGGTGGAGTGTCAGTGAGCGCAGCTAGCTAGAGGTCGACAACATGAACGGTTCATGTCCTCTCCTAGTTCATTGGCCCCGGCGCCCCCCGTTGCAACTGGCTGTGTCGTCGTTGCGCGCAGCATGCCTGTAGACTTTCCAGCGGCCGGCAAGTTGGAGAAGCTCGTTGGGAGTATGCCATCATCCTCATCCACCCCTGCCCCCCGCGTCACAGCACGACTTTGGCCCTGAGAGGGCGCATCGAGGATTCTTCTCTCAAGCGTGCAGAGTGTGGAGGGCTGCGGGAGTTTCGGCCGGGGGGGGGGGGGGGTGTGGCGGCCTCCACATTTAGGACCCATCTGAGTTTGCGGTTCAGGGTCTCGGGCTTTTCTCTCCCTTAAGTGCCCTAATATATACAGTTATAATAGGTTCATAAGAACCACGAACCTCCAAGTAGAGTTTCTCTCTCCCGGCTAAAGGAGGTTGAGGTCGATCGCAACAGAGCCGAGGCACGTCACCGAGTCTGACAGCCCAGACGAGCCGCCGAAGGACGGCATCGCAAGGGGGGTAATTTTTGGGGCCTTACTCATTAGAGTAGGGTTTTGTGGGTTGTTGTAGTTAACTATAATTTTGGGGCCTTAGTCATTAGAATAGGGTTTTGTGGGTTATTGTAGGAAAATACTAAAAGAGAGACGTTTAGAGGGAATATTACGAGTAATTCTTCCGACCCCCTTTTTTTTTAGGCGCAGCAAGACGGTCAAAAGGCTTCGGCGGGGTGCAGGCTTCAGGCCTTCGGATGTGGGGCGAAAGCAAGAACCCGCCAGGACCCTACGTCCTGAACCCCAAGCCAGCAGCCACTGAAGTTGGTCATAGTTGGGTATCATTTTGCATTTTTAAGAGTACTTAAACCCAATAAAATATATGTGTATATATATATATATACATATATATATATATATATTTGTATACATATTTATATGTATATGTATATATATATATATATATATATATTTATATTTATATTTATATTTATATTTATTTAGTACGATCCCAACCATGAACTAGTGAAGTTTTAGCTAACGTGGAAAATTAGAGTTTCGCGAACGATGCACACGACGAGACACAACGCCCCGTTAACCTGAAGCCAGAACCCCAAGAAGCAGAATATTGAATCCTGCCTTGTGGTTTTGCGCCTGAAGCTAGGATGTCCGGCCCAAACTCGAATCTAAGCCGATGCGTTGAAGTTGGCCGTAGCTTTACTTAGGTTTTGGAATCGGGATTGGATGTGGCTTACGACGTTATGCGGATCTTGCGTGTGTACTTTGAGCTTCAAGGTGGTGGAGACATGGAGATTCTGCAAACTCCGCAGACAGCTGCAAACCTTCGAAGTCCCCAAGATTCCAAGCACGCCCAGCACGAAAAAGCGCTTGAGAGGACTTCGTGGTGGTCGATCCCGATGCAGCCAGGGCCCTCAAGGGGTTCACCACGTCGCCAGCATACGGCAGTTCCCCAAGCACGCTTAGTGGCCCTAAACCACCCCAAGCCCGAGAAGCCCAACAATGAAGCACGTGTATCGTGCATGTCGGACCTGAGCTGCGCAGTACAACGCCGAAGGCTCTACCCGAACCTCCAGGCTGCCAATTCTTCCGACCTGAAGCCCTAAAACAGCAGTTTAGGGTTTCGGGTTCAGGGTTCAGGGTTTAGGGTTTAGGGTTTAGGGTGAAACTCGAAGGCCTTGACCTCAACTATGCCCAAGGCCTCTGAGGCTGAGCAAAGAAACCCTCAAGCGCCAGAAACGCAAAGAGACGCAAGAGGCCAAGGAATTTGCAGAACATGCCGGAGAATCCGAGTACGAAATGTCCCAAGCGGTTTGGAGCTGTTGGGGGGTGGCGGGAGTTTGGCACGCTTGGGGACCCAGGAACACCAAACTGAGCTTGTCAGATAAAAATGTCGAATGCAGCAGTTTGGACATGTAGATCCTGGGGCTCTACCTTGAACCCCTGAGGTTGTACCTTGGGTTTTGGGACCCTTTACGAACATCCTCTAACCTCTTAAATGTACATCCTGAGGGGTTCAACTTTGACTCCCCTGAGTAGATCTTCACGGGACGAATGGAGGGACCCTGATAAAGGAATCTTAGGGGCTACTTGGGTATATAGGAACTATATAAGGGTATATATAGGGGTTATATATAGGGGAACAAGATTAAGTGCCCCTTCTAGGGGTCCCTCCTAATACCCCTTAAGATCTGTTTAGAGCCGTGGGCTAAAGGTCCTCCCCCTGCTGGACCTCTCCGGGCAACGCCCCGAAGCGGCGGTGGGCACGCACCTGGGCCAATTATGGGCCTTAGCTTGCAGGACTTGCAGGGTTTAGGGTTTAGGGTTTAGGGTCTGGGGTTTGGGGTTTAGGGTTTGGGGTTCAGGGTTTTGGGTCTGAGCATGTCAGGATCTGCTGAGCCTTTTGCTTCGCAGGGCTTCGGGGAATCCAGAACGAAGCTTCCAGGCCTTCAAAGTACGCCGCGGTGCCCTGTACAAATGATCTCAACCTGACAATAGCAGTCAGTGAACCACTCGGCAACCTGCAAAGCCCGAGACCAGTTTTTGACTCACATACTAAGCACGGAGAGTCTTGGCAATGTTTCGAGGATTTTTGGAGGCTTGAGGGGACCCTAAACCCTAGACCCTAAACCCTAAACCCTAAACCCTAAACCCAAAACCCTAAACCCTAAACCCTAAACCCTGAACCCTGAACCCTGAACCCGAAACCCTAAACCCTAAACCCTAAACCCTAAACCCTAAACCCTAAACAGCCTCTTAGGCTGGCCTTTTTGCGGGCCAACATGTTTGCGCCCGGGCCTCGGTCCTGGGCTCCTTGAGCCTTACTTGGAGGTTCATGGTACTGTACTTAACCATCTTAGGGCACTTAAGGGGCTTACAAGTGGGTTATATGTACAGTTATAGTTGGTTAATAAGTACCATGAACCATGAACCTCCAAGTATTGGCCCGAAGCCCGGAATCCCGAAATTATGTCGGAGGCCGGTCTTGGGGCCTCAGGGTGCCGAGAGCCCGAAGCCACCTGGAGTCGTAGGGGTCCGAATCAAGGCTTCTTAGATCTGAGTGTGAACCCTAAACCCCTAACCCCTAACCCCTAAACCCTAAACCCCTAACCCCTAAACCCCTAACCCCTAACCCCTAAACCCTAAACCCTAAACCCTAAACCCGAAACCCGAAACCCGAAACCCGAACCCGAAACCCTAAACCCTAAACCCTAAACCCTAAACCCTAAACCAGGTCTAGGGCCTTGGAGCTTCGACCTGGTTCGCCCTGAACTCCCAGAGCCCCCCAGAGCGTGAGTCCGCATACCCTTCGAAGGCCAGGTTCCCAACCCGCTGCACTTACCCAACACGCCCTTGGCCCCCCTAAACCCTAAACTCAGGGCCTAGGCCGCCCCCTACGTTGGGGGGCAGCGCTTAAGCCCTTTGACCTCGATGGCACAAGCCGACCCAGGTCGCTCGCCTCCCACAGCATGGGGGTCGGTGGCGCCCACGATGGGCCCGGTATTCCCCAACCCTAAAAGGAATTCTCAGTAGCTTTGCCGCCTCGCACGGCGTGGGGTGGGAGAAAAGTGTAAGAGATCGGGCCAAAGTTGCTCTTCGCACCTCACGAAGCTTTCGAGCTTGTTCCGAAACCGAACCCGCACAGCACCTACGCCCTATCACAGCAAGCCCTAAACCTTAAACCCTAAACCCTCAACCCTAAACACCCAGTGAAAGCCACCTTGTGAACTTGGGTCTGGCTCACTCGGGTCCCGTAGCTGATGTCAGGGTTGCGGATTCAAGGCCTTGAGGGCTCTGGGACCCTACACATAAAACCCTAAACCCTAAACTCTACACCCTAAACCCTAAACCCTACTCTAAACCCTAAACCCTAAATCCTAAACCCTAAACTTTTTAGGGATCTTGAGGCCTTCATGGGATCATATGTGATCTTTGAGGGCCCCGAGTGCGGGACGCCTGAGGCTGCTGCCCCGGGCCCCGGCTTCGCTGCGGCTGAGCGGCATTGCTTCACTCAGGGGACCCCTAAACCCCAAACCCTAAACCCTAACCCTAAACCCTACACCCTAAACCCTAAACCCTAAACCCTAAACCCTAAACCCTAAACCCTAAACCCTAAACCCTAAACCCTAAACCCTAAACTTGGAGTTTCCAGGGTGCTGGTGGCATCTTGCGGCTAGGAGTTTGCAGGCTCGAAGGTTTGAAGGTGAGGGTCTTGGGGGGGGGGGGGGGGGGGCAGGCAGCTTTGCTTTCCGGCTTTGGGCTTTTGGATGTGTCTAGCCTCTCCACAGAGCACGTGCCTGAATGGTGAGTGAAGGGGCTGCAGGCAGGGCTTCGCGCTTCGGGTTCTTGGGGTTGCTTGAATTCCTGGAAATTCCTGGGATTCCTGGCTGGGGGTTCTGGACTGAGGTGAGGCTTTTGTTGGTAGTGCATGCGGGAGGGATGCCTTTCGAAGACTCAGTAGTTTCCAAAAGAAGTCTACAGTATCGTCCACCTCGAGAAGCTTCCAAGGCACGCTAGAACCCGACCCAAAGCCCCCCCTAAACCCTGAACCCTGAACCCTAAACCCTAAACCCTAAAACCCTAAAACCCTAACACCCTAACACCCTAACACCCTAACACCCTAACACCCTAACACCCTAACACCCTAACACCCTGACACCCTGACACCCTGACACCCTGACACCATAACACCCTAACACCTAAACCCTAAACCCTAACGGACGCCCGCTGCAAGCCCTACCAAAAGGCTGCTCTCTGGGTCGGAGACAACCCGCTTTGGCTTTCTGGAGCTGCCCGCGTGCCCAGTGTTTACATGTGTTTGCGCATCGAGAGTTGTTGTTATGATTATTTTGATTAGTCTTATTCTTATTCTTATTCTTGTTCTTGTTCTTATTCTTCTTCTTCTTCTTATTAGTTTTTTAAATTATGATTATTGCTATGATTGCCTTTTTGTGGGGGGGGGGGGTGGGGGGTGGGGCGGGTTGGCCTCTACGGTGGTGTCGGTCAGAAAGCTTCAGGCTTGCCAAGATTTGCTGAAGATAAGATGGCAGCACTCGGTTGGAACACTTTGCGTTCCAAAATGCATCTAGGGCTGTGCAGGGCATTGGGCTTCGGTCTGGAGGGCTCCAGGCAGCTGAGTCTGTATGTGTGGGGGCGGTTTAGGGTTTAACAAGGGGGCTCTTGATGCTAGGAAACTTCTGTGTCAGCTCCTCAAAGCCTTTGCTTACCGGCGAGAAGTCCTTGCAACACCCCACGCCCGAACGGAGGCAACGGCGAGTTCAGCCAAAGGCCGCAGGTGCAGGCGTTTGCTGGCAGTGGCAGCCTCCCGTCGCGAAGAAGAGGGTTTAGGGTTTAGGTTGTAGGGGTTTAGGGTTTAGGGTTTAGGGTTTAGGGTTTAGGGGTTTAGGGTTTAGGGTTTAGGGTTTAGGGTTTAGGGGTTTAGGGTTTAGGGGCTGAGGGGCTCTTGGGGTGTTGCGATCTTTCCGGGGGGGGAGTCTCGGCAGTTTCTGAGGCTCCCATTTTCGGGGCTTGGATTTTTTCTTGGGCGGTTGGGAGGTAGAAGGGGTCGGCAGATGGGATAGTTGTGGACATGGAGGGAGAAGCCCGCCCAGACTTCCGGGGGAGAGTTTCTTCAGCACCGGGCCTGCCGAGCTTGGTGACTTTTGAAGAGGTTGCAGCTGGCAGTGTCTAGTCTCAACAGAGATGGTGGCCTCAGGAGATGCTAATTGGGCACTTGGTGCTGAAGAGATTCTGTCAGATCATAGCGTCACATGATGGCCTTCTACCCCTAAACCCTACACCCTACGCCCTAAGCCCTAAACCCTAAACCCTAAACCTTCTGCCCCGAAAGGGCCTTATACATCTGGTCTCGCAGCTTAGGCAGCACTTCTTCCTCCTCAAGGAGAGACTTTGGGAGCCCAGAGTTCCAAGCCCTAAGCCCGCCAAGCTTGCGGAACCCTAAACCCTAAACCCTAAACCCTAAACCCTAAACCCGGAACCCTAAACCCGGAACCCTAAACCCTAAACCCTAAACCCTAAACCCTAAACCCTAAACCCTAAACCCTAAACCCTAAACCCTAAACCCTAAACCCTAAACCCTAAACCCTAAACCCTAAACCCTAAACCCGAAACCCTAAACCCTAAACCCTAAACCCTAAACTGCCGAGAGCGCCGCTGTCCATTTACATGGGCGCGCGAGGCTCCGACCGAGGTCCCCGACCGAGCGTCTCTACAGAACGGTGAGGGAGGGTGAAGCCTCCCGGTAGAGGAGGCCTGCAGTGCCTGGCTACGCCTCAGAAAGCCCTAATATAATTAGGACCCATTGAGGTGTTTTGGTGTTTTTTGGGGGGGTCCGGGGGGGTACCCCCGAAACAATTCCGGGCCCTGAGCTGGCAGATTCCAGGGACCCCCCCTCCTTCTGGGCTGGTGTAGGGGGCAACCTGCAAAAAAACGCTTTTTTGATGCAGAAAACACCCCGAAACGGAACCCCTGGGACCCCCCCTGGGACCCCCCTGGGACCCCAGATAGGTGTGAAGGGGGTCCCGGATACCAGGGAGGGGGTTGCAGCAGGGGGCTGAAAGGGGGGGGCCCCAGCAGGGGGGGTGCCAGGAGGGGTCCCAGAAGGGGGGTCCCAGGAAGGGGCTCTCAGGAGGGGGGTTCCAGGAGAAGGTTGCAGGGTTCCCAGCAGTGCAGAAAGGGGTCCCAGGGGCTCCTCCAAAGGGTTTCAGGGGGGGGGGTGCAGAAGGTCTAGGGCTCCCCACGGGAGGTCCCAGGGGCGTCCCAGAGGACCCCCTGGACCCTCCTGGGACCCCTGGGACCTTTCTGGGCCCTCAGGGACCTCCCTGGACCCCTAAACTGACCTTCTTCGTGGCATAGGGCGGCGTTTGCCGGACCGCCGAGCAGACTTTTTGGGACCCCCCTGCGACCGCCTTTCTGGACCCCCCTCAGCCTGGGTCTTGATTTTGACGCGTAAGCAGGGGCCGGCCAATCTGCCGAGAGCGCCGCTGTCCATTTACATGGGCGCGCGAGGCTCCCACTAAGTCCCCGACCGAGCGTCTCTACAGAACGGGGTCCGGGGGGGTACCCCCGGGGCAATTCCGGGCCCTGAGCTGGCAGATTCCAGGGACCCCTTTCCTTTTGGGCTGGTGTAGGGGACCCCTGGGACTCCCCTGGGACGCCCTGGGACCTCCCTGGCACTCCTGGGACCCCCCCTGAGAGCCACCTGTGGACCTCTTGGGAGACCTCCCTGGGACCTTCCTGGGAACACCTGGGACCCCCGGGACCTTCCTGGGCCTTGAGGGACCCCTAAACTGACCTTCCTTGGGGCAGAGTGCTGCTTGTTCTAAGGAGGGCGTCTTCTTGGGACACCCCTGCGACCGCCTTTCTGGACGCCCCTCAGCCTGGGTCTTGATTTCGAGGGGTAAGCAGGGGCGAGGCCCCTGCTTCCCCCCAGCGTTTTGGGCTGCGTGGGTCGGGGTTTGCCAAGACCCGCACTGAACATTTGACGGTTTTGGGCACCCCTCCAGTTTCGTGAAAGCTCCAAGAAGCCTCGAGCCGCTGACAGGCTCCACAAAGCTCGGGAGGCCCCACCCTGCTCTTTCTCTGTCAAAAGCAAGAAAGCCCCCCTTGAGGGGGGTTTGGGGGGTGAACCCTAAACCCTAAATGAGAATAGTTTGGGTGGTTGGGGTGGGACTACATGCTAACGCAAGCGAGCGGCCCGGGTGCTTTAAGCACCAGCGAGCTTCCCTTCTATACCCTAAACCCTAAACCCTAAACCCTAAACCCTAAACCCTAAACCCTAAACCCTAAACCCTAAACCCTAAACCCTAAACCCTAAACCCTAAACCCTAAACCCTAAACCCCCTCAACCCTACTAAACCCTAAACCCTAAACCGTAAACCCTAAACCCTAAACCCTAACCCTAAACCCAAAACCCCAAAACCCTAAACCCTAAACCCTAAACCCTAAACCCTAAACCCTAAACCCTAAACCCTAAACCCTAAACCCTAAACCCTAAACCCTAAACCCTAACCCTAAACCCTAAACCCTAAACCCAGGTAGCCGACTGCCCTCACTCACCCTGGACTCTATGGCATTATGGTTCAGGGGCTTGGGATTGGGATGTTCCACCTTATACTAACAGTCCTTAAATCCCTATCAAGGACTGTTAGAATAAGGGGTTCATGCCGAGCTCTGGGGTTTGTGTGTGTGTGTGTGTGTGTGTCTGTGTGTGTGTGTGTGTGTGTGTGTGTGGGGGGCTTCGAAGTTGCAGAAGAAAACATCGTTCTACGAAAGTGTGAGAGTAGTTGCGAAGAAGCCCGCAGAACATGTTTTGGCCAAATACATCCATGTCTGCAAGTAGGCTGCGACGACACAGACGATACATGAGCGCGTCCCATTCTGCGGCCGTCTTACAGCTACTGTACACGAACCGTTTCTCCAAGAATCGAGGCAAGCATCCCACCTTGCAACGAACTGGGGCCCCGATGGTCAACACCAAACTGCGACTCCTGCCCTGAACCCTAAACCCTAAACCCTAAACCCTAAACCCTAAACCCTAAACCCTAAACCCTAAACCCTAAACCCTAAACCCTAAACCCTAAACCCTACGCCCTAAACCCAAGTCGTTGGGGTATAACTTCACTTGGGTTCCCTTGAGTCTGAGGGTAGCTAATGGGTTTTACCAGGGGGCCCTTAATTGTAAAAGCAAAGGGCCAATACTTTAGAACCCTTTACAGAAGGTAAGGGAACAATACGAAGGGCCCAGATAACGACCCTTAGATTGAGTCCACACCACTGCTACAAGCCTCCGAAAACAGCAACCTGAACAACCGAAAAAAGCCCAAGCCAACCCTAACCCCATAACCTTGCCCCCCCCCCCTCCGAACAAAAGTCGGCAAGCCCCTTCCGCTGCTGTGGCGGTGTCCTGCTGCCGCGCCGCTGGTCCCGGAATGGCCGGGGAGCCATGCGCGGCCACTGTGTTCTGCTGCTCCTGGGGCTCTTCGTCGGGACAGGGGAGCCCCCCCGAAGAACTTGGATTCAGGTTGCAAGACCCACTTGGAGGTTCGTGGTACTTATACACCAAATATATAACTGTACTTATAACCCCCTTATAAGCCTAAGTGCCGTGTCAGGGATTTAGGAGCTAGGATTTGTTGGAGCTCTAAATCTCCTGCTGCCGGGGCTGAGGATCCTTTCTGCGTTCCAGGTTGCAGGGGTTTTGAGTTTCAAGGCTATACCCAATGAGTTGGGTTTAGGGGTTTAGGGGTTTAGGGGTTTAGGGGTTTAGGGGTTTAGGGGTTTAGGGGTTTAGGGGTTTAGGGGTTTAGGGGTTTAGGGGTTTAGGGTTTAGGGGTTTAGGGGTTTAGGGGTTTAGGGTTTAGGGGTTTAGGGGTTTAGGGGTTTTAGGGTTTAGGGGTTTAGGGGTTTAGGGGTTTAGGGGTTTAGGGGTTTAGGGGTTTAGGGGTTTAGGGGTTTAGGGGTTTAGGGGTTTAGGGGTTTAGGGGAGGATGCCCATGACCCTGTGTATGCTTTTAACGGGAAGGCCGACATGAGATGCCTCTCATCACAAGCATCGTGCACAGAGTCAGGCTTCGACACAAGGTGGCAAATGTGGAAACACAAACCAGTCTTTACAGAGTCTGGGCCCTGAACCCTCCCAAGCCCCAGATGTCTTAGTGGCTGCTGCCTTTTGGGCGCCCTTGGGGCCTCTTGGGCCTCCAGGCTTCCTGGGCGTGGGGTACAAAAGTCCCAAATCGTAGGCAAAGACGCCCTAAACCCTACTCTCTGCTACACGAACCGTAAAACCCAAACCCCAAGCCGAATGAACCTACGCTTGGCCCTGAACCTAAATCCACTTCCCCCCCAAACCCGAAACTGCAACCACACCACCGAGAAGGAACCACACGCGCAATGTGCGCAAGAGAAGAGAAACGTGTTGTTCCAGCACACCAAGAGGTTCTATCTTCGAAGAGTATGGAGTTTAAGTTGAAGTTTAGGACTACGGGACTGAGGCCAAGGGTTTCAAGGGTTTTGGTGGCACTCCTCCAAAGCAGGACAACATCCCAGAATGCCTCGGATGAGATCAGCGATGGGAGCGACAGCAACGGCAGCAACGACAGCAACCTCACGGACAACGCCACCCTGGAGGCTGGCTGAGGGCTTAACCGGGCCCGAATGCTCATGGATCCGACGAGCTTTAGGCACGGTGGAGCTTTCCATACCCTCTTCAACCCGAATCCCGCACACATTCGGGGTCGAAGGGATTCGACTGCCTGAGTGTCCCCTTAAACCTCGTCTGAAAGCTTCCATCCTTCAACCGCATCTCTTTGCACCATCCATGGCCGGAAATCCGAAGCTGAGTTAAAACCCTCGCTAAAACCTCGATCTTCTTATGCCGGCCGAACCCTGCACGTCTCGACCAAGCTTGACCACCTCTGTTTAGGGTTTAGGGTTTAGGGTAATCAAACCCATCGCCTCTCCAAAAGGACAGCCTCGCCGTTTCGGTGACCTGCTACCCCGAGGAGGACATCCTCCTCGGGCACCTCTGCAGCATAATGTCTTTAGCGCTAGTAATATGGGGCTCGGAATAATTACGAATGGTATTCCCTTACGGTCCCTTTGTAACACTATAGTAACCCCCAAAACCTTATTCTAATAGGCTCTCCCCCCGGAGGGAGAGAGAAGCAGAAGGAGAAGAAGGAGAAGAAGGAGAAGGAGGAGAAGAAGAAGGAGAAGAAGGAGAAGAAGGAGAAGAAGGAGAAGAAGGAGAAGAAGGAGAAGAAGGAGAAGAAGGAGAAGAAGGAGAGGAAGGAGAAGAAGAAGAAGGAGAATAAGAAGAAGAGAATAATAATAAAAAGAACACGAAGAAGAATAAGGCCAATAATAAGACCAACAATAAGAGAAATAAGTGAGAGAGAGAAAGAAAGCAAGAACAAAAAACAAAGCAAACACCAAGGCAGTAAGGCAGCCGATTTCCGGTCTTGGGAGTTGGCTCTTCGGCACACACTGAGACCGTAGACTATGACTCGTATGGCCCATTTCTACTTCAGCTGTTGGAGAAAATTGCCGACATGCACTCCTCACGACTAGAGTTTATAGGGTGGGGGTTCAAGGGGGGGTAGGAACCCCCCCCCCTCCCTCAAGAACCCTAAACCCTAAACCCTAAACCCTTACCCAAAACCCTAAACCCTAAACCCAAAACCGTAAACCCTAAACCCTAAACCATAAACCCTAAACCCTAAACCCAAAACCCTGTAAAGAATCCCAAACCATCACCTTCTGAGCCGCCGCAGAGGAACGCAGAGACCTGCGTGCTGAAGGGTGACCTGGCGCCGGTAGAAGCTGCTCGGAGCTGTTAAGGGTTTAGGGTTTAGGGTTTAGGGTTTAGGGTAAGGCTTCAGGGCCCCCAAAAGAAAACCCTCAGCAGTTCCCGAACCCCAAAGCGATTGAAAGCTTGAAGCAGAGGTGCAAGGCATGTCCCTTCCCCGAAGAAGCCCAGCGCATCGACCCTCGAGAATGGATGTGGGGTTGGAAGGCTTGTTGGGTTTAGGGTTTAGGGTTTAGGGTTTAGGGTTTAGGGCTATGATAATATGGTTGCTGGGCCACCAAGGGCGGGCTCCGGAGAGTCCCCCCCAACGAAATGAAGCCATCCAGGCCAAGTCGGGGGTTAGGGTTCAGGGTTCAGGGTTTAGGGTTTAGGGTTTAGGGTTTAAGGTTTAGGGTTTAGGGTTTAGGGTCACTCGTGCGAGGTCTCACACTTCTAGCCTTGCGGTCACTTTGTTTTGAGATTTCGGGTTCGCGCGGCGAGATGGTTTTGTCTTTGAGCCCTGAAACACGGATAGCATGGTTTGACTACCTAGCGACCACCGAGTCCAAGTCCTGAGCTACAACCTTCAACACCGCCCACTACGGGGGCACAGCCTGCAAGCCCCATCTGGATACATCCCGGGCTGCACAGGGCCATGGATGCATGTGGGTACCCAAGCCTTGGCCACCCTTCATGCGCACAGCACATAACGAGACCCGATATCTAACCTGAAGCCCGACACCCTGGAACGTCAGGACTGGAACAGACTCTCTTTCAACATCCTCCAGACGGAGGCGCGGGATGTGGGCATCTGGGTTCCAGCCTCTTTATTTCGGCGGAGCAGATTCTTGGCAGTAAGCTTGAGGGCTGTTGGGGACCGTAGGCTAATAATACAGGCAGAATTGACATCGCAACCCGAACAATACCATTCTCATCATCATTATCATCATCACCATCATCATCATCATCATCATCATCATCATCGTTATGATGATCAAGATGAATATGATTATTCGTACTTGTTTTTCTGTTTCGCCTCTCCTAACACTCATCACGAGGACAGCCTGGAATGTCCCGAGCCCTTAACACTAAACCTGAACTTGCTCGGTTCTGGACCTAATCCTTAAGCCTCGGAACGCCTCAGCTTCACCCTGAATCCGATGCCTAACTCAGTAACTGGAAACACGGAACCTTTGCAAACCGCACCTCACGAAACCCAACGGCCAACCAGCCGTTTTTTGCAACCTGGGTCTCCAACAAAGCCACACTCAAACTAGCCGGCAGGAAAGAACCAGAAGGTGTGCTTTTCTAGGGTTTCGGGTTTAGGGTTTAGGGTTTTTGAGTCAGCAAGCTTCGGGAGGAGGCGAGGCCTCGCAGGGTATCGGGTCCTTGCCGCCAGAACTGAGACTGTGGCAGGTTGTCTGCCGAGACTATGCTGAAATCGCGCCCTGCAACGTCTCCGAGATGGTTGTCTACGTGCCCTGGCTTGAAACTTTATCTTACACCCTACAGGCTTCAAGCCGCCAAGTCCCAACCCACAACCCCTACCACGCTACAAGGTCTCTAGCCGAAAGAAACGACCACGCAAACCCTAAAGCTGAAGCAACTCAGAACACTCAGCACTCAAACTACGTCTCGTAGAGCCGCTGAAGTAACCCAACGCCCCTACGCAGCCCAACGCATACCACCCTACAGTGTCATGGCGCCCTGGGCGCAGGAGGATGGTTGGCCTGTTCACCTAGACGTCGTCGAGTCATTCCGCAATGGGGGCCCTGCCGACTGGGTTCAGTTGGTCGCCCGGGGCCTGGCGGTCTGAGTAGTTTAGCAGCCAATGGCAGCTACGGGCCACGGGTTTGGGGTGATTTCGGGGGCTCGGGTTGAAAATCCGGGGCATGGTCCCCCTTCTTGCTTAGGCATTTATGCTCCCCTGGCGTCATGGAATGAGGCTGTGGTTCCAATTTTATGCAGGCAGGAATTGTTATTGTCAATGACGACTACCTCTACGTGGACTGGACACTTCGTTTTTCCGTTGTGGATGCGGGCTGGTGGGACTAGTACGGCTCCCTGAAAATTTCTGATGCATCTGACCGAGGAGTTTTTTCCCAACGCTCGAGATTCATCATGTCTGCGACGCACATGCCAGTACCAATCAACCGAGCAAGGCCTACGTGACCCCAGCTCCTCAGGGCGCTTTGAGGACCTAAAGCCTAGGTTCGCACAAACATGTCTTGCAAATCTGAACATGAGAACTGCTGGAGTTAATGCCCAGCTGCGTGAGACCATCCACAAGACAGGCCGAAACAGTAGGCACACTATACGCGCACGATGTGAAACAAAGTCGTTGTCAACTTGTAGGTTTAGGGGCTTTAAGATGGGAGTCAAGCGGCTTGAGTTTTGGCCATGTTTTACACGATAATCGGCTCGGGCTTAATTCGGTTTTGTGGGTGTGGGAACATGGAAAAACCTCCACTCTGAGCCTCAGTCATGCCACACCGCAACGGTGAAGGCTTGAGGGCTCAGGAAGGAGGCCATTCCGGCAGCGTATATACGTGGGGTGTTTCTTTGGCATGCTTTCGCTCGAAACCTTGGCTTTACTGTTGATCTGAACCCTGGACACCCCGAGTGCCCTTCAAGCTGCCTTCGACACCTGAGTCCTACCTGTTCGGGTTCTAACCTTCTTGCGTGCAGCTTTGGACTTAAACATTGCAGATCACGCCCGAGGCCCTGAGCATCATATCCTGGTGGGCAGCCCAAGCCTTAGAGCTGTCTTGGTAGCAACTCGAGACCTTGGGTTTTAGATGAGAGCTGGTTAAGCTAGCCGTGTGACGTAACTGGTGAGGCTCAGAGTTTAGAGGCGGCTAGGGGCTTTTCAGGGTTTCGGATTGGGTCCTGCATTGCGTTTCTGTTTTCGTGGTGTAGCTCACACACCGACACCGGCAGATTAATTTTCCAGCCCACGGTGATGTCGAAAAGAGAACCTCGGGTCTCTACCCTGACTTCTTAGCCACATCATACACGAGGTCGTCAGCTTTACTGCTGAAAGGCAAGCCTGTTTTTCGCCTTGACGTGTAGCAGCTCTATCCTCCGCGCTCTCGCCTTTGCCGGCCAAGGTTAGTTTGCTGCTGGGACTTTGCCTTTGTTACCGCCGCTTGGCAAGAATGGGCATCCCTTCTCCGGTCCCGGTTTGGGGCTTCTTAGCCATTCCACCTAAAATCAAACCCCAACTCTAATACTCTTGTACGCCCTCTCTACACCACCGCACTCCCTGTGTCCAAACCCAAAAGCTCTTAAGCGTCAGCTCCTTCAATCTAAGCAGCATCACTTGAGCCCCTGACTCTGACCTTCCATCGAACCCCAGACCCTGCGGCAACACGCCATCCTCCCTAAATCCCCACCCCCGGACCATGCTGCACCCAGGCAAGACTTCCCACTAAACTGAACCCAGCCTACACTGCAGGCCTACAGGCCCCCAAGCTTCCCAGTCTCGAGGCTGGTGGGATCTCGATCCTCATGCCTCACGTGACGCGCTGCTGCAAGGCAGGGTCGTGGCCGTGTGTGGGCAGGTCACAGTAAGGAGTCGCAGCCCAGGGTTCGGACAGAGGTTGCGCCTAAGTTGGGCTTTGGTCTTTGGGGGGCTTCTTGGGTGCGGAGGCCATGGGGCTGCAACTAAACCATCGAGCTTCCCCTCATCGCTGCAGTTCCACGACCACCATCTGAAGCAAAAACTGGCATTCAGTTGCAAGTGCTGGCGCCCCTTTCTCGTTCTAAGTCTGGCATCTCCGGCAATATTTTGCGCGTGTGTCGTAGCGGCCGTGCCTTCGAAGTGAGAGGTTCACACGGCTCAGGGCTCCTAAGTTTAGCCCCCCGCCCCCCGAAACTACTATACTCTTTAGGAGACAGCTTCTGCTTTCCCGGAACATCCCAAGGCACGAGATACCTTAAACTATCCTCAGCTGTAGTTTCTAAGACACTTGGTGAAGCTCTGGATGCAGCAAGGGTTTGGGGGCAGGCAGCACTCCTGCATAAACCATGCGTCCACGGCCATGATTTTGAAAGTCTCAAGGCCCCAAGGCCTCGATACGTCGCCGTGTAACACCCCCGCCAGAGAGTTCGGCCAATATGCCCCGGAGCCTGCAGCCCGCAGTTTGATCGGCTTAGGGTTTAGGGTTTAGGGTTTAGGGTTTAGGGTTTAGGGTTTAGGGTTTAGGGTTTAGGATTTAGGGTGTAGGGTTTAGGGTTTAGGGTTTAGGGTTGCCAGGCTTGCTGCGCCAGCTGGTCGCCCTGTCTCTTGCGCCTTGTGGGCATCGGGGGGTGTCATCCCCAACACCCGGAAGCCCGAACATTCAGCGGTATAAGGAGGGCCTAAACCCTAAACCCTAAACCCTAAACCCTAAACCCTAAACCCTAAACCCTAAACCCTAAACCCTAAACCCTAAACCCTAAACCCTAGAAGGGACCCTGAATGTTCCCCTATATACTGACCCCCAAGGTCCCTGATAAGGGTCCCTCCACTAGTCCCTTGAGAACACCGAAATCCACAGCCCACCCAAAACCCTCCTCGGTTCTGCTCAAGGTGTTGAGGCCTTGAGAGCTTTGACAAGTTGGACTCACGTTGGACTGGGTATTCTACTGCAGGGTTTCAGAAGGGGCACCCCATAGCTTCTGTTGATGATGTCCATGCAGGGTCCAGGCCATTGAGGTGCTACAGAGCGAGGGCTTATGTTCTTGGGCAACAGTCACAGACATTCATTCTGCAACACAGATGAAACTGCTGATATACCGGCTTCCATTTGTTCAAGAAAAAACGGTTTGCAACACCGTTCTAGAATCATTCGACTGCTGTTTCTTTTTGTTTCTGCTGACCGACAGCAAATTTTCTCCAGCTTTAACAAGCGGTTGCCCCTTAACCCTCTTTTTGGCAGGTGGGCGTTTCAATCTCACTGCTATGACGGAAGGGCATTCTGTAGATGATGGCTGCCCACTTCACCTGCTGCTAAGACGAAGCACGACAAATCTCAGAACCCCGCGACTCTGAGGGTGTGCTTTGGTATCTCAGCGCGTGGGGCTCGCCACGCCGAGGCACTTCGGGTTTGGGTTGAAAGTTTGAAGGGGGGGTGAGAGGCCTGAGCCTTCCGAGCTGTTTAGTGCGCTTTTTCAGATTTTCTGTTGGGCCGTGTGCTTCGCCTGGCACATGTTTGCAGCGCATGGGGTGGCCGAGTCCATGTATGTCCGAACACTGATGACATCTTGCTTATGTGTCCATGCTACGCTAGCGCGCCCATGCAGGAGGACATTCCGCGTCTGCACGCGATGCGCGCGCCGATTTTGCCAGCACTCCTGCGAGACCCCACGCGTGCACGCGCGATGCATCCGACGTAGCGGTGCAATCGCAACCAGCGGGCTGATGATCCCATTGGGTCGAGCTTCCTAGCGCCGCTGAAGTGTGAAGGGTTCTGATTCAACGAAGCCTGAGCCAGGGCTCCGTACGCCGGCTTGAGCTTGAACTTTCGGTCCTCATGTTGTCGTCGGAATCCAAGTCATGTTGGGGTGGAGGCGGGAGAGTGGCGGACATTGCTGGGTACCCACTGTTGCACAGTACTCGTAGAAAATAGAGTCGCTGGCAGATGAATGCAGCCCTAAACCCAAACGGCCTAGCTCCACAACCCCTTGCTTTTGGCAAAGAGAGGCGGCTGGTTCTACGCGCCACTTGCCGGCACTGGAGCCGCCTGGGGTTGCTGCAAACTCCATAGCGTTGGAACATGGTTTAAGGACCATTAGAGCTGGGATTCCCTTTTAGTCACCTTGTTTGGGTATGAGGATAATGATGTTCCAACTTTTGGGAGTTTACTGCAGGCCTTGGGTGCTGCGTTCACGATTCACGAGCTCAGTTCTGGGAGCCGATATGAGGGTGTCAGTCGGCTTCGGACACTTGAGGCACGTTAGGCCTTCTGAGGGCTGCTTGAGGCCTGTTGCAGTTCATGAGGGGCGCGCCTGTTCGAAAGTCTGTAGTTCAATAGGAGTTCTACCAGTACAAGCACAAACCTTCCGTCTGTGTCAGAGCTGGACCTGCGTTGCAGAGAGTCTGGCAGACTTTAGAGAGTGGGCGGGGAATGATTTCGGAATAGTGCTTTCAGGCCCAGGAAGGGATATAAGGATTAGGACAATCAAGTAAATAATAGGCCAGGTGCAGCATCTCGAGCTGGTCGAATGCACAAAATCTTACAACATGTTGTAATGTGCAGCATCGGGCATGTCGGACGGATCAAGATGTACTCGTTGAGTAACTCCAAAATGCAGAAATCTCCATGGGATCAATTCAAGCGCTGCGGCGACTTTCGCTTTTTGAAGCGGTCGAACACCCCGAAATGCAGTCATGCGCAGTTTCTAGTCGGACAGCCGGCGCAGCCTGTCGAACACCTAGAAAGTGTGCCATGGCTGTGGTTCAAGCGTCGATGCTGCTTGCTGCTTGCTGCTAAGAAGCTTGATCAGAGTGTAACTTAATCGTGTAATGTACCCCTTGCGGCACCATGGCATGCAGTAAATGACAGCATGTCGAACAGTTCAACACCTCGAAATGCGGCCGTTTTCGGTGTTTCGATCAGTCAATCGAAGAGCTCAGAATGCTTGAGTTGTTTGAGGCTGCCATATACCAAGTTGTTTTGCAGTTTGCAAGAGAGGAGCTCTGCAACACTTGAAAAATCCACAATGTGCCGTGTTTGGAGCTGCCGAGGACCCAGGAGTGCAACTTGCAAGAGAGCTGCGCCAAACCGTTTTTCAAAACATCGCCGTGCCACAAAGACAAAATGGACAAACCTAAACCCTAAACCCTAAACCCTAAACCCTAAACCCCAAACCCTAAACCCTAAACCCTAAACCCTAAACCCTAAACCCTAAACCCTAGTGTGGGTTTTCCGGTGCTTTCAGGCCGTACTGCCCCAGCTCGGAGCACAAGGACTGCCTTTCGTGCGCCCGGGATTCAGTCGTATCTGGTATCTCATAAGTCACAAGCGAACCCCTCAAGCCCCGACTTGCCAGCACCACAACCTTTGGGGTTTAGGGTTTGGGGTTTAGGGTTTAGGGTTTGGGGTTTAGGGTTTAGGGTTTAGGGTTTAGGGTTTGGTAGGGTTTAGGGTTTATGTCGGGTTCAGGGCTTAGGGTTCACAAGGAGGGGGTTTGAGACGTAGCTCAGCCAACGGTTAGCAGATTGCGGGTTTAGGCATGTTTAGTTTGGCGGTCAGCAGGCTGCTTGCAGCGAGTTCTAGCCCAGTTCCAACCCGCTCCTCAAGCCCTCCACGCTCAGCCTTCGACAGAAACGCCTTCCGGAAACCCAACGAAGCACCCTCACAATAACACTTGCACAAAGCCCCCAAACAAGAAAGCTCAAAACACACCCGACGCCGCAATCACCCCCAACAACACAAACTACTCGAAGCCCTTAATCCTTTCCCCCTAATATTAAAACCCCCCCCCCCCCCAATATATTATAACGATCATGCGGGCATTTAATATTAGGGGGTAGGGGGGAGGTTTAATATTGGGGGGAGGGGATTAACCCTAAACCAGGAGATGTTTCGCTTGGGCTTCTCCTTCTGGTGCTTCGCAAACTCCGGCGTCACACACGTCTCCGCCTTGGCACTTGCTGTGCTTGGAGGTTCATGGTACTTATGAACCAACTCTAACTGTACTTATAGCCCACTTATAAGCCTCTTAAGTGCCCGAATATGGTTATAGGTACAGTTATGAGTACAGTTATAATTGGTTAATAAGTACCATGAACCTCCAAGTAGAGTCCTGCACCCAAGAGTGCACGTTTCTTCAGGGTTGGTGTTGTTCGGGATCTAGGGATGTTTTGATGGGTCCTGAATGTTGAGAGAACTGCGCGGAACGTCGCAACCGATGCAGGCTGATGTGTTTGGGTCTCTGTCAAGAATGCGAATGGTACTAGGGGCTGGTCTCACAAAACAATGTGAGCACAAAATGGGCTGAAGACTTGACCTTCACCTCTCCCATCGCCTCACAGGTTGAAATTCTCGGGGTCTGTCAGGGGAATGTGTCAGGCGGGGTCGAAGGTAACCGTCAAGCCCCCTCTTCTCGCGTTGCGGCGCAGCCATGTCTCTCCGGAACCCGCCCCTGCTGTGTGATCTGCAGGATGTGTGTGTTTACGGAAATAAGGAACCCCTAATATAAACCCACCCAAATAGTAAGAACCCCTTATACTGAGGACCCCAATAAGGTACCCCCTAATGTCGGAAACCCCATAAGATGCCGCAATCTTCGCTTTTTGAGCAGGATCCTGTACCCTGAAACCTGATAGGACTGATCTGTTGAAGACCCCTATCCCGCAATCCCAAAGCAGTAGGCTCTTGACTCGGCACCGGACACCAATTACCCGTAAGTTCCAGCCCTAAACCCTAAACCCTGAACCCGAAACCCTGAACCCGAAACCCTAAACTCTAAACCCTAAACCAATAGGGTTCAGGGGGTCAGGCCGTGCTTTGCTTCGGCGGCGCTGTCTTCCACACTGTCGGCCCCTCAAGACGGAAGCCCTTCCTTGTTCTGCTCTAAGTTTCGGGTTTAGGGTTTAGGGTTCAGAGTTTAGGGTTTAGGGTTTAGGGTTAGTGTTTACTAGAGTTTAGTGTTCAGTTCCCTCAGTTCCGAGGCAGTTTTGACTTCTCAGAGACGTGGGTGGTTCACAAAACAATGCCATGGTGTTGGGTTGAGGGTTCCCTAAACAGCTAGTAAACCCCAGTTCGACTTCCCAAAGCCACAACCCTGCTAGCTCGGAATCCAAAAGCCGAAAGTCTGATGAGTCTAACGTTGAGTTGCAGGCTTCAGAGGAGTTACAGTCTCAGCCGCAAGACCCAAACCGACTGCCATAAGCAGAACAAGCACAAGAACCGCTGCGCAAAGAGACGTGAGCTGAGATCTTCATCCTCCGGTCCCTCTATCCGGAGAACATCATCTTCCTTCCCAGCACTGAGGCCAGGGGAGCCCCTGAAGCTCCGCAAGCACGACCCCAGCACCACCCAAGCACAGGCCAAGCACGGGCCAAGCACTGGCCAAGAGAAGCCCAGTGTAGCCCTAGAAGGATTTAGGGTTTAGGGCTTCGGGACAGTCGGTTATGATGAGGGGCTTGCCGCAATGCCCTAAACGTCGGGATGTTTCTATCGAGCGCCCAAGAGGTTTTTAGCAATCTCGGGCACAGCCTAAAGGAAAAGGGTCGGCACACTTGAGACCAAATGTTGAGTGACGATGTGGCGCATGTTTGACCAGGAAGGGGTGGCACGAACTGACCGCATAGGCTTTTGGGATCAGTGCCTGTTCGATTCACGGGTGAGATCGGGGTTTGTGCCGTCCATGAAGCAGCCCAGACCTAGCTCCCAAAGCCCCAACCCCCAAAATCCAGCCCTGCAGCCTATCGATGGCCCACAGAACCCAGAGAAACAGTTTGGGGTTTAGGGTTTCGGGTTTCGGGTTTAGGGTTTAGGGTTTAGGTTCAAAACACATAGCCAGGTGCCGAAGTTTTTGGAGACTGTCCTGGAGGCAAGCCCGGCGTGCAGCAGCCCGGGCCTTACAAAAGGGGACAAGCGGGCCTCCGAGAGGAGCTTCTGGGGGCCCTTCTTTCGAGAGGTGTTGGGAAGAGGGGTTTGAGGGTTTCAGGGTTTTGGGAAGCGAGGTTTGAGAGGTTTGCCGACTCTTCCTGCAGGATGCTAGGGCCTAGCAGCTAGGCGTTGACGGCCAACATTCCGCCTCAGAAGTTTCTGTTGCAAACGGAAACTTCTTCGGGCTGCAAAGGGTCATTGGCCGATGGAGCCTTTGCAAGCCCTTTAAAGCCTTAACACACATGTGCCCAACCCTTGAGTCCTCCAAAGTCCTCAAGCACGCTGTGTCCCGTACTGGTAACCCGGAAGCCCTTCAGCCTGCGCCCCCGAACCCCACGCCCAAAGCAAAAGAATCCACTCCAAAGCCCTGGTTGTGCCAAAATCTCCTTTTAAGGATTTTTTTTGTAGGTATCCTCTGTCACCCAGCGCTTGCAAGACCTGTGCTAGAAAGCCTGTAAAGGGAAGGGAGAGCCCCGAGCATTCGGCCCCTGGACCATCAAGCCCTTATAGTTCCGACTGGCGCCATGTGTATACAACCTTCCGCATGTTGCAGCCTGCCCAGGCCTGCACCACGAGGATACAGATGTGTCTTTATGTGTTTTTTAGGTTGTCGGGCTTCAGGGCGGAATGAAGGCATGGGTTTGTTTTGAAGTTTTGTTTTGAGGGAGGGATGCGGACGAGCTTAGTGGGGCCGAGGTTCTCTGCAAAGATGCGAGTGTTGGAGTTGAAGAAAATACCTTCAGCTGCAGCTTTCAATCCCTAAATTCTTATACACTGTGATCGCAAGAACTAGAGCTCGTGGCCTTAGGGCCTTAGGGTGTATTAGGGTGCAATCTGTGTGGCTTCGGGATTCAGAGGGTGGAAGGTTCTGGCTGATGCAGCCTTTTTCTTTGTGGGGAACCAGACTCTTACTGCTTGCGGCCTGAATAGGATTTAGGGTTTAGGGTTTAGGGTTTAGGGTTTAGGGTTTAGGGTTTAGGGTTTAGGGTTTAGGGTTTAGGGTTTAGGGTTTAGGGTTTAGATGTGGAAGACGAACCTCTCACCTGGAGTGCCACGCCATGGGCCATGTGAAGCCAGTAGCTGAGTAGGCCTGAATCACGTTGGGTTTTTGTCCGTGCAACCCCCAAACATTGCGCTTGCTGTCCCTAAGCCCTAAGCCCTAAGCCCAATGCCCTAAACCCTAAACCCTAAACCCTAAACCCTAAACCCTAAACCCTAAACCCTAAACCCTAAACCCTAAACCCTAAACCCTAAACCCTAAACCCTAAACCCTAAACGTGCAGGAGGCCGACGTCGCCTTTACCTGGGAGAATGGCCGTGCGGAGCTGAGTTTCACAGAAGGCGTCCCTTCGCGATGTCCGGTGTTACCATCTCCGTGCCGGGATTTTTACTTGGGGCCGTAACTTTGTAGTTGTTTCTCTATGACCGAGGTGGGTGTTGGAACAACTTATGTTATCGAGATTTTGGAGTATAATTATGAAGCTCGCGTTCGGGCTCCGAACCGAAGCTGCTTCCTTTTTTTCGGCCACCCCCAAGCAATCGTTCCCAACTACCGAAGGGTTGGGTTTCTATCTCGAGAGGAGGGGGGCTAAATGAGATCCCTGAGCCCAACTCGGAACGGAACAGGTAAGAGGAGCCAGAACAGACCGGAAGGGGACCCCTGCCGGAACGGAGCGGAACGGAACGCCGGAGCGGAACGGCATGCTGGCTCACAGCTGAATTGAGACCAAGCTCCAAAGACCACTTACCCACACAGCCTGACAGCATCACGCACGAGGAACAGATGACCTCCGCCTGAAGAGTTGGAAGCAGGACCCGGGGGTAATGTCTACAAGATCGGCTTGCTGCGCTCCAGGATTGAGTTTTGTCGGGCCTCTGTGGTTCGGGGCTTCTGGCTGATGGAGGTTTGAGGGTTGCTTGATGCGGCTATTTCTCCATACCCAGCTTAGTGTCTTCTCCATACCCTAGCTTAGTGTCATCGGCTTTCAACTTTTCACTTTGGCCCACCTGGTGGCTGAATACGTTTTGCAAGAAGGAGGCCAGACAAGAAACCTCAAGGGCATAACACAAGATCTCACAGTCTATGTCATATTTAACATCCCAAGCCCTATAAAAGACCCCAGCTTGTACGCCGGAATTTTGAAGCCTGATCGACGACAGGAGCTTTGCAAGCGAAGCAATAACTGCCTCACCTTAGAGATTCACATCCGCCCAGCAGACACTTTCTCCACAGGCCGGATTTTGCTGTGCTGGGTCGGGAAGAGGGGCTGACTACTGTAGTGAAAATCGCCGCATCCAGTTCGCGAAATGCGCTTTAAAGGGGTTACACCAGTTGCGCGCAGGCTCGATTCAGTCGTTGGGCTACGCCTTCTTCCTGCGTTTGAAGGACCAGCCCGGAATTTCCCCGCCCGGAATTTCCCCGCATCGGCACCTGCGTACGGGTTTAGCCAAGGTCATGATGGGAACCAGGTCGAGCCCAAATGACCGCGGGCATTGAACATTCCATGACCACAGGACTAGAACCTACAGCAGGCTTAAGTTGCTCGTGAGCGGCAAGTTTTTCCATGCTCTCTCAGAAACAGCTCTCGTGGGATCGCCCGAGCTGCCATTGGTTCGCCATGCATGGCCTCCTATAGGCTGAAGAGCTTTGTGGTTTCTTAAGGAAGCTTCCAGGGTGTCGCGGTCAAGCCAGAGAATTGAGTTGGAGCTGAGAACTCGGTGAAACTCGAGCTCTGACGTTTCATCCAGCAGAGCTTCCTTGCGTGTGCTTTGCCGCCTTCCTGCTGTTGGTCTTCAGCTGTGAAATTAAAGTCATAATCCGCATGTTCCACATGTAAGCCTCTGCGAGGACATGCGGCCGATCAAGGAGGGATCCGTGCAGGTCTACCAGGCGCAGGGTTTCGAGTGCGCGTAGAACCTGGCAACCTCATGGTCCAAAGCTTCATCAACTTGTAACACTCTGGGAAACCCAGTCTAGGGTTTAGGGTTTAGGGTTTAGGGTTTAGGGTTTAGGGTTTAGGGTTTAGGGTTTAGGGTTCAGCTTACCCATCCGACCCAGCCTACGAGCCTGAAGACCCTCCCGAAGACCTTCCGAATGGCCAATGCATCCGGTTGCTTGACAGGCACTCGTCCGCTCCAGCTGGCTCTTTCGCCGCCGGGCGGGTGTGCCTTGGCCTGCGGGAGTTTGAGATTTCTAAACCCTAAACCCTAAACCCTAAACCCTAAACCCTAAACCCTAAACCCTAAACCCTAAACCCTAAACCCTAAACCCTAAAACCTAAAAACCCTAGACCCGAAACCCCACCATCCTCGAATCCTCAAGCCGTGGGTGGCCATGCAGCATGCAGTTTTTGAGGAGTGCTGGAACGATTTAGGGTGTAGGGTTTGGGGTTTAGGGTTTGGGGTTCTAGGGTTTAGGGTTTAGGACTTCAACTAAAAAAGTCGTGTTGGGCAGCTTCCTCCTTAACGAGACATCTCGAATCGCTTTGGGCCAGCTCTTGGGATCCCGGGTTTCACTTTCGCCACCAAGAGGCACGACACCAAACCCCGGAGTCCCTGTGCAGCACCCAAGTCTCCTCTTCCGCGACTGCCATAGGGCTCGGAATCATCACTAAGAGTCTTCCCTTATGGTCCCTTCAAAAAGATACTCTAAGAAACCCCTGAGAACCCCATTCCAATCCTTAAGGCCCCCTTTTTTTACCCATTTACACTCCGAACGGAAAGCGGAAGTGGCGCAGTGCAGGTGGGAATCTTCCTCGAGCGCTTCGTCACGAACCTGCTGATGCCCCTCAGCCAGGTTCAGGGTTTAGGGTGCCGGGTTTAGGGTTTAGGGTTTACGGTTTAGGGTTTAGGGTTCGGGAGTCCGGGCTGTAAAGCTGCTCCCCTGCAGAGTTGGGGGGGTTGGAGGTTGAGGCCTTAGGGTTTGTCGGGATCGCGGACGACTCAGCAAACGGCTCAGACCCCGAGCTCCCCTAAGCCCTGCACATGCTCCTAAACTTACAGCTTGAGTCTTCACAGCGCAATGCGCAGCACAGGTGCGCAGAGAAGCAATCTACGGAGCAGACTGGCGCAAGCCTCGATCCACGAAAACGTGTGAGTAGAGCCGAAAGGACCGCATCGGAGTTTGTAAAAGCCCAGTAGACTCAACAGACCGTCGACCGTAGTTGTACATAAATCCACCTCGGCAACAGCCATCTCTGCCCGCGGCTGTGTGCACGATGCTGCGGGTGTGGATGGCTTCCGGGGTGGAGCACGCTGTGGCCCTTGAGCAGCTGGCAGACTCAGAGAGGACACCGGAAGCTTCCGCCGCCTTTTTGGGCTTCGGCTGTTACGGTGGTAGGTAAGTTCGGTCATGTTGATGGTAGGGTTCAGGGCCCCCTGTCGTCCCAAGTGCAGGACTGCAGAGAGACCTGTGCTGGCCTTGATGCTTGGGTTTGTTATTTCCCTGGGTTTAGGGTTTAGGGTTTAGGGTTTAGGGTGTTTTCGCTATGTGTTCTGCCCAGCAGTGCTTGCATCTCCATTCCCTGCGTGAGAAGAGCGTAGGGCCATCCCGGAAAGCGTGAAGCCGAGGAAGCAGCATCTGAGCAAGCTCTGCGGCGTGCCGCGCTTTCGGCAGCGGCTTCTGTGTGGAAGCACCTGTCTGCAGGACAGCCTCAAACATCCAAGGCTTTAATACAGGGGTCGGAATAATCACGAAGAGTATTCCCCGGTGGTCCCTATAATTTTTTTTATATTAACCCCCCAAAAACCCTATTCTAATGTTTTTTGAGGCACCTATTTTAAGCCATTGGGGGGGGGGGTTAAGGAGCGAGGGTTCCCCAAGCATCCCCCGGAAGCTCGAAGGGCCAAAGTGCTGAGCCGTCGCTGAGCTCGCATGAGCGCCGCGCGCGAGACTGGGCTCCCCTAGACGGGCCCTAAACCCTAAACCCTAAGCCCTAAGCCCTAAACCCTAAACCCTAAACCCTAAACCCTAAACCCTAAACCCTAAACCCTGAACCCTAAACCCTAAACCCTAAACCCTAAACCCTAAACAAACCCTGAACCCTGAACCCTAAACCCTAGAGGGAGCCATTGCATTAAAAAAACCTAAACCCTGAACCCTGAACCCCGACACCCTACACCCTAAACCCTACAAGTTGTGACCTCGGCGGTGGTAAGACTGGAGTTTCCGTTTTCATGCGACTCGGATGTTCTTAAGTTCCAGGGCGCTGGAATCAAAGCCCTATGCCTCAGCTTGGAACGAGGGCTCAGCTTGTCCAGGACTGCGAGAAGCTGGAGCCGAGTCAAGAACTGCAGCTTGTGCTGTTGCCCTTCGCCGAAACCTCCAGCGAGCAGGCAGGGCTTTTCAGAATGCTCAGGATTCTGATGTCTTCCCAGGCTTAGGGCTACCGTCAATCCTATCTGTCCTATCCATGTTGCAATTCACAATGCACACAAGAAATCGCTCAAGCTGCAACGCAGGGCCGCGGGCTGTGCCGGGCTGCCATGCAGGGCCAGGAGGAAGAGGTGGAGCGGCACCTTGGCCGTTGTTTCAGTCGTTGTTACTGAGTGGAGGGCCAGCAGGATCGTAGGGTCTCAGGGGATCGAGAAGGTTTGACCCGTTCTTGAATGCTAGTTCTTTGTACAGGGTGTTGAGGGGGTTTGAGGTTTCGGCGACTTAGCCATGTGGGGGAGCATGTACTTCTAACCAGGGCGACTGTCGGGTAAGTGTAGAGCTGTACACAGCAAAGCCCCAAGGCTTCTTTGGATGAGAGCAGCGAACAGCAGCATGAGGGCCTAGCACTTCTCCGCAAAATGAGCTGCGAAGCCTCTCGCGTGCGCGCGCGCGAGCGCGACCTCATCGGACACCTCAGGCCGCCCACGCCCTGAAGCCATCAACCCCAAGGCTTGCGCTGCATTCTTCTAGCCCCTCTTTGGCCCTTGAAATTCCGAAGCCCAAGCGCAAAGCTGAACAAAAGTAGAGAAAAAGACCCGAACCTCGGAACCTTAAGGCCTGAAACCTGAAACCCCACGCAGCCGAGGATGCTTTCCCTCCCGCAAGATCCGGAAGCGCAGGCTTCACAGGGGGTCAGCTGAACTGCACGCAGATACTCCGGAAGAAAAGGGTTCTTGAGGTTCATGAGGTCGTGCTGAAGCCCTGGGATGCGGGGATGTTAGGGTCTTCTTTGCAGGATAGAGGTGGAAAGAACTTTGGGGGAACGGTCCAACCTCAGCTCTCTACCCTCAACCCCCCGAAAAACACAGTGCTTCCAGAAATTCGACTGGCAGAAGGCCTTCTGCATTCTCGATGCGGAGCCCCTCTTGCAGGAGTTGGATCTCAGCGATCTCAGCTACAGATTCCACATGATCACGCCCCTCTTGGCAACCTCCGGGGGCGGCTCCATCGAAGCTCGGCTCAGCTTACGGGGTCGGAAGTACGCCCTTATGGTCCCTTTATCAGTATGCTATAATAATCCCCAAAACCCTATGTTCATTGTTACGGCCCTTTTACTACTCCTGCTTGCTGTGCTGGCAAACCCCCCTCGACCATGCCCTTCATGCTGAGGATTCCGAGGACTTTCAGACAAGACCCTTAAACCTAAGCTCAGGAGAAGGCCATGGAATCTTACGTAAGAAGCTTCTAGTCTCTTTGTTGGGACCCTTCACCTCTGCCACGCTGTCACGCACGTTGAGACTCATGAGCCGGCCTTCGAAATTCCCCTGTCGCGCCCTGCGTCTGGCACCTGTTCACGGAAGCATGACTTGTGGAGTTTTCTTGCTTTTGTTTTTGTTTTTTGTTGTGTGTGGTTTTTCGGCTCCTTGATCCTCTTGTCCTGCGGTTTCATGGTCCTCTGCCCCTGGTCCTCTGCTCTCTTGGTCCCTTGGTCTCGTGGTCCTTTTGGCTCCCGAAACCCGAAGAAGCTGTAGGCCTTCGGTTGCACATGCATATATATATATATATATATATATGTACGTATGTACAATTTATGTATTCATATACGTAGGACACACACACACACACGGTGCACATTATGCATGATAATATATATATATATGCATATTATGTATGCACCACTCCCTCCCACGGATCTATTGTTCTCGGTGTGTACAGCAAGACAAAAGCCACCCTAATTTAAACAAGCCTGGTCTGAATAACGCTCGTCTTGTCAGTCTTACCTCCCCCCTAGACCCGACGCCCAAACCTAGGCCAACAATCGTAGTCGGCTTTCCCACTTCTTCAAGCGCGAAAACCAAGGCAGTTGCCCGACTTCTCCTCGAGGCACGTGCGCACCCGGACAAGGGCAGCGAGACCACCACGCCCCTTGTGAAGGCCGCGGGTTGAGGGCTTAGGCTCCGAAAGATCGGCGGTGCTGAAACACACGCCATCCCAGACTGAAATCTTCCTTGAAGCCTCGAAAGTTCCGATGCTTGGGCATCAGAGGCCTGCAGGATGGGCCATGTGGAAGTGGCGCAGGCGCTGCTGCAGGCTGGCGCTGACAAGGAGGGGAGGTGAGATGGGGAGAGATTATGTGGGGGTTTGGGGTACCTTCCTAATGCAGGGGAATCCTATTATTTGGGGGCTGGTTTAAGGGTCCCTTATGTTCGCAAACTCCCGTTCTATTACATGTGTGTATTGTGATATGAATATGTTACTATACATTTTGTTCATGTTCGTACATGATCATATTACATTCATCTAGGACTACACGGGGGAGATATTGGGGATGGAGGGAGGATGCATCTGGCCGTCTTTGCAAGCTGCTCGAGCTGCTATCTTCCTGGAAGGACAAGTGTGGCGAGTGTGGCTTTGGCAACCTCACACCGCTGGCGGTGTCGGCTGAGCTCGGCCAGGCTTTCCACGGTGGGTTTGGTGTTTTGCATTGTGTGGGGGGGTTTACGAAAATAGATAGTCCCCCAAATCGTAGGATTCCCTTATAGTGAGGACCCCAAAATGGTACCCCAAATTTCGGAAGCCCCCTTGTGTTGCATTGGAAATCTGGCCCATGGCCATGCTCGGAGTAGCTGCCAGCATCCATACAAGTAGCGGCCCAGGTGGAACTCGTGCGCATCCTTCTGGATGCGCGCGCCGATCCGGACAAGTACGGAGACGTCGATGTCACGCCACTTGCCAGAGCTTGTCGCCATGGATCGGAGGCCGTTGCACGCCTGCTGCTGGCTGCCGGAGCTGAGAAGGACAAGGACGGCAGAGGGACTTTTCGCTTCTCCTTCGCAGCCGACACTGCCAAAGCCAAAGCAGGCTGGACACCGCTGGTGGAGGCGGCTCAGTATGGCCATGGGGATGTTGTGCAGCTACTTCTTGAGGCCAAAGCAGACAAGGACAAGTTCAGCCACGGCTGCACTGCCCTAGGCAAGGCTTGTGAATACGGATATGTGGAGGTCGGGCGCTTGCTTTTGCAACACAGCGCTGACCCAGACAAAGCCAGCGGCCACATCACACCCCTGACCTGGGCGGTGCGGCAGGGAACTGTGGAGTTGGCGAAGCTGCTCCTGGATGCGGGTGCGTGTACAGGCCAGGACAGCGACAACCTGACCCCCCTCGCCTGCGCTGCCCGGAAAGGCGACTGTGACATGGCCTTGCTCTTGTTGGAATTCAAGGCGAACGTGGACTTGGGATATTTCAAGCCCTTGCTGGAAGCATCCCAGCAAGGGCACCCCACCATGACCAGTCTTCTGCTACAGGCCCGCGCCGACCCCAACGCGGGATGCTGGATGCCTTTGGTGGAAGCAGCGCAGGCGGGCCACGTGCAAGTCGTGCATCAGCTACTGGCCGCCAGGGCGGACACGGAGAAATGCGGCAACTCCGACTTGACGGCTTTGGCCAAGGCCGTGGAGAGCGGCCGCACTGACATCGTGGATCTGCTCGTAGCAGCGGGGGCTCGCAAAAAGAGGCTGCAAGGGTGCCATGACCCTCCTCGCAAACCCGAGCTCTCAAAAGGGTTGAGAGGTGGCAGGGAGGTACCAGGTCCTACTTATTGGAAAAGTGGGTCCTGCATTCTGGAGTGTGAGCTTTCTCCGGCTGTGGAGAATTTGTGTGATAACATCGCAGGAGGAGCGCTTCATGAGTAGAACCCTAGTGGCATCCAGCCCAAGAGTGTCCAAGAGCCAGAGCCCCCAAGAGCCCCCAAGAGCCCCCAAGAGCCCCCAAACCCTAAACCCTAAACCCTAAACGGCCCCCAATAGCTCCCGCCCCTATTCTCTGGTTCAGCACCCTGGCCCTGAAGCAGTCTAAGTCCAAGGCTGGGCTTCTTGCACGAGGTCTACTTCCAGCACTTTGGCGCCCCTCGGTTTAGGGTTTAAGGGTTTTAGGGTTTCGGGTTTAGGGTTTAGGGTACGCATAGGGTTTAGGGTTTAGGGTTTAGAGTTTAGGGTTTTAGGGTTTTGGGGTTTTAGGGTCGCCTGGGTTCGCCGGGGCTCGGGGCTTTTGTGGGGGGTGTTACTCCGGGCTGACTCGGGGTGCTCAGCTCTGACCGGGTGGGAGAAAGGCATGGGCCCCTGGGGTTTGAACTGTCGCCCCTCAAACCCGAAACCCTAAACCTACTAACCCCTAGACCTTAACTTAAACCCCCGAAACCTCCTAACTCCGAAATCCCTAGACCCTAAACCCTAAACCTCCTAAACCCTAAACCTCCTAAACCCTGAACCTTAAACCCTGAACCTTAAACCCTAAACCCTAAACCCTAAACCCTAAACCCAATGAAAAAAGCATTTTCCCAGGTCGACTCCGCCTGCCTCCGACTGGAGAAGCGTGTGCGGCTGCTTCCTGAAGAGGCATCACCAGCTCCACGTGCCGTTTCGGGACCTGAGGTTTAAGAGACCTTACAGGGTTTAGGGTTTAGGGGTGTTTAGGGGTTTAGGGTTTAGGGTTTAGGGTTTGGGGTGTTTAGGGTTAGGGAGTTTAGGGTTTAGGGTTTAGGGTCTGTTTAGAGGAACATGTGTAGGCCTGCCAAACCAGCCAGGTTTGCGAGTTTCCCGCCCCGGGGGTTCATAGTGTGTCCCCAACTCTGACGTCGGCTCAGTGGCACTGCAAAAAACGTTGATTCGAGGCTCGCCCGCTGAATGCCCGAGTTCCTAAAAAGTCACATAACGATACAAGACCCCAGACGTTGAAAACCCCTGAGCTCCGAAACCCTAAGTCCCCACCAGAGCCTCCCATCTAAGGGCAGCTTCATGGGCCCTTAATGTGCTCCCTTACCTCCTTTAAAGGGTTCTGAAGCATGGGCCCTTGGGTTGTGTAGGGTATATGAGGGGTATATGCGAGGTCCCCTTTCAAGGGCCCATACCAAGGGACCATGAAACTACCCTAAGATCCCAAATCCCCAAACTCCTTTGCCTCTCCCAGGAGTTGGAGAAGCTGTGCGGCGTGCCCCTCCCTGCAGCCAGAGATGTCCAGGGTCCGCTTTGCGCAATGCTTCAGGGAGTTACAATGTGATGTTGCTTTAAGCCTTAAGTAGGTGGCAAAGTTGCCAAGTCTCCGTGAACCCTAAAGCCCTAAAACCCGAAAATGCAAAAACACTAAAACCCTTAAACCCGCAAACCCTAAAACCCCACACCCGAAGGACCTTCAACCCAAGCTCTTGTAGCCCAAGGACTGCTACACCCTGGGCACATCTCACCTTTCGAGGCGTCATGTTGGGGGCTGGGGTGTAGGATTTAGGTTTCAGGGTTTAGGGTTTGCAAGGGCTTGCCAAGGGTTTCTAAGGGTTTCCAAGCATTTCCAAGATTTTGCAAGGGCTTCAAAGGGTTTCAAAAAGTTGCAAAGGGTTTCAAGCAGTTGCACAGGGGTTTCAAAGGGTTTCAAAGGGTTTGCAAAGGGTTTCAAAGGGTTTCAAAGTACCTGCACATGCTCTGTTGAAGCTGCCCTCACAGTGCCAGCCTTTGCCCCCAAGGGCTCTGCCCTCCCCCCCATCTTCGAGTCCTTACAACCATCTTATCCCCTGAGCTCGGGACCATTGACTCTAAAACCCTAAAACCCTAAAACCCTAAAAACCCTAAAACCCTAAACCCCTAAAACCCCTAAAACCCTAAAGCCCCAAAAGCTCCTGTCCTAACTCTGCTTCCCCCCTGCTTCAGGGTGAAGGACTTCAAGGTCCGGGCCCTGGCAGCGGTGGCGGACGCAGAGGCGCAGGCGACGGGCCGGTGGGGTACAGGTGTGGAAGGTACGGTGGCTTCTACTCTTTGCTGATAAGAACCCACAAATAGTCCAAAAGACTCTTCCTTAAATAGGTAAGGGCTTGTTGTCCTTCATTATGGGGGTCGCACATAGTAGTCTTAGGGCAACCTTTCAGGTGGCCATCGGCGTTTATGGGCTGTGAAGGGCTCTTCGCCTTGGATTGTGGGCTTCCAGTTGGCTGCCAGCAGCTCCTGGTACCAAGCCCTGAGCCCAATTACTACCGTTCGAGTTAGGGTTAGGGGTTCAGGGCGCCGGCGCTTGTCAAGGGGCAACCTCTGGAAAAAGAGGAGGGGTTGTTGTGGGGAACTCCTCCTATCATCTGCATCTTCCACCCGACTTATCAGCTTCGATCCCCTTTGGCCCCTAAAAAACGTTGTTGGGGGGTATTCAGAACCTACAGGCCTTCTGGGGGTGCCCCCTGGGAGGTCCCGGGAAGTCGGCGGGGCCGAAGTGGTTGTAGGACTTGAGGACTTGAAGCTGCTGGGCTGGGGTGGGGCTCAGGGTCAATGAGTTGCTCAGCGGTTGGAAAAGAGGTCCAGGCGCCAGCACGTCGTTGCCATGTTCCGAAACTTGGGGCATTGTTGCCGCAAGGCTCGGGTCAAGAGCGCAGTGAGCAACAGGGCCACAAGCCCTGGGCCCCCAGAGCCTTGCCAGGCTTTGCCCGCCGTAGCCGCGCAGGCGGAGGAGTCCCGGGCTTCCGGTGTTCTTTGAGGCTTGCAGTAGCCATGATGTTTTCTCCTCACCCTCTCAGTGCGTAAGTTGTTTTGGCCAGGACAACGTGAAGCGGGCTCTGTCCCTCCGAAGCCGCGAGAGGAACCAAATGATCCGGATGCAGGGCGCGGGGCCCTGGGACCATGTACTTTTCACCTGTCCTTTCACCTTGCATCTGAGTCAAGATCCTCACGTGATTGGGGTGGGGCGTGCGGCGGTTTTTTTTGGTGGAGTAGTACGCGGCGAAGCGCATGACTGACGATCCTGGGTTGCTACATGGACATGCTGCTGCACTACTTATGCTAACGGTCCGAAATCGGGAGTGTAGTAACCCCCCCCATAAAAATCCCTATTAAGGACTGATAGTATATCGGGGAACATCCCAAGTGTCGAGTCTCAAGTGTCCGGGCGGCGTTTGACCAGGTCAATGTTGACACACTTGTCAATTGTCAAGGTTTTGGCCCGGCATATGAGCCGAAAGTCCATGGCGTTGGGGACTCCTTGGGGCCTCCCCGAGTACTGTCCTCATGAGGTTTGAAACCACGACTGGAAACTCAGCCTGCAGTCTCTGTCCTCGTTCGCCCACTGCTGCAGAAAGGGTGCGCGGCCTGTGCGACTTCCACTCCTCATGGCACTTCGCTCTTCTTGGTTGGTCCTTATTCCGTTCCTTTGTTCAGCTTGGCGTACGCAGACCTCTCAGCCCTGCTACACCCTCAGCCATGAACCTTTCCATCCACCAGCTCTGTTTTGCAACAGCTGGCCCTGGGCCACATCTTCAACCCGCCATCCCCTGGCAGATGAAAGAGGGCATACCAAGCCCCAGATCACCCCCCTTAAACCCTAAACCCTAAACCCTAAACCCTTTTCCCCTAACGCACCGAGCCTGAAGCCTACAGCAGACGAAGGCCTCAACTCTGAGGGAGCCTGGTCGCGACAGGCCGATATCCCCTCGGAGCCTCGGAAGCGGCTTAGGGTTTAGGGTTTAGGGGTTAGGGTTTAGGGGGGTTTAGGGTTTAGGGTTCAGGGTTTAGGGTTTAGGGTTTAGGGTTTAGGGGACCTATGTGTGAGTTTTTTTTGTGCTCATCCGGGCTTATAGGACTTGTGCGGCGGATGGGTAGAAAGACCATGGGCCGCTCATGAAAAGGAGCTACCTTAGTAGCTAACTTAGCAGCCCGAGGAGTTGGCTAGTGCAGAGGGCAGCCATAGCCCAGCAATAGCCGAGCCCCCAAAGGCGAAGCCTAAAACCTAAAGCACCCAAACCCTGAACCCCGAATCCAAGCCTGAAGCCTGAGCCCTAAACCCCAAACCCTAAACCCTAAACCCTAAACCCTAAACCCCAAACCCCAAACCCTCAACCCTAAACCCCAAACCCCAAACCCTAAACCCTAAACCCTAGGCGCCCCAAAAACCCTGCAAGTCTGCAGCCGAGGACCACGAGAGTGACCGAGAAGCCCCGAGCTCTAGCGACGAGGAGCAGGATGAGGCCAGACGTGTGACGTGTCTGTGTCGTGCATTGGCTTGGGCTTTATATGGGCCTTGAGGAAGGGCGTTCATGGTGTACATGTTGTTCTTGTTCTGGTGTGCATTGTTGGACAAGTTGGGCCTAACGCACTTGCGGGAGCAGGCACTGCCAGGTTTCTGGCAGGCGATTTGGAGTACTCTCAACCACCGCGGTGATCTCGCAGTGCCAGCGGTTGCATCGATATTGAACCTACATCCCCCTTGAGGAGTTATTTTTCATTTTTGTTCATATGAAACCCCAAGAGGATATAAGAATATTATGTTATATTCAGGTTCAAGAAGATTATTTTTACTAAGGTTCTAAGAGGAGTATAGAGACGAGGGTTTTCTCACAGCAGGCCGCAGTCTCCGTGCACCTCCCCACATTAAAAAGCCCCTGAGCCAAAGCAGGCCAATGGTGCGGCCCAGGGTTTTACCAAGGCTTGTTGTCAGGCCCGAACGGCTTTTGGGAAAGATGCCCCGAACATCCCCAACCCCTGAACCCTAAACCCCAAACCCAAACCCCAAGCCCCAAACCCCCAACCCCAAACCCCAAACCCCAAACCCTGTCTTAGTGCCCTTCCTGGCCCTCCAGCAGCGCCAGTCGGCGACGCCGCCACCAGCGCCCAGCTTCTGCGACATCTCGCCGAGCAAGCCCTGAGTCCGAACATGCTAGAGCACAGGTGAACATACTGTTTGGGGTTTAGGGTTTAGGGTTTAGGAGTACACTAGATAGACTCTTGCTGGACTGCTTCAGGGGTCGAATCGTTCAGGGCTTTCTTCCCTGCCGGGTCCCTCTTCTAAGGCTTGGCGCACCCGCGTTGCTGGATGTTGCCTGCGAAGCCCTGGCAGGGGGGGGCGGAGGGCTTAGGGTTTAGGGGCTTAGGGTTTAGGGGTTTAGGGGTTTAGGGGTTTTGGGGTTTTGGGGTTTTGGGGTTTTGGGGTTTTGGGGGCTTTAGGGGTTTTAGGGGTTTTTGGGGTTTTAGGGGGTTAGGGGTTTTAGGGTTGAGGGGCTTTGGGTTTAGGGGTTTAGGGCTTAGCTTAGGGAAGGGTCGCGCATCGGAGCATCGCTAGTGTGACTTGCATCCTCTTGAAGCAAGGCTCGTGTATTCTTCTGTGTGGTGTTTGCGTCTTTCTTCTTGATTTCTTGCAGGATTTCTCGCTCGCAATGGGATTTGACTCGCGTGCTCCTGTGGATCGTGGGTTTGAGCAGTTAGCTGAGTGCAGCAGTTTCTGTTTGCCTTCACGTAGCCGTGGCTCGTTTATCCTAGCTCTTGATGGGTCTGTTGGGAGAACAAGAAGAGAGTTCTCATCGATAAACACAGGCCCAGCGTACGATGAACTCTAAAAAACCTGTGGGTTGTTTAGCTTACAGATGCTTACAGCGTTCAACGCCACAGGCTTGAATGGACCTAACCAAGCGCTGACACCAAAGCCTCTTTGGGTTCGAACCAAAAACGGGGGTGCGTTCGGTTGCTGGGCTCGCTTGCCTGTCAATCTTGAATCGGGTTTCAGCCTCATGTCGGGGCTCGGTTGCAGCATCGGTACGTCCAAGTTGTCGCCTAAGTGAGCCGCAAACAACCGCAATGCTCTGAAGCTCTGAACCATAGGCGAGTACAGTTCTATTAACCTTTCTCATTCTCAGCCTGAAACCTTCTCTGTGGTGCTTTACCGTAACTTTAGATCCTTAGCCTTTTTTGGGTTTTTTGGGTTTCTTAATAAGGCAGCTAAAAAATAGATTTATAGCTACCCTGCTAAGTGCAGCCAAATCGTTAAGCCCCTGAAGCTGGCGACCAAAAAGATCCAACTCAAGAGGCGGGCAGTGGGCGAGTGCCGGCCAACAGCCCCGCGGTCTCAGCATCGTTGTCGAGGCGCGGGTTTCTCCAAAGACTTAGGCCCCCAAGAGTTGTGGGTGTTTCCTAGGTAGGATAAGGGGGACCCCTTGAAAGGGAACCCTTCTTAACCCTCTTCTGGCTCTCTTAAACAGCTTATTCAGAGGGTCTACATCCCCAAGGGTCCCCCTAATCCTATCCCCTAGGATGTGGGTGTCAGTGCTTTTGCATCGCTTGAAGAGTATTCAGGGAGGATCGGGCCACCCCTGGAATCCTAGACAGCCTGGACTCCATCTTGTCCGGCCTTGACTTTGGAGCCGTGCAGGTTGCATCAATGAAGAGCTAGAGCTTGGATAAGTGGCTTCTGTGTTTACAGAGTTGCCCACCCGTACTGTACTTCTCTTACTTCTAAGAGGGCACCTTGGCCCGCCTCCAAAGCCCCCAACGCCCTCCACATCCCCAAAAACTCTGAAGCCCGGAAGTCACTAACTTACAGCAGCAGCCCTGGAACTGTCTGATTTTCTCACCCTATTTTTGGGGGGCTAACCCGCAACCTTGTAGGGGTCCTTACTATAAGGGGATCCTACTATTTGGGGTCTTTATAAATAAATAAATAGATAAATATCAATATATATATATGTATGTATATATTTATATATATTTATATTTATAAGGGCCCCTTATCTTCGTAATTTTGCAGCACGGCAAGGCCCTCCGCGAGCCGCTTCGCTCGGGGCGCGGCGACGAAGGAGGACTGGACCCGCCGCTTGCCTTCACGCCCTTCAGGCTCCCAGGCCTTGAAAGGAGAAAACGGCCAAGTCTGGGAGTTTACGAAAGTAAGGGATCCCTATAATAGACCCCCAAAGAGTAGGATTCCCTTAGAACAAGGACCCCAAGAAGGTACCCCCTGCTATCGGAAACTGCTGGGTACCTTGTTCAAGACGCGGGAGCTAAACGGGACTGAATCCTACAGAGTCTCCCGTCAGCAGCCTTGAGATTCTGGGGCTCTGGGAGGCCTGGTGGCTGCCCCTAAACCCTAAACCCTAAACCCTAAACCCTAAACCATATAGGGGTCGGAATAGTTACCAAGAATGTTCCCCTTATTGTGGTCCCTTTGTAAGAATACTATAGTAACCCAATTCTAATTATTCAGGCCCCTATAATATAACTTTAACGCACTTTCACACGATGTGGTCTTGGGCGGGGCCAACGCCAGTTCGGGTGGTTCCAAACAGCAGTTCGCAGCGAAAAGCAGAGCAACCTGAGAGTCTTCGGGTTTAGGGTTTAGGGTTTAGGGTTTAGGGTTTAGGGTTTAGGGGCCGGGAGGTTGATGATGTGAGGTTCAGGCTGCTGACTTCCAGAGGGGTCTGCCTCCGGTGCAATACGGTGCGCGGCCCTGTGCAGCCTTAGGGTTTAGGGTTTAGGGTTTAGGGTTTAGGGTTGCCCCTGGGAGAAGCCCGCATTTTCCCTCCCCAAACACAGACGTACTAGACAAGATGTAGTCACATCATGTTATATCAGGTATAGCATATTTTAATTCCTCGACATGCTTTGACCTGAAAAAGCCTGCAGTGCTTTGGCGGATCTTTGGGGTCCCTAAACCCTAAGCCCTACGCCCTAAACCCTAAACCCTAAGCCCTAAACCCTAAACCCTAAACCCTAAACCCTAAATCCTTTACGGGCCGCCATCTTGCCAAGGCCTTGTGCACAAGGCCAACACCTTCATCCTCCGCTCCTACGTGGCCATGGCGGAGCGCGAGCCGATCACGAAGTGCGCGTTTAGGGTTTAGGGTTTAGGGTTTAGGGATTAAACCCTAAACCCTAAATGTGTTGAGGTTTGCATGCTCAGGTAGGTTCACGAGAAGGGTTGTGCGACTCTGGGTTCAGGCTCGCCAGTAGCAAGACGTTGCTGCCAACAGCATGGAAGGGGAGGAGCGATGAGGAACGATGAACTGGGGAACCCTAGGCCCTAAGCCCTAAACCCTAAACCCTAAACACTAAACACAAGGATACAAAGGAGCCATCTGCAGGGGTCAGCAGATTCGGACGGTTGTGCTTTCGAAGCCTTTCGCGGGCCTAGAGGCCTAACACGAACCCTTTGAGTTCTTCGGGCAGGACTCGCCTAACCGCATGCGGATGCTCCACGCAGCTACTAGGATCATTTCTCCTAGGCCTACGACCGCACATGATTCACAGAGGTATGTGGAGGAGGCCACCCGAGCTTTCCTGGACGCCTGGGAGTTCGGGAGCTTGCATCTTGCCTTGAGACAGACAGGGTCCATGTGACTTGTCATTGGATGTCGCCGTGCTCAGTGCCTGGCCGAATGCCCTATTAGAACCGGGAAATGTATGATTTGGGAGCCTGAAAGAATCCAGCTAGTTGCCTGGGAGCGCTGAGTTGACTTGAGCAGTTTGACAAGGGCGCGGGCGATGGAGGGAGCGCGGCTTCGGTGCTCAGTGTGGTTTGCCGAGAAACTTGCACGAGCAAAACCCGGGTCGGCTGCGCACCCCCGAAGCCACAACCCGAAAGACTTCAATTCCTGCAGCTGCTGCAGCATCAACGTTCCAAAAAGCAGCTGCAGCCTTGTTACAGACTCCAGTTGTTGCTTTGGATGTTCCCCCTTACGCCAAATCTGCAAGCATGCAGCATGCCATCACCCCCAAGGCGATTTCTTAGAAGTTCGTCCCGGACCTTCAGTCAATCAAGAATCGGCACCAAAATCCAGAGGACCCTTCGGGGCCTAAACAGGTGTGGCGTTGTTTTGGATCCTGTGCCGAGGAAGGAGGACCCCGTAGTGGCCCAGCTCATCCTGGACAAGGCGTCGGCGTAGATCTGCTGGGAAGCAGCAGTCAATTCAAAGTCCACAGGCTTCCCTCCCTCGAGACCCAACGTGATGGATTTGAGAAATTGCAGTAGTCCGGAATCATCCTGGTGTTTTGCAAGAAACTTCCATTCCAGTGTTTAGTCGTTTCTTGCACAGATTGCCAAGAACTCGGAGGTCAGGACGAATCTCACCCGATACCCTAGACCCCAACATCCTAAACCGAGGCCCCAAAAAGTCCTAAAAATGTAAGACAACAAACTTTCGCCCAAAACGTTCGCTGAAAGCTTTCGCCCAAAACCCGCCCAAAACCCACCCAAAACTCCGGACCTGAACCCTATATACAGTGTCTATAGCCCTAAACCCCACTTGAAGCTTGCAAGTTTCGGGGTTTAGGCAAGTTTGGATCAGCGTGGGCACCAAGCCTCGCGATGCAGGTCAAGGGCCAGTACAACAAGCACCTCTCCAAGGCCGCAGCGTCTTCTTTTGGGGTTTAGGGTTTAGGGTTCAGGACGCTTTCAACTTTCAACTTTCGACCCTGAGCCCACCTACCTGCACATGCAAAAGTCTTCAGGCCTAAGCCATCCATCTTGGGCCATCAGGGCAGCAGTGGGAGTGCTTTGCGGGCACGTTTGGGATGCCTCCACACCTCGATACCTCTTCGGCTGCGGCGGTCTGGTGGTTTTCAGGCCTTGCAGAGGGCACCTGGGTATGTTCCGCCGTGGCCAAGTGTGCGAAGTTGCTGGGGTGTTGTGTTACTTACTGTTAGTTGTGGGGTGCAGAACTTCAGAGCAAGGCCGGGCCCTAGTGAAAGTCACGGCGTGGAACGGCTTCACCTACTTGACAAGGGTCCTGCAATGGCACAGTTCCCGTTTCCGAGCGTCCGCGAATCGTGAACCACTCACTGCAGCCATCTGCGGTCTAAAGCCACCCCTAAACCCTAAACCCTAAACCCTACAACCTAAACCCTAAACCCCAAACCCCAAACCCTAAACCCTAAACCCTGAACAGCCAAAGCCCTGAGGCTCTGGCTTGCCTTGACCTGCAGAGCGTGGACGACTTGCGGGCGGCGGTGCCTTGGCTGAACGCCGTAAGCCCCAGAAGTTCCAGAAGCCCCAGAGTCTTGTGAGCTTAGGCGGGTTTAGGGTTTAGGGTTTCGGGTCTAGGGTTTAGGGTTTAGGGTTTAGGATTTAGGGTTTAGGGTGGCTTTCAACCTTACTACTCTGTCCAACAAATTTGCGCTTGGGTATCCTGAGCTTACGATGGTGTTGTAGGCAGCCCGCGTGTAAAACGAAACCTTCGCATCGTGCGAGGGATGGTTGCGGACGAGACTGGGGATTGGTTACTTCACTGTCTCAGCCGGCTGACCTCCAGCACCCCACAAAACCGAGAGGGGTTCAACCTGCGGCTGCATAGTCAAACGTCAAAACCTGAACAGCTCCGAGCTTCAGCCGGCTGAGGCTGAAGGCAGCGCGGGATACGGCCCGGAGATTCAGCCCCCTGGCCGGGTTTGAGCGTTTGTTGGTTTAGGGGTGTTAGGAGTTCAGGGGCACAAGATAGTGCAGGCTTTTGGGGCTCACGTTTCCCGCAGTTGAAGAGGAGTTTGCAACCAGGTCCTAGGTTTCCAACTGGGTGCGTCGTGCGCAACTGGGAAAGAACCAAGGTCATGCAAAAATGCTACCATCCACCATCATCATTCATGTATTGTAAGAGTACGTGCTACGATGTTGATCCTTTTGCTGCTGCTTTCTTATCTGGGGTTGGGGCCCTCCTGGGACACGAGACTGTCGGTGGATTTTTTTTTTGTGGGGGTGGGTTGCTCTAACTGTGGGGGTTTAGGGTTTAGGGTTTAGGGTTTAGGATGTGGGAGAAGGGGGCCTGGGTCAGCTGCCCCACATGGCCCACACATTAGAAGAGTCTTCTTAAGAAAGAAGAAAGCAGCAGTCGCCGCCAGAGAGCATCCCTGGAGTGCCAACGGGTTTAGGGTTCAGGGTTTAGGGTTTAGGGTTTAGGGTTTAGGGTTTAGGATTATGCCGACAGACGTGTCCCCACAGCATCCCGGGAGCGCGACTTCGTCTCAGAGGGGGGATGCTCGAGGCAAGCAATCTGGCGTTTGAGGCTTCGGAACCCCTAAACCCTAAACCCTAAACCCTAAACCCTAAACCCTAAACCCTAAACCCTAAACCCTACACCCTAAACCCCCCCCTAAACCCAGTATGGTGCGGGGGTGTAGCAGTAGCTTGGTAGCCCAGTGGTACCCTTTACCCATTTTTTTTGGGTTAGGTTCCCTTCCAAAATAGCCAACCCCAAAAAGGGTGCCCTTGTTATGGTATGGTTACTGGGCTACCAAGGTAGGGGTTTCAGGCTTAGGACTGGTCGGGCCAAGCTAGGCTGATGGAACCAGCCGTGGCGAAGATGATGATGCTTGGCTGCCAGTGAACTGACTGTCATGGCTCAGATGTGTTCAGTGAGAATCTGAGCCGTACTCAACATGAACAACTAATTGCTTAAGAACCCCCCCCAAAATAAAAGATATTCTTCCTTGTTAAGGGATTATTATCTTTATTCTTTTGGGGTTCTTAAGCAAATAGTAGTGAAGGTAGGGTTGACTCGGCTTGAGATCTGTAGTCGACCGCACCCGGGGGGTGGGAGCCCCTGTGCGCGGCCACTTGCCACCCTGAGCCCTAGCCACAGGTGTAGGGTTAGGGTTTAGGGTTTAGGGTTTAGGGTTTAGGGTTTAGGGTTTAGGGTTTAGGGTTTAGGGTTTAGGGTTTAGGGTTTAGGATTTAGAGGCACACAGGCATCCTGAGGCTTACTCGTAGGGTTTTGGAGGCCTAAAGGTGCTTTTCCACGTCTCAGGACCTACCACAGCCGGTATTTGCTGCAGATGGCCATGGCGATGGGTGATCGCAAGGCCTTGGTTTGGTTCATGCCCGGTTTAGGGTTTAGGGTTTAGGGTTTAGCCCCTTTTTTTGATGAACACAACAATCCCAAACTGTAAACTCTCAATGCCCACATAGCCAAGTCCGGAGGCGCTGGCTTTAGCGCTGGCGCGCGCCTCAGTGCTGGGCACCACCAGGTTAGGGTTTGGATGTAGGGGTACTCGTAGTTTGGCTTATCTTCAACCCTAGCGGACGATGTTTGGAGAGGGTGTCGCCAACTTTTTGGCACCGGGCCCCAAAATCCAAAGCCTCTCAATCCCAAGCTCTATGAAGCGCCTCCTCAGAAACCGCTAGAATGTATTCTGCTATGATCTACTGTGATCTATGTCTCCTTGGAAGATCTTGGCCATAGTCATAATCTGTCAGAACGGAATTTTTCCGAGGTGGAGTCTTGCCGCCTCATGGGTGATCTGCCAGATGCCGACGCTTGGCAGAGCCGAGGTTTTAGGTTTAGGCTTTTAGGGTTTAGGGTCAGAGATGGTTTAGCCTTTTTTTGGGGCGGGAGGGGGGGGAGGGCTTAGCTGAAAAGGCGGAGTCGCTTCAAAACTCCAGAAGGAGCTTCGAAAGCTCAAGAAACTCAAGAGCACAAAGGCGCAATCTTCCCTCCCTGGAGCACAACCCTAAACCCTAAACCCTAAACCCTAAACACTAAAGCCTCTGGAGCCGAAACCGTGAGGTCTCCATCCCTGAGCTTGACGGGGAACCACCAGTCCCGTCACATATTTCACAAAGACTCAGCGTATTCTCTCTCCCTCCCTCCCTCGGTCATGATGTCTCCCTCCACAAATGCGACACCGCACAAGACACGTGGGGGACACGCACACAGACAGGGGATGTCAGATGAGATGTGACGTCACGGTAGGGGGTTGGTGAGTTGAGGGAAGGACATCGCAGGTTCCCGCAGCTACAGCACAGCTCCCAGAGATCCTCATAGGCGCCTTCGGGCAAACTGGCAAGCGAACTGCAAAGCCTAAAACAAGCCTGGCCAGGCCCTTTGGCAGCCAGTGGCGGGGTCCAGGCTGGGCGCGGCGTGGGGAGTTCAGAGAGGGTCCGTCACGGCCGCCTAGGGCACTCTGCTGTGCCGCTTGCTTTGCAGCCCCACGCCCCCGCCCCCAAACGTGCCCATGGCCCTGGTTTCCAGGCCCGAGGCCGATGACGAGGACAAGAAGGACGTCGAGGCGAAGGAGGAGGAGAAGGAGGAGGAGAAGGAGCGACGGAGTGCCAAGATACACCCAGGCCGAAACCTTCCAAGCTTTTTGGCACAACCCTGAGCCTCACAGACCTGAAGCCCAGACTCCTTTAGGTGTACCAGGGGCTGGAGGGATTGAGATTAGAGCCCTTAACCACATACCAAGGGACTCTCCCTGCATCCCTGTGTGAACTCCATACCCGAGCCCGGAACCGCCATACTTTGGTGGGGTGCAGGCCCTTGAGGCAACTTGCCAGGCTTCACACGCCACAACTTGTTCTGCTGCACGAAGATCCAGGCATGCCCAGACCCCAAGCAACCGGACCCACGTGTCAAAAGCTCGGAGCGATTGCTTTAGATACTGCAGATGCTCTTCACTAATCTTAACACTGCTATGCAAGTATATTCCCAGAACCCTCAAGCCTACACCCGAAGCCCAAGATCCTAGAAAAAAACCTCCTCCTACGATGCCAGGAGCTTGCAGCCAAGGAGATGCCTGAGGCGCATGAGGAGGTGGAGTTCCGAGGCACGCCGGAGTGAGCAAGGGGGGGCCGGGAGGGGGGGGGGTTTAGGGTTTAGGGTTTAGGGTGTAGGGTTTAGGGTTTAGGGTTTAGGGTTTAGGGTTTAGGGTTCGAGGCTAGGGGGCAGCTTGGTCGTTTCGAGGGCCGGAGGCCCCTGAGTCGAAAGGGCGGCTTCCAAGAGTTCGGCTGAGGAAGCATTGGCAAAAGGTGGGGTGTCCTATGCGCTACGGGAATTGCTGAAGCCAAGCCCCCCGGCGGCACGCCGCAAGTCCTCTCAACAACAGCCCTGAAGCCTTGCCCCTGCGGATGTCATCCTTCCCAAAGGCAAAGAAACGGCCACGCCGGAGGTTTTGAGAGTTCTGCGTGATGTTATCAGTAACTGGATCCGGCCCGCGTGCCCTGAAGTTCCGAATGCCCAGATCTTCCAAAACCCCTTAATTAAGGTGTATACCCTAATTCCTAAGAAGGATCCTTAGTATAAATTAGGGTAGATTCCTTAATTAAGGAACCCTAAACCCTAAACCCTAAACCCTAAACCGCCTAAACCCTAAACCTTAAACCCTAAACCCCCCAAACCTTAAGGGGTTTTGGAAGATCTGGGTGCCAGAGACCAAGACCCGAGGCACCCTTTCCGGCCCTTGCGCCTTCGATGGGGGGCCAGGCCGGAGCGGACTCTGCCGTCCGGAAGTCTGGGACCGGGGTTTTCTCAAAGTTCTATGACCTCTTATTCCCAAAATTTCCCAAAACCCTACAAAAACTTGAAAGCTTCAGAAACCCTCAAACCCTCAACCGTTTTGGAGTGTTTGTGTGTAGGGGACTTGGGACGCCTGGCGCTCCCGAAGCCAAAGCGCCCAATCATGGAGGCATGCCAGAGGGGGAGCTTCAGCGCCGGCCCAACACACCCGCGCGCAGTGGCTGGGCCCAAAGCTATATCCCCCTTGGGAATTAGTTTTTGTTTTCGTCTATATAAAACCCAAGAGGATATTAAACATATTTTTTTTAGTAAGGTTTCTAAGGGGAGTACAGGAAGAGGTTTTGGTTTGGACTGCGTGCTCTAGGGGTGGGGCTTCGGGTGTGGGGTCTGTGGACTCTTACGCGCGTTTTTTCGACGCAGAGGTTCTTGTTGTAGTTTTGCCTACGGTTGGCTTCATAAGGTTACAGGGCACGGAGCACTGCCGAGCCATTCGCACGTCAGGAATTTCTGAGAACTTGCTTGCATCGAAATCATGTAGTAGTATACAAAGAATCAATATTCATAATAGTAATAGTAATAGGAATAGTAATCGTAATCGTAATAGTAATCGTAATAGTAATAGTAATAGTAATAATAATAGTAATGATAACAGTAACAGTAATAGTAATAGGAATAGTAATAGCACTAGTAAATAGGGTTGATTCAAATCTGACAGCTAGCCTGTTTCAACCATGGCTTCAGCTGGCTGGTTCTTAGTAGGGAATGAGGGAATGAGGGCCCTACAATATATTCCCTTAAAGGGTATATATAGGGCCCTCGTTCCCGCATTCCCTACTTAGAACCATGGCTTCAGTTGCACTCGTTGCGACTTTAAGACCTCTCTCCTCGTTGCGAGTTTGGACCAAACAGCGAGAAATCGGATAGCAGCTTTATCCATAAGACCCTCCTACTGTAGCCTTCTAAAAACGTCGGAACCCTAAACCCTAAACCCTAAACTCTAAGCCCTAAACCCTAAACCCTAAACCCTAAACCCTAAGCCCTAAGCCCTAAGCCCTAAGCCCTAAGCCCTAAGCCCTAAGCCCTAAACCTTTTGGGGCCTGTGACGAATAGGTGTGGACTCAGCAGACCTCGTCTTGGCAGGCTGGGGTTGGCCGCGGTGCGCGATTTAGGATTTAGGATTTAGGATTTAGGGTTTAGGGTTTAGGGTTTAGGGTTTTGGGTTTAGGATTTAGGGTTTTGGGTTTAGGGTTTAGGGTTTAGGGCGAACTCAGGGTTTTGGGTTCAGGGTTTAGGGTTTAGGGTTCCAGGGTTCTTTCAGGATTATCCATCCATCGCTCAGCAGAGCTCATTCGCCAAGCCACAGTTCCGCACATTTCCTAGTAGTTTCTTTAGAACCCTGCAAAAATCAGCATGTTCTTCCTTCTAAGTCTCGGCCGCAACACATCCACCAAGAATAACAGGTCCAGGTGAACACATGAAGCCGCCTTTAGCCCCAAGACCCCATAAATTCTCAAAGGGTTGGCTTCCATCGCTTCACCCAAACACACCTCACCGCACAGACCCTGGGCCACTTTGGTCTTCCCTGCACCGCAGCTTTGCCGAAGGCCAGGTGGTGTCTTTAGGACCTCCATGGCAGACTTGGGGGGTTTTCGCGGTTTTGAATTCGGGCTTAGGGCTTGGAGGTACCCTACCCCCATCACCCCCCGCCAGGTTTCGCTTGAAACAGACGAATCCTGTCCAAACCCGTAATGCGGTCCTGTGTTTGCAAATGCGGGGGGGGGGGGGCCTCGTATATGGGATCGGCCCACGAGGTGTGAGGGTCGGGAAGGATTCATGGTTCATGTGCCATTGCTCGAATGGGCCAAGGCGAATTCTAGAGTACGCTGGCTACTCCAGCCAGGCATGAAGACATACCTGCAGGTGGTGGCCCCTCTCCGACGATCCCGGCCCGTAGCTGTGCACAGCTGCTGCAGCTGGCTCGGGAGATGTGCCTCGGGGCCAACAGGACCAAACAGCGGGTTGAGAATTCCGCTTGGAGTGCCAGGGGCAAGGATTCAACACTCGTGGTTGTAGCAAGATGCTGCCATCTGCTGGGCGTTGATCTTGGCATGGGGGCGGGGGGGGGGGGGGGTAGGACCGGGTAGGACGTGAGGAAGAATGATGAAGCACGATGACTGGTTGAAGCCACGAGCAGAGCTTCTTGAAGCGTTTTTGACGAGTTGCATGTACTACGGGACACCATGTCACCTAGCTTGTAGGACGTTTCTGCTGTCGTCTTCATTCGAAGGTCGTCTGAACTCTGACATTCTCCACGTCTCCCAAACCACTTAACGCCACACCTTGGACATCTAGATTTCAGGATTTTGTTAGTTGGTTCAGAGATGAGGGTTCAAGAGTAACCATCAAATAGCCGAGGTATCGGCAGAAGCTCTTCGACGAGTCGCGCCAGCTGTTGCTGACAGAGGCCCCGCTAGGGAACCCCAAGCTCTGAACCCTCGCCAAAATTTTTTAAAGACGGGTTTCGGGATCTTCACAGCCGTCAAAGATTGACATAGAAACTCCGAACTAAGCTGCGGATGTCAGCCTGGTGTTGCACATGCAGGCTTAGTTGTCATAGTTAGGTGAGCAACAGCAACATCGCGAATTAGTTCAACAGTAGCCATCATGACAAGAGCCTCTGCGCACGTAACTGGGAACTTGCTTGGCATCACAACTAAACCCTAAGGCCCCAAGGCCGTAAGGCCCTAAGGCCCTAATACCCTAAGGCCCTAAGGCCCCAAACCCTCAACCCAAAACCCTCAACCCTCAACCCTTTTGGGCCAAACGCTCTCCGACTAACACTCCCACACTGCTCAGGCAGCCCGGGAGCTTCTTGGTGACGGCTTGGACCATTTCGGCGAGGCCAGGCCAAAAGGTTAGGGTTTGGGGTTTGGGGTTTGGGGCTTGGGGTTTGGGGTTTGGGGTTTTGGGGTTTTGGGGTTTGGGGTTCGGGGTTTAGGGCTTAACTCAGGCCCACATACATGATTATCGCGTCAACCACGGGTAGGTCCCACCCTCAAAATGCTGTATGTGCACGCCTACCCAATTGGGCGTTCACCCGACCTAGTCACCCCCGCACGCCCTAAGCCCACTGCAGTCCAACCATCGATCCTACTGTTTGCTGAAGAACCCCAAAAGAATAAAACGTAATAATCCCTACATTACTCTTAGTAAGGAAGAACATCCTTTATTTTTTGGGGTTCTTAAGCAATTAGTAGGATCCTGAACCACCCTGAACCCTAAACCCTAAACCCTGAACCCTGAACCCTGAACCCTGAACCCTGAACCCTGAACCCTGAACCCTGAACCCCTCGAATGGAGGCTTGGATGCAGCAGCAGCTGTCGGTTATGCGCAGCAAGCAGGCATCCGGACGGAACATCTCCTACTGAGATCAACCCCAAACCCTAAACCCTAAACCCTAAGCCCTAAGCGCCGGACTCCCCTCACAATCAATCGCTGGCGTAAGCCCTAAACCCTAAACCCTATAAACCCTAAGCCCCAGACGAGATCCTGATCCACCGTAGGAGATACAAAACCTGGGAAGCAAGTTGCAGCATGGACTGGGCATCACTGAAACTTAACATGCCATGCCCACATTTGCATCTACAACCAAGTCCACAAGATTCAGAGTTTCAGTAGCCTTGTTTGGTATCTGAGTAGTTAGGCATTTTTTAAATCAGTGTAGCCGAATACGTCGTTGTTTTTTTTCAGGGAGCTCCGGTTTTGGGTACATCTTGGATTGTGGATCAAGGGTCTTCCAGTTGAACGGTTTCATCTGAGCTGCAGCCTGACACCCCCCCCCCCCCCCCCCCCCCCCCCCCCTCTAATCCTAGGGTCCCAACCCCTAAGCCGCAAACCCCAACCCCGAACTCCTGAACCCTAAACTCCTAACCCCCTGGAGAAGACATGCCCTCAGCCTGGATCATCAGTTTTCTGCCAGGTTGGGAGTCTCGACCCGAGGTCGCCACTGGACTCAAGTGGGGTCGGCTCAGGGTGCGATTTTCAAATTTCGGGTTTGGAAGGGCTATGGGTTTTCTTTAGGATACTGGGAGAGGTTTCGGTTCAGTTGAGGGTTTAGGAGCTTAGGGCTTGCGAGATTTAAGGATAGTAAGTTGGGGTGCTAGCCAGGGATCAATCTGCCTTGCTTGATGGAGCAACACCTTGCAAACTGCAGGAAAAGGCGGCGAGAAGGCTGCGTTTTGGGTCGAGGGGTCTGGGCAGTCATGGCTGCTTTGGTGCTTAGAGCTGGTCGAACAAAGTGCTGTGGGAGGGGGGGGGGGGATTCAACGTTCATATGCGGAACCCCGCACAAGTCATCCCAGACCCGAACACCCGAGACGTGGGCCCAGGAAGAGGGAGCTCGAGTCACCGAAGTTCATCCGCGCACTGCAGGCGCTCCCGGTTAGGGTTTAGTAGGGTTTAGGGTTTAGGGTTTAGGGTTTAGGGCTTAGGGTTTAGGGTTCAGGGTTCAGGGTTTAGGGTTTAGGGTCCAGCTCTGTGCCATGACGGGTTCAAGGGGCGTTTTCTGGTGGGATTTGCATCTTCGTAGTCCCTGAACAGCTCAGTCACAGCCCTAGCTACCGCGACTACCAGTACTGCTGGCCAGCAGGGCGCCGTTTCGCCGAGGTACCTACTTGAGGATCCTTTGAACCCGGGAACCACTGAAGCCATTGGTCTTGAGCCGCCCCCCCGGTGTCACAAGACTTGGGTTGACGCACCCTGAATGAATCCTGATTGTTTAGGGTTTAGGGTTTAGGGTTTAGGGTTTAGGGCTTAGGGTTTAGGGTTTAGGGTTTAGGGTTTAGGGTACCGCTTCGGTCTCATCACCCCTGCAACCGTTTTTTGAGAGGCTCTCTTCGACCTCACCACCCGGCAGGCCCCGCGCGGGAGGGTCAGGTGCATAGGAAAAAATGACCTCAGCTTGCATCGTTTGCAATCCAGCTTGCGGTTGAAGCAAATCAATCGGCGGCACGATTGATGTCCGAAAAAGACGGATGAACATTTGAAACATGGACTTAACAAACCCCCTACACTAAGCCCTAAACCCTAAAACCTGAACCCTAAACCCTAGACCCTAGACCCTAGACCCTAGACCCTAAACCCTAAACCCTAAACCCGCTACAACGACGAAGCTGTGAGAATTCCATTGGCCTTCGCAGGTAATTACCCGGGATCGTCAGGGAAAGTTGCCGCCCGGCCCTCAGTTCTCGGGGCCATGGCATGGGCTTCGGAGACTAGGGTTTAGGGTTTAGGGTTTAGGGTTTAGGGTTTAGGGTTTAGGGTTTAGGGTTTAGGGTTTAGGGTGTAGGGTTTAAGATATCCTGCTTGCAAGTTGAGGGTTGGTTTTCCGGTTCGGGGCTCTAGAAATACATGGACGAGGGGATCCGGCAAATCGTTTCATGGTCAATCAGAGGCTTGGGTACTTACTGACAAATATTGTCATGCGTGTCAGTTGTGGGTCTACTTAGAGGCCTAAATTCCTCAATTGCATGAGCAGTTTTGAGGGTTATGCTGCTGCATGCTGCCACAGGCAAGTTTACAAAGATTTTGTTGTCACTACACCTACTACTACGTGAAGTCTCGGAAGCCCTTGGACTCATCTGCACCTGAAAATCCTACAAATGAGAGTTAGTTGAGTAGCGGCCCTGTTTCCTAAGGACGCGGCTCAAGGCGGGAACGGGTTGCAAGGATTTCGGTTTCGCCACAGAAGTATTGAAGACGTCTTCGGTTTCTGAGTTTAAGGGATATGTGGGCTCATGGAGTGAGCTGCAGCTACTTTTTCGGGCAACTACAACTTCAGCATGCGCAGAGGATCCACGTTTAGGGTTTTGGCATGTTCTGAGAGTTTCGACAGGCACACCCAAGGGGAAAGACCCGGACAGGTTGTCAAGGCCAAGCGGTCCGTCAACCTTGATGCCTACCGCGCATGTTGGCAGACATTACGGGGGTTGAGGTCGAGGCTATGGGCTGAGTTGTTTGGGTCGCGAAGTTTGGGTCACGCAGCAAAGTTCTTGCACGCATTCGGGACATGTCTGACTTGCGTCGCGACCCCGGCAATCTATAGTTCGGGCCCCCACCATGGATGCACTAAGGCCTACTACGCCCGTCGAACAGAGACGCTCCTCCGCATTGTGGGCTCCTACAGGCCTTGAGCTAAAGGCCAGGTTCAGAAAGAGTGTGGCTGGCTGATGGCCTGCACTAAAACCCAAGTGAGTGAGGGAGCATGAACATTTCGAAATGTCCTCAGCCGAAATGTACCTTAGCAAGTCCAGGCTCTCATGCGTCTTGGAAATTGATGAGGCTTCATCCAGCTCAACTTCAGGTCAAAAAAGACTCAAACCCAGAAATCTGAACCACTTTTGAGCACTTAATGCAATCCCGAGCCTTTACCCTCGAGTGCGATTCTCAGCATCAAGCAGCCCGAAACCCGTGTAGGCTTCGACCGAGAGTGGAAGCATCCACTGCTTTTCACGCTCGGAAGAAGCCTGCTTTCCTCAGGATCGAGCAGGCCATGTCAACGCCTGCGCCCGGTTCGGAGAGCGCAGCGCGCCTGGACGACTGCCTCACCATAGGCCTCGGGGCTTTGGGGTCAGGCTTGGGGGAAGCTGGGGTCGAGTGCAGGTTGATGAGATCAGCGGCGTTTTGGGCTCTTTCAGCAGCCGATGTGGACCTCAAACCACGTTCCTAGTCCTCCGAATCCTTATTCGTTCATTCGGGAACCCTAAACCCTAAACCCTAAACCCTAAACCCTAAACCCTGAACCCTAAACCCTAAACCCTAAACCCTAAACCCTAAACCCTAAACCCTAAACCCCCAACCCCCTAAACCCTAAACCCTAAACCCTAAACCCTAAACCCTAAACCCTAAACCCTAAACCCTAAACCCTAAACCCTAAACCCTAAACCCTAAACCCTAAACCCTCCGAAGCCTTCTCGTAGAACCCCTCGGGTGGGAGAGGCCCCACGAGCTGCTACCTCAGCCGGGAGCTGCGCCTGATGCAAGGTCCTGGGCCAAAGAGGGGATCTTCCACGGTGGGTTTAGGGTTGGGGGTTTAGGGTCAGGGTTTCCGAAATTAGGGCTGCCTTCTTTGGGGTCCTGAGAATATGGCCGCGTGTCAATATGAATTGCTTGTAACAGGGCCGCGGCCCACACACGCGACATACTCCGTTACAGAGGGTATGTATCAATGGCCGGGGTTTTGCGACAGACCTGTTTGTTGTTGTCTGCAGGTTCCAAGTCTTGCTTATCGGGGGGTAAGTGTTCGTTCAAGAAGCAAATATATGTATCCCTGAATTTGAAACCCCTTAAACTCTTAAAGGCTTGCTTATCGGGGGGTAAGTGTTCGTGAATTTCAAGAAGCTGTGAGGGTTCCAGGTCTTGCTTGTCGCGGCCAACCCCACTCAGTCCTCAACAGGGGGACTCTCTAGGCTTCAGGCAAAACACCCCCGAAGCCTGAAACCCGAAATTCCCGAAAATCAGTGTTCATGCCTCCCGGCGCGCGACATACCCCGTTACAAGTGCGTTACATACCCGCGACAGACCAAACACAGTCTATTGCGACATCTGCGTAAGCAATGCGCCCCAAATAGACGCATTATCGTCCTACCCCAATGCGCCCTGAGACCCGTTTGTAGTGCATGTATATGTATATATATATATATATAATATAATATAATAAACATGATACGAACGTGCGCGCGACAGAGGTCTGTAACAAGCCGGGCGTTACAGAGGTCTGTAACAGGTGGGCGCGGGCGCGGGCCGCGACAACCGGGGGTTTAGGCACACAGCCATATGGGGATCCTACTTGTTGGGGATCTATATTGGGGGCCCTTAATATGGTCCCTTACCTCCATTAAAGGTTCTCAAGTATGGGCCCCCCTTGAATTGTTTGGGGAATGTAAGACTTTCAGGGGCCCCTTTCCAGGGCCCATACTAAGGGACCATGTAACTACCCTAAGAGTAGGCCTTTGGGACATTTTGCATTTTCCTTACTGGGTTTAAGAGGACCATGCTTAGGAAAGCTTTCAGCTAGTTTTAAGGGCCATCCCAGGCAACTTGCCTGAGAAGCCGCGAGATGTTCATCACATCAAAGTGTGGTTCATGCGTGAGAGTTCACGACAAGCTTTGCTTTGAGGACCTATCTGTGGAGCCCGAAGAAAAGCATTCGGGCGTAGAAGCGTCGACGGGCTCCAGATGCACAGATTAAGGATCCCACACGAATGACCCTCAGATGATCCCTGCGGCGCGCATCACAAAGCCTTGGAGCCCACCCTCGAACCAGCGTGAATCAGAAACTGCGAATCAGCAACCAGCGACCTCTGCCATGCGACCCGTACCGGCCGAACACGTGTGGGGAGAGTCGGGAGGATGGGGCGGATGGGGATGGGGCGGACGGGGATGGGGAAGGATGGGGAAGGACGGGGAGGGGGAGCATACTTGTCGCAGACCGGTCTTCTCGCAAAATAAGGGTGTTCAGTTAGAATGAGGAGCAGCAAAACACCGAACTGCGGCTCCCCGGGTCGACTGGCGCCCATCCTCGAAACTTGAACCCAACCGCAGCCCTGGCGAGAAAGGACCTTTCCATTCCGTTTGATTCCCCGAAATGCCTTACCCAACGCCTCGAACCCTGCAATCTTAGGAGCCCTGATCACTCCGAATCTAGTGACTCTGGCTGAGTCTAGTGAATCTAGTGAAGTTCTAGTGAAGTTCTAAGAGTTGCAAGAAGTGACCACAGAGCGAGAACCCAAGCTTTGGGAAGGAATTTGGCTTGACTCGGATGGAAGCCGCTGGCTCGTCGACGGAGACCAGGACGCGCTCTGCTTGTGGCGGAAGGGTTCCAGAGTGCTCCCGCCCCCGACATCTGCGCGAGCTGCTGCGGCTTCAGGGGCTGTGGGGTTCATGGCTCCATCTCTCTTGACTGGTAGCTGATGTTGCCATCTTGTTGGTTCGGAGGCCCGTCTGGTCACGAAGGTCCAAGCCCCCTAAGCCCTGGGCTCTCAAGTTGCTGAGGGCTCCGAGTTGCAGCATGATTTACGGTTGATCTGAAACCCTAAACCCTAAACCCTAAACCCTAAACCCTAAACCCTAAACCCTAAACCCTAAACCCTAAACCCTAAACCCTAAACCCTAAACCCTAAACCCTAAACCCTAAACCCTAGACCCTAGACCCTAAACCCTAAACCCTAAGCCCTAAACCCTAGACCCTAAACCCTAAACCCTAAACCTGTTGAGTCTAAGTGTCTTGAGTTGCCAGCCGGCTTAGAGACCAGTTCAACTGCAGAAGCCCTCACACCCTCGCTCTCCCATCGTGGCTGTTTACCTTCACGACTCAATAGACGAACTCCCTAGAGTCAGAGGAAGATGAACCGGAAATCCACCACTAACAGTAACAACTTACCGCATTAAAGGACTCACAGCCACCCCACAGAAACAAAACGTAAAGCTGGATAGCATCTTGTGATTAGTTCATTTCAACGTGCCCGGCTTTGGGCTTTTTGAACCCAGGGCGTAGAGCCTTGCTGAAAACTTTCGGGAGGTCTATCGAGTTTCCATCCTTGCCGCGCAGCTCTTGGATCCGGCCAAGGCCCGCGACACTGGATCTTCGGTGTTGTTCGTGAATTGGGCTTGGAAGGATTTAGGGTTCTGGTTGGGGTTGGGCTTGGGGCTTTGAAAAGGGAAGCCAAGTGCTTTCTGCAGCGCCGGCAGGGCTTTTGGGCCATCCAGGAGTACGTAGCTCGGGTTTGGAAGGGGTTTGTGTTCGGGGCCTAGGTCATGGACACAGACCAAACCTGAAGCGCTAAACCTCCAATGTGAGAAGCACTAGCCGATTGCCGTGAGCAAGTGGGCCCATGCTATGGAACCATGTGTTCGTTGCCTTCCTTGGACCCTTGAATCCTTGAACAGGGTTCAGTCCGGGGTGAGCCTAAACCTGTTGATGAGGACTGCGTCGACGGTGTGTAGGTCCTAAACCCTAAACCATCCTAAACCCTAAACCCTAAACCCTAAACCCTGTAGGCCCCGAAACCCTAAACCCTAAACCCGAAACCGTGGAAGGCCTGAGGGTTTGGAAAGCCGCCCCAGGCCTCCGCCATCCACGACACCGAGGCTTGCAGGGAGATGCGGGGAGGGTCCGCGGTCAGAGTGAACTTGAGGTCGAAACGATTGTCCACCACATGCCACAACTTGTGGTAGATAGTGATGGTGCTGCCTGTTGAGGCCGGATTTTGTTTTCGGAAGCAGCCATCTTCTTGGTCTGCAAAGGTTCCGGTTGCGGATGTGCAAGAGCTACTTATTTTGGGAGTTCACCCTGTAGCTCGTAGCTGGTAGGCTGGGAACGAACTGCACTCTCCAGACACCTCATCCCAAGCCCAAGCAAGGAGCTTGGGTTTAGGGTTTAGGGTTCAGCGTTTCGGGCTTAGGGTTTAGGGTTTACGGACCTCAAAGTGTTTAAGAAACAGAAGAAACGCTTGTGGTGCAGATCGACTTACTTTTCCGGTCCCTGCCCCTCAGGACGCGCAACAGCTTCGACCAGTCCAGGAGCCTGTCTTGGTCTCGGTGGACGTATCTGGCTGGAGCCCCAGAGGGGCTCTTGGGCAGGGAGGGACTTAGGGTTTAGGGTTTCGGGTTTCGGGTTTAGGGTTAGGCGAAGGGGAAGAGAAGAGAGAGTGGGAGAGAAACGGAGCGCTTAAGAAGATGAAGAAGATCTGAAAAAGGCGTAGATAGAGTTGGTGGGCGCTCATGGGCATCCCAAGGATTATTTGGGAACAGGCGCCGCAGGCATTCAGTGCAAGTCTTCTGCAAGTCAAAACGGACAAAGCAGCACGACGCAACAAAGAAGTAGCTGGAGAAAGAGTGGGAATTCAACGAGACAGCGAAAAAGGAGATGACACCATGAGAGATTGATCGACTTGCATTGCAGCTTCAAAGGCCCAGAGGAGCTACAGCGGCCACGGGTGCCGCAGCAGCTGGGGTGGCAAGGGTTATAAGTGTGTAGGGTTTAGGGTTTAGGGTTTACGGTTTAGGGTATGGTTTCAGGTGCGCGGGGTGGGCTTGTGAGGGTTTGGCAGAGGTCCCAAGCGTCTGAGTGACGCTTTCTGTGGATGTCCCACGTGAGGGATACGTTTAGATTCAAGTTGCTGGGTCGAGGGTTACAGTGTTCGGTATCGTAGCATCAAATTAAATGCAGCCTTAAGAGTAAGATGGACTTCAGGTTCTGGGTTCCTCGGTTCTCCCCCCCCTTTAAACCCTAAACCCTAAACCCTAAACCCTAAACCCAAAACCCTAAACCCTAAACCCTAAACCCTAAACCCTAAACCCTAAACCCTAAACCCTCCGCCCCCGCCCCAGTGCGTTCCAGGTTCGCCCGCGAGATCCGCAAGCGGGCCAAGGATGATGCCCCACGCCAGCATCAGCTTGGGGCCGACAGGCTTAGGGTTTAGGGTTTAGGGTTTAGGGTTTAGGGTTTAGGGTTTAGGGTTTAGGGAATTTAGGGAATTTAGGGTGCTTCATTCGGGGGGTTTAAGGCTTGAGAGTGTTGGGGAGTTGGGGAGTTGGGGGAACTTCAGGGCTGAAGTTCCCATGTCTGCTGTGAGACGCGTGCAGCCGCCTGGCTTAGCTGGGTCTTTGGGCTTAGGTTGGGCTCTCACAGGATGCAAAAACACCCTTCCAAGGAGGACTGCGAGGAGAATCCGCAAGACAAGATGCCGGTCAAGGCGACGTACCACGGGTGGCACGCACCTGAGATGGGCAGCCGCTGGAGGGCGGCTGGGGGCTGGAGGGCTCAGGAGCGCGGTTTCCGGGGCGTCGCGTTCGCAGGGTGATAGAGACTTAAGCATCTTAAACTGAGCAACCCTAAACCCTAAACCCTAAACCCTAAACCCTGTAAAGAGCTCTAAGCTCCAAACCCCACAAAGCTCAAGCCTGGATCCCTGAATCCTCATGGCGGCATCCCCCTTCCGGGATGTTACAACCCGAATTCAGTACGCAGGGATCCGAAACCATGTCGTCTGAGAGGCCTCAGAGACCCTGAACTCGTTCTGAACAGTTTGCATGCGACGCATGTGCAAGAAGTGAATTTGCTGGTTTTGTTAACATTTCTGAAGTTAACATTTCTGAAGCCCCAGAACCTCATTCGAACCTCAATGCATGCCAGCAGCCAAGCACCCAGGCTAGACGAGTCAGGCCGCTCGGCAGAGAAGATGCGGACGCTTTAAATGGGGTGAACAGGTTTCAGTCTTGAGGTGAGGGCCCTAAACTGCTGTGGATGCTCTGCACTTCGAGACTCGCTCGTGTGCTGTGCAGTGTTTCGGGCGTGGCAACACCCCAGCACCCCGAAATGGCCAACAGCACGATCTTGCGAAGAAAAGGATCTTGGGCGATATTCATAGTATAACTACCTAGGGACCCTCAGGGAACACTATTGGCAATTAGGATTTGGAACACGGAGTTGCACTCCAAGCCTCAGCCCAGGCATGCGGGTTACGTGGCGATGCGAGAAGACTCTCTGCTTCGGTGCTCCTAAGCTTGGGATGTTCGCCCTTATGCTAACACTCCTTACTGGGAAGTAATGCGAGTACCCCCCTAGTAGAATCTCAATTAAGGGCTGTTCGTATAAGGCGGAACATCCCAATCTTAAGCCTTGAAGGTTGGGTCCTGCTCTCAAACCGTATTTAGAGAATGGCTTCTTGCGGTGTAGAGCTTGCGGAACTAATAGCCCCCACTCCCAGGTATGGTCACAGGCCATGGGCTCTGCAAGTAGACGCCTGCCCTCACCATCAGCCACCACCAAACTCCACGATTCGTAGGATTGTTTCCAGCGAATTGGTGCCGATTGAGAGTTTGCAGCGACTTGAAGACCAAACTCAGTGGAGCCCATTACAAAAACGCTCATAACAAAAAAAAGGAGTGAAACAGAGACGGCGCTGTACGAATTTGTCACGGGCGAGTCCTCATGTTAGAACGTCATCAAAACCTGCATGCGACATGGCATCTTCACAGTTTGCACGGGCTTTCACAGGTTTCCACAGATTTTCACAGGCTTTCACAGATCTTCACAGGTTTTTACAGGTTGCCACAAATCTTCACAGGGTTTCGCACATCTTGACAGGGTTTCACAGGTTTTTCACAGATCTTCACAGGTGCACAGATCTATTTCGGCAGGTTTTCGCAGATCTTCACAGACTATTTTGTGAAGATCTTTTTCTGACAGATGTATAGAGATGTAATCTTGTAAGCCCCTCATACGAGCACTATAATTGCAAATAGGGGGTCTGCGCCTCCCCCTTTCCTCCTCCCCCACAGGGTATCTTGGGCGGCACAAGGCCTCCGCGTGACCTGAAGCCCTAAACCCGAAACCCTAAACCCTACAAACCCTCAACCCTAAACCCTAAACCCTAAAACCCTACACCCTAAAACCCTAAACACTTCGGTCCAAGGACCGCAGCCTTCTTCTCCTGGGCTCGGGATGCCAACTTTCAGGGCGTCTGGCGCATTGCTGGCAGCCTCACGGCGTGGCTTCAGATTTTTGGAGGGTTAGGGTTTAGGGTTTAGGGTTTAGGGTGTAGGGTTTCGGGTTTAGGGTTTAGGGTTTAGGGTCCAGGGGGAATTTCGGAACGTCCTTGGGAGACCTTCGCTGCTTAGGCTTCAGGGCCCTGAATTCCTAGGCCCTTCACGGCACGTGAGGCAGCTTCAGCTCTCAGGTGGAGTCTCAAATCCAGCATCCTAAGCTCTGGTTTAGGGTTTAGGGTTTAGGGTTTAGGGTTTAGGGTTTGGGGTTTGGGGTTTAGGGTTTAGGGTTTAGGGCCCCGAACAAGTTTCAAATCTGCTGGAGGCTACTCGCTGCTCATGCACGTGGATGCTTTTCGCGAGGGAGCCAAGCACCTGGATGGCCGCAAGAGTCGGTGCCTGGGCTAATGTCGCGGTGTGGTTTGTAAGCCCGTTTAGGGTTTAGGGTTTAGGGTTTAGGGTTTAGGGTTTGGGGTTTAGGGTTTAGGGTTTAGGGTTTGAAGGAAAAAAATGTCCACTGTGTGCATCCTCTGTAACCGCCTGACATACCCTGAAAGCAGGGGCGGGCGAACTCGCCCGGGGCATGACCCCTAGCCCCGCGAAAGACAGAAAGAAAGATGGGAGGAATGATGTCCGGCATGCTTCATAACACGGCTTTGTAGTTCAAATTGTGCCGTATCTTTCAAGAAGAACCCTTTACAGTGTCTCGGACCTGTGCCTTTGAGCTGGAATTGGTTTGGCAGAAGTGCATGAGCTAGTCCTAGTAGAGTTCCGGTAGAGTTCCGGTAGAGTTCCACTTAGTTTAACATAGTTTCGCTGGCCAGTGAACTCATTGCCCGGCCGTGTGACTGTCACTGTGTCCGCTCCTTCAGGCCAAAACTGCACTATCGCCGCCTTAGCATCTGGACGTGTGGATCAGCTGCATGGAGCCATTGAGCGATCACTAAAGATCCCCAGAGTTGTGCAAAGGCTGATCTTTGCTGGCCGGGAGATCTACAGTGGAGAGTTCTTGGCCGAACTTCAACTTGCAAACGGCAGTGACATCACTGTGATAAACAGTTGGCCACAGACACCAGTGGCGATAGTGGAGAAGCTGCATTTGGCAGCTTCCGCATCAGCAACACACACTCTTGCAGCCGCAGTGTCGCAGTGCTTGCAGCATGAGGACTGCTCAGTGAAGGTCGCTGCACTCAATACGCTATCATGGATGGGTCGACTTGCTGCTCCTCACGCAGGTGCAATTGCCAGTCTGTTACGTGACAACGAGCGAGGAGTGTGTGCAGCAGCAGCCGAATTACTTTCCTGGTTGGAGGAAGCAGCTTACGCTGTTGACGTCTTGGCATTTGGATTTCGACCACCAGTCGGGCAGTTTGGGAATGCTGAAATCATGGGCAAGGCCAGACAAGCCTTGACAGTCCTTTTGGAATCTGAATCGTCCAGCATTCGCCTTACTGCGCTTAAGTCTTTGATTGGATTGATGGAGGATACGGACAAGCCAGCAGCACAAGAGCAGTTGCAGCGGCGACGCTTCCTTCTGCCCCATGTTGGTCGGCTGTTTTCGATCCCTCCGAAGATGTGCGGATGATGGCTGCAGAATATTTGATGAGTTGTGTTCCAACATTCGATGCTCTAGGCCAAGATCAATATGGGCGGGAAGCATTGTCCCAGGAGGTTCTTTTCCAGCTGCTTCGCCTTGGTGAGCACGTCAATTTCGACAAAGTGGGGCTGATGAGTGATTCGGGCATTCTGCGTGCTTGCCAACACATTTCCAGAAAGCTGGATGGTTACTGGCCAAAATGGGCTGGATGGCAGGAGATGTTCGATGACCCAGATACTTCGGCCGAATCCGCTGCATCTCAAGTGTCAGTGGCAGTGGTGCATTATTTGCGGCGAAGGTTCTGTGCAAACCAGGTCCATGTGAACCTGGGTCTGCCCGAAAACACACTTCAGTCTCCCTTTAGTTGGCGGGCCGTCATAGTCCATGACTTGCTTCACTTGATGGTTGAAGATGGGCTGGGCAGTCACAAGTGGCAAGTGCGACAGGCCGTGGTGGAGAGTTTGATCTCTCTTGAACCTTGGGGAGCTCCTGCTGTGAGAGCATTGCTGGCTGCCAAACGTTATGAAAAAGATAAGTCAGTCCTGGAAACAATGACAAAGTTTTTTGACAAGTATGGTTCTTAATTCGAACCCGGCAGTATCGAGGACAACATCCAGGTATTCAATTATCATGGTGATTACTGTGATTCTGACCGTGACCCTGACCACGTGGAGGACCTGGAGTCAGAAGAGGAACCACAGCTGCGGGATAAGAGCGGAGGGTACTCAAAGTGCCATCTCAGCCGAAGCGCAAGAAACAACAGAAAACACGGCGTGGATTCCTCACAGGCTCCCTCAACCATTGCCAGCAAAAAAAAGTTGGAGAGGCGAACAAGGCCAGAGGAGACACACAACTTCTCAGACTCCAAGCGCAAGAATCTTCGAGAAAAGGAGCAAGATCGGCAACTGAAAGCTGCCATGCTCGGACACGAACTGCTGAGATTCGCGATGGATGATGTCTAAGGCATATCACCTTTGTGTAAGTCCATTTCTCCTGGCAAACGACAGCCTTCCATTAACCGCATAATATCACATGATGTTGGGCGCCGCGTGCACCATGAACTCTTCGGTGTGTGCACAGCAGCAATGAGGGCGCTTCCTCTGCAGCTGGATCGCAAGCTGCGTTTATAAAAGAAAAAGATAAGTTCGCAGCATAATTGTGGGGCTCCTTTGACATCCCAGCAGCAAACTTGCTGGGGTTTGCAGGAACGCGAACTCGCGGTGCAAGCCAATATCTCTAAGGCCATTTGGATGCTGTAAGGACGCTTGTGCGCACCGCCAGGGCCCTGCAATTTGCAATTTGCTTGTGGAGACGAAGCAGCTGTGCAAATGGGCTAAGCTCAATAACGGTACGGAACTCAAGCCCCTGTGTTCAATTTTAGCTGTCAATCCCTTTGAGCAACAGCCCCAGAAACCTAGAACCCTGGATCTCTCACAGTGCTTAAGCTTCGCTGCTGAGGTTGGGCAAGGTCACTCGCTCGCGTCGAGGCTGGGCTACCACATCGGGACGCTTCGAAGTAGGGGTAGGGTTTAGGGTTTAGGGTTTAGGGTTTAGGGTTTAGGGTTTAGGGTTTAGGGTTTAGGGTTTAGGGTTTAGGGTTTAGGGTTTAGGGTTTAGGTTTTAGTGTTTAGGGTTTAGGGTTTAGGGTTTAGGGTTTAGGGTTTAGGGTTTAGGGTTTAGGGTTTAGGGTTTAGGGTTTAGGGTTTAGGGTTTAGGGTTTAGGGTTTAGGGTTTAGGGTTTAGGGTTTAGGGGTTGTTCTGTGCCGTATTTCTGCAACCAGGATCGCCGAAGCTGAAACCCTCCTCGTGCCCAAATCTTCGTGACATTTTGTGAGATGCCACAGTCTCGTAGAAACTGGCTTAAGGATGTTCTCTCGTAAGTCAGCCCTCCGCACACCAAACGGCTCCCTCAAAGGCACCATTAGACAACGTTTCGTGTTTTTGGGGCGTAGGGTCCTGGGAGAAGACTTAGGTCGTGTTCTTTTGCTGATATTGGACTCTTGGTTTCCTATTTTTACTGTAGTACTCGCATTCCTGATATGAAACAGCTGGATTGCCGTTTCAGCGGCTTCTCCAGAAATACAGGAAAAACGCACGAACTCCGATTAGGATGTCCAGGGGACACCCTGAACCCTGAACCCGAAACCCTGAACCCTGAACCCTAAACCCTGAACCCTACACCCTAAACCCTAAACCCTAAACCCTAAACCCTAAACCCTAAACCCTAAACCCTAAACCCTAAACCCTAAACCCTAAACCGTGACCTTCCCCCAGATTCAGCTCCGAAGAATCTCTTCCGAACTGGTGAGGTGAAGCTTGGTTTGAGCGGGAGATCCAAAAGCTCTGTGAGGACTGGAAGGGGGTTTAGGGTTTAGGGTTTAGGGTTTAGGGTTTGGGGCTCACCTGGTGACGGGCTGAGATGGGCTGAGTGTCAATTAGGGCATAAACCCTAAGCCCAAACCTTCGAAATTCCCAGAAACTCCCAGAAATTCTCATGAGACCTCAGGAGGGCAGGGACTGCGGAGAGGCCCAGACGCCGACCTTCATCATGCCTCTTGGGCGTAAAAAAAGCGCAGAAAGCCAGCCCACCAAACGGTTTTGGGGTTTAGGGTTTTGGGTTTCGGGTTTAGGGAACAGCCCCCCCCCCCAAAAAATTGAGAAGCTCATATTCTTCATAAGGGCAGTATAGAGATTCTGACTTTATGTTTTTGGGGTTCTTAAGCAAATAGTAGAGCCCTGCCTCAGACAAGATCCGCAGAAGGCAAAAAGGTATGCAGAACAAGGCATACCGGGTTGCTTGGCTTTGCTTGTTTCGGGGGCGTGCTTGGGAAACTAGGGAAACCCAGGAAACCTGCCAGAGAATTCAGGAATCTGGCGGCTAGAATTCAGCCGCTGTCTTGGTGAGTTGCTGGCTGTTGGCAGCATTGTGTCGCCTTTCCAGACCTTGGCCAGGAATTCAGGAAGCAGGTGCAGACACTTCTGGGCTCTCGGTCCACGGCGCGATTCGGTCTCAGGGCTCGGGTTTTAGGGGTCATGGTATGGGTGCAAAGTGGCATCTGAATGTCGCACCGCGTTTCCCCCCGCGTTGTTGTGCCCCGAATTTCCTCTCACCTCCCCTACACCCACACTGTGCCCTAAACCCTAAACCCTAAACCCTAAACCCTAAACCCTAAACCCTAAACCCTAAACCCTAAACCCTAAACCGTGAGGCACATTGTTGGGGAGCTGTTCCCAATCTGGACTGACGTGCTGGAGGGCCCAGCTTTTGTGGGGTTCAGGGGAATTTCACGGTGTGAGGCCTATGGGCCCATGCGCTTCAGGAACCCTAGGTTTAAGGTTTAGGGTTTAGGGTTTAGGGCCTAGGGTCTAGGGTTTAGGGTCAAAAGATAGTCAACTAAAGTTGATGTTTGGTTGCGAAGTAAGGCAGACCGTGAGCTCTGGTGTTGAGGTTGGGGTTTAGGGTTTAGGGTTTAGGGTGTAGGGGTTAGGGGTTAGGGTTTAGGGGTTAGGGGTTAGGGGTTAGCGCCAGAGACTCTCGCGCAAGCCTTCGGCCGACCGTGGCACCAGATGTGCATTGTTTGCCTTTTGGCTTGTCCGATGTTTGCCTGTTCTTTTGTTGGCTCCAGTCCTTTCACTTTGGGTTTAATTGGCTCATCCTTGGTCCTGGTTTTGGTTGCCCCTCTGGCATCCTTTCGGTTCTTAATGTGTTCCTGTCTCGAGAAGTGTGAGCGTGTTCGGTCGAACACATGTCGGGAATTCCATGATTGCCAACCCCTTCGTTCTCCCAATTCCTAGCACGAGGGACAGGTCAACCACACTGATGGGCAGGACTTTCTGAGCCCCTACGCCCAACCCCCTCAGGGGCCCTCAACATCACGTGAAGCGGAGTTAAACTGTTGCATCACTCAGTCCCTAAGCCTGAATCCCACATTCCGTGCCTCCACTCAGCTCCAAGCATCAAGCCTTTTGCGAGCTAACGGCCGAAATTGGACGCCGGAGCCATGACAGGTCCCCGAACCTCATGACCTTTCGATCCACGACCTTCAAAGGCGGGAGGGCAAGGGTGTTTAGGGTTTTGGGTTTACGGTTTAGGGTGGGCCCCGCTTGCAACCTTTCGTTTTGCGATGTCCTGCCCGCAAATTCCCAAAGCCTTCGTGCATTGAGAGGTTCGCCGGGGCGTACTTGTGGACTCACCCTTTAAAAGGCCACGTTGAGAGCTGTGCTTGGCATGGCCTGCAAACAAGCAAAACAATCACTTTTGAGGGCCGGGTCCAGGACCTCGGGCCAGGAAGTGAGAAGCCTAGCAGCAGAAACGCCGGACCTGAAACTGAAGAGTCCTGCATGCCGTGAGGCTTAAGACTGCTAAGATGCCTTACCGTAAGACGGTCATGCTGTCGGAAATCCAGCCACATCCGATCCTAGACCCTCTTTAGACCTACCCTAAACCCTAAACCCTAAACCCTAAACCCTAAACCCTAAACCCTAAACCCTAAACCCTAAACCCTAAACCCTAAACCCTAAACCCTAAACCCTAAACCCTAAACCCTAAACCCTAAACCTAAACCCTAAACCCTAAACCCTAAACCCTAAACCCTAAACCCTAAACCCTAAACCCTAAACCCTAAACCCTAAACCCTAAACCCTAAACCTTAAACCCTAAACCCTAAACCCTAAAGCTGCTGAACGCCCCAGCACCCAGCTCAGCCGTGGAGGCTGCGTCGACTGTGAGGGCTCGGAGATCTCTGTGGAGCCATTGGCTAACTTAGGGTTTAGGGTTTAGGGTTTAGGGTTTAGGGTTTAGGGTTTAGGGTACTGAGGTGACTTAAGGGGACCATTGGGCTTCTGCAGGCTGAGGCAGGGGGAGCTGAGGAGGGGCTGACCAGGTCCCCGCAAACAATCCTGCAGAGTATCCAACCCCCAGAGTATTGCTGGAGGGCCAACCTGGAGGATACATTAAGAATGCTGCAGAGTATCCTCCACCTACATACGTTCTACAAAATCGAATCAACTGATTTTTGCAAGTCAGTTTTTTGACTACTTTGTCAATGCAGTCGCGAAATTAGGGTAAAGCGGACATTGACACTGTCGATGGCAAATGCCTGCACGGCCGTGCTGTAGGCCTAGCAGCCGACCATGCGGGTTCATGAACAGCTGGTTGTGGGCACCTGGGGACGGGAGATGCGGCAAGCACCAAGGTTGCGAACGGAAGCTACACAGCAAAAAGGCTCTGAACCCTCAGAGCATCTAAGCGGTATTTGGTCAGTTCTCAAAATGGTGGTCCCTTTTTGGGTACCCTAAATCTTAGGGGCCGTCTTTTTCTTCTACCAGATTCTTTTACAGAATAATTCAACATACCCCAAACCCATACTTCAAATATAAGAGGAGAACAGCAAGGAAGGATTTTAATCATACGACCCTAAACCCTAAACCCTAAACCCTAAACCCTAAACCCTAAACCCTAAACCCTAAACCCTAAACCCTAAACCCTAGCCCCACATGCACAGCTCAGGAGCCGATGTCTGAGCTCGAGCGGCCTCGGATGGCCAGCTTCCGACCCCGGAGGCTTGCATTTATTGTTAATATGACTAATGTGGGGGTTTAGGGTTTAGGGTTTAGGGTTTAGGGTTTAGGGTTTAGGGTTTAGGGTTTAGGGATGATTAGTAATAAGACGAAGATTTTGATTATCATTATGGTTTATGGCTTTATTAATCGTATGATTAATGTTTAGCACTGCTATCATGGTGATTATTATGAGGATGATTTTTACGATTAGTATCTTCTATCTTATATCATTATTATGGGCTTATAGCGATTTGACTCATCTGACTCTACATCTGATTGAACTTAGGGCTTTGGGCATTAATTAAGGTTCAGAATTAAGGTTCAGGGCTGAAAGGAACTGATGGTTGATGAATGCTTTGTGGGCTCTGGAGGTTTAGGGTTTAGGGTTTAGGGTTTAGGGTTTAGGGTTTAGGGTTTAGAGTTTAGGGTTTAGGGTTTAGGGTTTAGGGTATTGGTGAAGCCGGGCTTGAGCATGTTGGCTTACGCCGGCTTTGGGTTGCAGGTGCCAAGATGCCACGGCTTAGAGGGCTTTCGAGTTTCAGGGCCTATTGCCTTCAGACATCACAAAATCTGAGTCTTTAACGTCCGAGTTTAGGATGCTGTATGTCAGACTTCACATGGCAAACCCTGGACTGTCCCTATGTGATGTAGATATGTGTCCTGACCCGACTGTCACAAGCTATACTAGGGGATCTGAAGAGTGCGCAGGACCCTGCTGGGCCGTCGCACCACGCACGTGGTGCAGCCCTTTCTGTCCAAGACCTGGGGCTACCGTGAGTCAGCAACGGTGGACCTTGGCCTCAAAGCTTGGAGTTCCGATGCCACATGTCGACATAGGTGGAAGGGGCGGGGGCAGGAGACAAACACCCTCCAAACTGTGGAGCGTAGCAGCGCATTCCTACAGCTGCAAGTCAGTCAAGTCGGATTGAAGAAGAAGCTCCCAATGCTAACTCGCATACACTGAAGCCCTAAACATCCCAGACCAATCGTCAAAACCCGCCCAGGATCTGAGCGCCAAGGAGCTCAACCTCAAAGCCAACGAGCCTCTCGACTGCTTCTTCTCGGGCTTCTAGGGGTGAAATCGTAACAGGGGTGGCTGTGAAGGTGAGCAGCACCTCCTCCCCGCTCCCAAAAACTGCCGATTGGCTTAAAGAATAAACAAGAATAATCCCTATGTATATATATATATATCTTACCATTATAAGGAAGAATATGTATTATTTTTGGGGTTCTTAAGCAGTTAGTAGTTAGCTGAAACCTGCAGGCTTTGGCTGTTCCACGGCACGCGCGAGTCAGCTGCAGAGTCCATTACTGAGAACGAGTTCCAGGCTTTGCCCGATGCACGCAAGCTTGCCTGCTTTAGGGTTTAGGGTTTAGGGCTTAATGAAGGGTTTAGGGTTTAGGGTTTAGGGTTTAGGGTTTGCGGATTGAAGGGTTTTGGGCTAACAAGGCTCCTGAAACCTGAACTCCACGAAACGTCGTGCGAGTTTGAGCGATGGCGCAGACCAGAACCTCAAAGACCCTAGATCCCCTGTACATCCTTGGGTCCCTTGCAGTTGAAGATGGCTGGCACCAATCGTGGAACGATGTTTGGCCCCGGGATCTACATGGCCGACGCGGTGCGCAGGGCCTTAAGCTGTTGCCGAGTCAGAGCTCCGGTTTGGGGTCTTAACGGTGTTTGGCCTTCGTTTTCTCAGAGGGGAGAGTTCACGGGCTTCTCCTGCAGGATTGGTAGGGGGCTTGGCGAGTGTGAGGGTCCAGGGAACAAAGCGAACACGTGGAAAACACACGAGGCAAAACGAAGGGCCCAAAGGACAAATGGCCGAGAAAAGAAGTGGGGTGGTCAGTGGTTGGGGGCACTAGCGGCTTTGACACGCGAACGTCCATGCTTCTGCCGGGCTTGGTTGTGGGTGAAGAGGATTTGTGTTTTGGACCGCCCGTGCTCCGGCAGGTTACGAAGAGCGACGCATCCCTGCCGATTTAGATGGGCCGGGCATCAGGTCTACGTTCTTGCATGACCCCAATATGCCCAAATCCTAAGGCCTAAACCCTAAACCCTACCGTAGACCCCGCATGTTCCAGGGCTTGGGCATTGGTGTTCTTGTTTGGTGTGCTGCAGGATGCAGGGAGTTGGCACAGTCGTGTACACTACAGGATCTACTGCAAGCCACACGCCTTGTGGAGAGGGGACATTGAGCGGAAGCTAAAGGCTTGCCAAACTGCACCATGCCCAAAGAAGCTGCAAGCCCCTGCCCTCGCTATCCCTCGCTACTCTCCTAAACCACGCACCCTACTGTAAGCTGGCCCTAGCCGCTACTCCGCCACTACATGCGAAGCCACCAGGTTTCATGGACGGGGACGATAGTGGGGTTTAGGGTGGGTGTAGCTTCAGGTTGGAGTGAGAGCCTGCAGAGTAATCAGCAGGGATTCCCAGTGCTGACGCAATTCTTGCCAATATCGCCGCGTTGTCGGTTCTATTCCACACACATGGTTCCTGACATCTTGAAGCCCTCTAAACGCTAAACGCTACACCCTAAGCCCTAAGCCCGAAGCCCTAAGCCCCAAGCCCCAAGCCCCAAGCCCCAAGCCCCAAGCCCCAAGCCCCAAGCCCCAAGCCCCAAGCCCCAAGCCCCAAGCCCCAAGCCCCAAGCCCCAAGCAGAACAGGAATACACCGAGCCGGATCCGACAGGCTTGCGCACCATGCCTCTCGGGCCGCGCTGTTTGCTCTGCTCTACAGCTCAGGGTTTGAGGGAGGGAAGCCAGGAGAAGCCTGAAACCCTAAACCCTAAACCCTAAACCCTAAACCCTAAACCCTAAACCCTAAACCCTTGTTTCCGAGCCCCCCAACCATGGCTACGAGGATTTCCCGAGTTTCATGGCATTGAGTAGGGGGGGTGTGCTTCCGGTGCCCTAAGAAGCGTGAAGCCATTCTGGGGCCTGATTCTCAAGCTGCGAGCTCCCAGTTCCTTCAGCCCAAGGTCACAACTGGCCCTAAACCCTAAACCCTAAACCCTAAACCCTAAACCCTAAACCCTAAACCCTAAACCCTAAACCCTAAACCCGAAACCCTAAACCCTAAACCCTAAATCCTAAGCCCGAAGCCCCTCCCAGGATCCTGTGCCGCTGCACCATGGGCCGGGCCATCAAACAGTTCGAGGGGGGCCGCGAGTGCATGAAGGCCTCGCTCACTTCGTGCGCTTGGGGCTATTCAGGGCATAAGTCACCCTAAGCTCCCTAAACCCTAAACCCTACACCCTACACCCTAAACCCTAAACCCTAAACCCTAAACCCTAAACCCTAAACCCTAAACCCTAAACCCTAAACCCTAAACCTGAGAATTCCGGAGCAGGCCTGCCACGCGGGCGGCTTCCACTCCGTAAAGGGCCTTCGTGCTTACAATGCGCCTTGGCGCCACACTGCGGAAGAGCTCCAAGCCCCTGAAGATCCCAAATTCCCAAACCCCTGAACTCTTTAGGGTTTAGGGTTTAGGGTTTAGGGTTTAGCCCAAAACCCGCACCTAAGTCTCAAAGGCAACTTGCCTCAAGGTTTAGGCGAACCATCGGCTGGAGTGCGCATCCTAAGATCCTGAACCGTTCGAGCGATGTGGCACTTCCAGTTCAATTGACCGTGGAACCTTCAACCGCAGTTCTGTCCACTCGCGACTTAGCGACACTGCGCTTTGCTGACAAGGAATACATTGTCTACGCGACCCAGCTGCACTAAGAAGAGCACCTGTCAGACGTCGACTCGCCTCACTGAGAGCACATGTCAGACATCGACTCGCTTGTTGATGCTCTTTGGGGTGCTGTTGGGATGTTCCCCCCTATCCTAACAGTCCTTAAGGATTAATAGTAGGGGGGTACTAGAATCCCTATGAAGGACTGTTAGAAAAAGGAGCTTGGGGGTTGTTTGGGGTTCTTTGGGGGCTACTTAGGTAGATAGGGACTATATACGGTTTTTATAGGGGGGTATAAGGGGGGCAAGTTATTCCCCAGCTCTGCTTCAACAAGGACGAGAACCAGGTGTACGCAGAGTACATCATCTGGTACCGCCGCGTGTACAATATCGAGTGATCTCGGGAGACGCGTCGAGGGTTACCGAGGGTTAAGAATTGCGCAGGCAATCCTGGAGCTCACAAGTAGCGTTTGGTTGTAGGGTTTAGGGTTTAGGGTTTAGGGTTAAGTTTATGTTTTGCACTCCGCTCTCATCTCCCTTGAGGGCGAGACCCGCCCAAAGGCATGGATAGCTATGAAAGGCCCTAACTACCCGAACATGAAAGCTTAACCGGGTTTCCGATAGTGGAATGCTCCTTGTACAGAATGAGCCACGATCAGCTGCACTGTAAGACGTCGACTCAAGAGTTCAAAAATGTATCAGTCTGGGTCGAATTTCTTCTTCGGTTGGCACGCAACCCCTGGCTGCCAGGATTGCCGTTGGCATCATACCATGCTGAAAGCATGGTAATGGCGCAGATGTGCTAGGTTTGCAAGGGTGCCTAATGTCAGAGAGTCATTTACTTCACTATCTATGACAGACTGCCCGCTCTCAAGAATACCAGGCATACCTGCAGCACACCCATGCAGTGTTCATGCCCCCCCGGAGCGCTGTTCAGCTCCGGCAAGCACCTGCAAAGCAGGAGTCGCCAACCAGTGTTGCTTTGCGGGCGCCCGCAATTACGTGGTAAAAAAGCAAGCTCTTTCATGTTCCGTGCGTTCCATGGTCACAGTGCGACTGTATATACGGGATGCATTTTCCGCACACGGTGGTTTCCAGCCACCTTCATATAGAGATGTTCGAGAGCCAAGCCAGCCCCTCTGCAAAGGAACCTGGGAAAGAAACAGAAAGAGAAGCGAAAGCAGAATACCTAAACCGTAAACCCTAAACCCTAAACCCTAACCCTAGACCCTAAACCCTAAACCCTAAATACCTGGACAACTTGGGCACGCCTGGAAGAACCTTGTAGAAGCCCAGAAGCCCCCTCTGAGCCCAAGCTCCCAATCCCCTCCCGCTGACTATTAGCACCCCGAATCCCATGTGCACCTGCCAAAGCCCTTCGGGTGGCTGGAACTTCAAGGAACTTCAGAACCTAAACCTTAAGTCCTAAACCCTAAACCCTAAACCGTAAACCGTAAACCCTAAACCCTAAACCCTAAACCCTAAACCCTAAACCCTGGCAGGGGGGGCGGCCGAACCAGCGCTGTCTGGGCTGGTGCCGGCACTTCGATTGTCTGAGCTGTTTGGGGGATTTTGAAATTAGGGGTACCTTATGGGGGTCCTTTTTCAGGGGATCTTACTATTTGGGGGACTCTATCAGGGGTGCCCTATTTTCGTAACCCCCATTTAAAGTCTTGAGGTCTAGGGTAAGTTTAAGGCTTCGCTGTGCAAGGATTTGCAAGGGCCACGCGGTCGAGGCGCTTAGGGGCTAATTGGGGCTTCAACAAAACTTTGTCATAGTTGGGTAACATGTCACATTGTTAAGGGTACTTAAACCTAATAAGGAATAAAAAACATTTCTAATATTATCCCTATAATGAACTAGAAAAGATGCTAGAGATGGCCGAGTCAGGCACCATTGCAGAAAGAAACCTTGACTCGAACAGAGAGCTGTGCAAGTGCCCAGCTCCAATCCAAACAAAGCGCCGCAGAGCAGTGAGAAGTGTCTATAGAGCACAAGGCCCTGCAGTAAGTCCTGCTTTGGACCCTTCGCCATGGTCGTGGGACCTGAAAATCTGAGCCAAGTGTTGGGTTCTGTGGTCAGGAGTGTCCACATTTAAGGGCTTGGACTTTACATTTAAACACTGAAGACCATCGAGGTTGATAGTGTCTAATTCGATGCACGCCTACGCTCATGAGCGCGAAGCTTTGCAAGGTGGAAGGTTTCGTGCTTTGGGGGCATTGGGGGTTTGGCCGGCGTACTGGCTCCGAGCCACGATGCAAATCCGCAGCACCTCTCTCTGCTTCAACAAATTTGCGCAACGCTTTAGTGGGCATGAAACACGGATGGTATCATGCAGCTGGTACCCTCGGAAACAATGACATACCCAGGGCCTTGTTTCAAGATCACGTTTTTTTTGGGCAGGTAGTAGGGGTGCCCTTCATTCAGCTTGGCACATATGGATAGTGACTAATCGCAAATCACTAATCCAAGCTCGCTGACTGCAGGCCATAGAGGAGACAATCCGAGCACATGGGGAGCACATGGGTGCCGCATTGCCGGCAGGACTGTCCAGTTGGATGCAGTCCTCCTGTCGGCGCCGCCAGCCTGCCGGCGCGAGCAGCAGGAATGCCGCTCCGGCGCCCAGACCGCCTGGGGTGCCTTCGGCAGAGGAGCTGAGGGATACCTGGCTACTGGCAGTGCAGGAGGAGGACGCGGCGGCGGCCGGCTACTGCGCGCGGATCTGCGAGTCCTTGCGGGGCGCTGAGGCCTTTGCAGCAACCGATGGGCTGGATGCTTTCATTTCGGTGGCCATGGGCCAGTCCACGAAGGGCAGCGGCGGTGGCCTGATGGTGGCGCTTGCTCAGGCCCTGATGATGGATATGACCGCTTTCAAGGAGGCGGTCTTCGAAACCTTGTGTGCAGCAGCACACTGGCCATCGTTGAAGGGCCGCATCGCCGGCTCGGGTGTGCTGGGCGTTATCACGGCCACGCTGCTCTCGCCCCGGCACCCGGCCTCCGTCAAGGCCCTGATGGTCCGGCTTTGTGGGCTTCTGGCTGCGGACTCCTTGGAGGCCATCAGCCTGGGCGACCCTCGCCGAGCCGAGGAGTTTGCCAAGCTCAGGGGCCAGCTGATATCGTCCGGCGGGGTCAAGGCCATCGTGAGCTTGGCAGCTACCGAGGGCCTGGCCGCTCCAGCCGCAGCCACGACCGTTGCGCAGCTGGCCTGCGCGGGAGACACGGCCATCCGCAGCGAGCTGCTCCAAGCGGATGCCGTCCCAGCACTCCTCCGTTGCGTGGCACGAATGTCAGAGGCCCAAAGTGAGGAGACCGCAGACGACAGCGATGTGGAGATGGAGGAGGATACAGCACCGGAGGCTGCTGCTGCTGCCATCGCCCGGCTCCTGGCGTTCGAAGGCGATGGCTGCCAGGAGATGTGGCTTTGGGGCGCACGCCTGCGCCCTCAAAACATAACTGCTGGCCCTATCACTCGTTAGGTTCAGGGCTTGGGGGGTTGTGGACTCCCGATGAAGCGTGCAGTGTTTGAGACGCAGGTCGTGCTCGTAAGAAGACAGACACATGTCACATGCGGCACATGCCTTGTAAAAAGCAAAGGTAAAGAACTTCTTCCCCAGCCTCGGTGTGAGGTTGTTAGATTGGAAGATGTTAAGTCAGCCATGCTCCTCGCCTCCTCGCCCGATTTTCTGCACCGGTAGATTTGTGTGTGTGTGGGGAACAATGAATAGAAAAGGCGACAGGTATCAGGTTATAGATAAGTATTAACATAGATGCACTCATAAGATGCATGTACATTTTGTTGATAATGCAACTGTAGTATGTAGCATGTACTTTGTGTAGAATATAGGATATGTTGCGTTGCATCTCATTTCAACCGGCGCTTCTTTTACATAAGCATCATAAGGCATTGCAACTACAGTACATTCTAGTCCATGCTGTGTTTTCTGCAAGGTCAACACTTATAAGGGTCATGTTGATTTGTGCTATGCACGCACACAAAAACTTCCAAACATATGCATGTTATCCCAGAATACTGAGGCAAATAGAGATTTTCCGAACCACGCCCAGAAGAAACTTTCTTGAGTATCAAGCAAGGAAAGACATTGCAAGAAATAGGGATTGTCAGGACTTATCCTGTGGCTTTCATCACGGCTCCTCTTTGCGAGGATTGGATTTACTTTCCCGGGGTGTTCCCTGTTCATCCGATGGTTTTTCCCCCAAGTAGAGCGCATCAGATGTTCGCACTGGTTTGGGGAGTGCCAACAACCAGCAAACCATGTACAGCTGGAAGGGAGTATGAGGGATGTCGCAAGTGCAACCTTGCAAGTATGGGGATTGAGCCTCCTGATCAACCAATTTCACAGCATCATGTTGCAGTTTTCGGTGGGTAGCAGACAACATGTTTCACATGGTGTCACGCTGCCCCTTTTCCATCTCGCGTGTAAAGAATCGCGTTGCGCAGCGATGTTCCCCACCCGCGCGCACACATGAACGGAACACAAGTCAAAACACCCTGTGGATTTGCTCCAGGAGCTGCTAGCGCCAGTGCTGCAGCCCAGCGCCTTGAAAGACTTCTGTGACCTGCTGCACGTCTCCGGGAAGCGCCGAGCGGTGGAGCAGGTTTTGAGGTGCCTGGAGCTGGCGGGGTCCCGCCACGATGCCTGGCCCCCACTGGAGCCCGAGCTCTGCGAGGATCTGCGCAAGATGCTGGTTTTTCGGAGCGATGTGGCCGCAAACTACCTGCAAGCGCTGCACGGCCACTATGGGGCCAAAGCGACGCTGCGGTGTTTTGGGGACCTGAAGTCTTTGCAGCGAGCCCTGGAGGCCTATTCGCTTCCAAGTGCCTCCGCTTTGCTGGAAAGCTTGGCTGCCACCCAGGCGTGCGGCCAGTGCGGCGTGATTCCTCAGAATCTCATGGCCTGTGGCCGATGCGGGCAAATCGCATATTGCTCGCGTGAGTGTCAGAGGCAGCATTGGAAGCTTCACAAGCAGGCGTGTAGCCAGAAGAAGGAAGAACCAGCCTAGAAGGTTCCCTGATCGACGCGTAGGGCGCAGGCCAGAAGTTGTGCAGCTTCAATGTTGCAAAGCAAAACGCGTTACGTTCCTGCCGCTATGCGAGACATAGAGAGCCCTCCAACCGAGCATTCCAGCCAGGTGCAGCCACCCCAACAGCGAGCGGTGGTCTGGACAGGTGCTCTTGCAGAACGTCACGCAGGCTGTGGTTAGCGGAGCTTTTGTCAAAGCAGTATTGAACACTGGGGCTTCGATAGCTTTGGAATCAGTGCACCAGATCTTCCTGTGTCCGTTGCTTGCATGTCACGGTAGCAGTGGGCATCAAAATCGGGAGGCTGATAAGCAGAAAGGGATTACCAGCAAAAAGGCCCAGATACCAAGGTGAGCGATAAACAGCCATCAATCTGTCATGCCGACTTTAGCTTTTCTGGCTTGGGTCTGCTCCCCCCGGCCCCCCGGCCCCCCCCCCCCTCCCCCCTCCTAAACCCTAAACCCTAAAGCCTAAATCTTACACCCGACGCCCTAAATCTAAGAGGGGCATGGCTGATAATGTTTAACGGTTTTATGGAGCCATGAGCTTACCATGATTAGTAGGGAATGGGGGAATGAGAGGTGCCCTATATTCCCCTTTTATCTACCCTTTAAGGATTATGCAGGGTACCTCATTCCCTCATTCACTACTAACCAACAGTAAGATGAGCCTCCTACAGTAAACCCTAAACCCTAAACCCTAAGCCCTAAACCCTAAACCCTAAACCCTCAGAGGGATAAGGCTGAGAATGTTTAACGCGTTTATGGAGCCATGAGCTTACAGCTGGTTAATAGGGAACCCTAAACCCTAAACCCTAAACCCTAAACCCCTAAGAGGGATGCCATGAGCCATGAGCTGCTGGGTTGGCAGCTTCTCCTTTGACCTCTGCTGCTCGGGCGCCTGGGGCATCGGGCTGACGCGCCGCGACCGAAGTCCAAGAGCTTGTGACCGTATGTTTTGGGGTTGGGCCGTGGGTTTAGGGTTTTAGGGATTTAGGGTTTTAGGGTTTTAGGGTTTTAGGGTTTTAGGGTTTTAGGGTTTTAGGGTTTTAGGGTTTTAGGGTTTTAGGGTACTAGGGTACTAGGGTACTAGGGTACTAGGGTACTAGGGTACTAGGGTACTAGGGTACTAGGGTACTAGGGTTTTAGGGTTTTAGGGTCTTAGGGTCTTAGGGTTTTAGGGTTTTAGGGTTTTAGGGTTTTAGGGTTTTAGGGTTTTAGGGTTTTGGGTTTCAGGGTTTTAGGGTTTTAGGGTTTTAGGGTTTTAGGGTTTTTAGGGTTTTAGGGTTTTAGGGTTTTAGGGTTTTAGGGTTTTAGGGTTTTAGGGTACTAGGGTACTAGGGTACTAGGGTACTAGAGTACTAGGGTACTAGGGTTTAAGGGTTTTAGGGTTTTAGGGTTTTTGGGGTACTAGGGTTTTAGGGTACTAGGGTTTTAGGGTTTTAGGGTTTTAGGGTTTAGGGTTGCTGAATTATTTGAATTCAAGAGCTGTTGGGCGAGGTGCGGGTTCGGGCTCAACCGGTGCGTTGTGGTGGGGTTCTGGGTGTGAGCAGACACGGGAGTCTGAGTTTCCCCAACCAAAACTTGGACGATCCTTTGGCGGACCAATACTGAGAGTAGGTTGTCAATTCGTTGCCAATCTGCCCGGTGTCCTCGATGTCCGAAGCTTTAGATCATCCACGCCCAAGCCACCTTCACAAGAAGCATGGAGCTTGGGAGCTTGTGCCATAGGGTTTCCGCTCCCACAAGGAACACGAAGAGAAAGATACCTCTCAATCCATCTCCAGGAGAACCAATCCAGCCCTTCTACTTTTAGCTAGCGAAGGCCGTTCTTAGCAAACAGACCTGAACTTGGGGGCTTCCCATCGTGGCTCAGCTGTGAATTGGAGGTCCTGCTGGGATGACGCCTTCAACTGGGACACATGCTGCGCCTCAACTGGGATTTCGGGGACGGTGGTTACAAGCAGGAGATTTTGGCCGGTCTTGGTGTGTCTTTCACTTGAAGAGTCTTCGGCCGCAGCTGCACCGCACTGGGCATCAAATTTGGACGTAGGTGCAACCCAAAAGACCAGTGCCTCGCACGGTGGTCGAAAGAATCGTCAGTTTCTAGACGTAAGACGCAAAACCCAAGCCAGCTCAAGTGCAACAGAAACGGTGTCACTTTATCCCAATGGTGCTTATGTCCCCGTATGCCCGAAGCCCAGGTGTCCCCGAGATGCAGCAGATCCTCATCGACAAAGGATTCGACCTGCACGACGTGCAGGACTCTTGGGGAGGATCTCTCAACAGCACCCTGAACGATAAACCAGTGCTTCGCTCTTGATTTCAGGAGCTACAGACTAGGGGCTTTGCAGGCTCGAAGGTCTGGAGGTGTGAGGCTTGGGCGTTAAGAGGCTTCTGTACGGGCTTAGCCTAGCTTTGAATCAGGCTTCGAGCTTGCTTACAAGGTCGGTCACCCAGGCCCGACATCTCGGGCAATAGCAACGAAGGAGCTTTACAACCAGAGGTTAGGCAGCGGACGATCTAGGAACTACATCCTTGTACCTGGCGAGGCCTAGCAGAGCAAACGAGGCTGAGCTGCAGAGCAAGAAAGTAAACCAATACAGCCACCTATCATGGTAAGCATGAACGATCACAAAGCGCGACTTACCAGTCGATACCGTTGGGGCTTTGCATGAAGACCCTTGCGTGGCCAAAACAGAAGGACCCGGAGAGGCTCCGCAGCCTCACGGCAGCCTGGCCGCGATTTTTTTCGGGTCGAGTTTGTTTTTTGCTATGTTTTGCTGAGTTGGGCTTCATTTGGGGGGTTTGGACGGGTTCTGTTCAGGGCACGCGCGACCGAGGAAGGGGGCCTACCCAAACAGCTCCTCCCTACGGCTCCGAGTCATAGGGACACGTTGCGCCAGTGGAGCTGGAAAGGTAGGACAAGAATAGAAACAACGCTTGCCTTCGGGAATGTGTCGCCCTCTGTACCGAGAGTCCAATAAACTTCTGCTTCAGTAAGGGGCCCTGGCACTGCCCACTTCCGTAACTGGGGCAGGCACACCCCACTTCAAAGGTCAAGAGAATCAATGGGATTCGGCAGGAGTTTCCGCCGCCTTGCTCTGCTCCACATGGTGCGCCCGACCCCTCCCAGCATTAAAAACGCTGGACTCAAGCACCCTCAGAGTCCAGAAATTTTTGGGGTTTAGGGTTTAGGGTTTAGGGTTTAGGGTTTAGGGTTTAGGGTTTAGGGTTTAGGGTTTAGGGTTTAGGGAAGCATGTAGTTGCTGGTCACAAGACGATCTCACGTTCTGTCCACCAGCCCTTGCGACCCGAACCTGAAGAACAGCTTGCACTGCCAGCCATGGCACCGAGGCCTCAGAGGGCGTCCAAGGTGGGGCGGCTCGTGGTCGGCGCAGGGTTTCGGGCGTTGAGAAGGCTGTTTGGGTTTCGAGAGGGTGTAGGGCTTAGGGTTTAGGGTTTAGGGTTTAGGGTCGTCAACCTCCGCCCAGCTCGTGAGCCCCTAAGCCCGACCTTGACGTGCGGAGGCCGCGGGGCGTGGCAGCAGGACATGGCTGAAGCTTTTTCCGATTTGGGGTTTAGGGTTTAGGGTTTAGGGTTTGGGGTCTAGGGTTTAGGGTTTAGGAATCCGGGTTTAGGGTTCAAGGTTTAGGGTTTAGGGAGCTGGCCAGCAGTGAGGTGCAGGCTTAACGGTAGGGCGTTCGTGCAGATTTCGTCTTGGGTCTTCTACGTTTGCGCCGGGTCGCGTGTACTAGTGTGCGCGCACGAACCAAGGAATGTTGCATGATGCCTCAGAAGGGCGGCTTGTGTGTGTGTGTGTGCGCGTGTGTGTCTGAGGCTTGGGTTTGGGTTCCAAGATGCTCGCAATTTCTGATCATTGAGTTCTACCAACCTTGCGGCTCTGATCAGCCTTGACCCTGCAGACGCCGAACATTTCCTCCGTCATGAAGTTCTCAAAATTGTGGTCCCTTCTTGGGGTACCCTGAATAAGAGGGGCCGCCTTACATTAAGGACCCCAAAGAAGTGACCATGAGTTCTAAGTTCCAGCACCAAACAACTAAGCTGGGCCCTAATCCCGAAACCCTAAACCCTGGCCCTAAACCTTTAACCCTTAACCCTTAACCCTTATCCCTTATAAACCCTAAACCCTAATAAACCCTAAACCCTAAACCCTAAGCCTTGACACCCGGAAGGTCTAAGTACACAAAAATCACACCCGAAGCTCTTGGTCAGCTCAGGAGTGCATTGACACCTACGACAAGACGGCTCGCCCTGGGTTCTGCAGGGTTCAGGGTTTGGGGTTTAGGGTTTAGGGTTTAGGGTTTAGGGCTTAGGGTTTAGGGTTTAGGGTTTAGGGTCTAGGATTTAGGATTTAGGGTCTAGGGTTTAGGATAGAGTTTTTCAGATTTTATGGTACAGAGGCCAGTGAGCAGCAAGTGTGCTGAGGGAGTTGAGGGAGTCACAGAGTCTCAGGGCGCATATGGGGGGGGGGGAACTAGTATGGGGGTCGGAATAGTACCTAATCGTCTAATAGTATTTCCTTATGGCCCGCTTATAGTTATACTATAACAACTCCCAAAACCCCATTCTAATTATCTAGGCCCCTACAGTACATCTCAAAAACAATTTCGCTTCACGTGCTACAAAGATGCCCAGTTTACCTTCGGACGTTTACTGTTTAGGTTGCTAGGTTACAGCCAGAACCAGCGCTGGACTGCAGGATTCCCATGGACACGGGGCCTAGTCTACATATTGGGATTCTAGCAGCGACAGGTCCATCTGCGATAAAGATCATCCTTCATGCAGCTGGGTAGTACAATCGCCCGCTGGTATACCTTCGCAGCGTGTAAACTTGTCGCAACCCTAGAGGAGGCCCAGAAGCCCAACCCTTCTCCGGACACTACTCCGAGGCCCTAAACCAAATCCCTTCCATGCCCAAAACCCTAAACCCTAAACCCAAAAACCCTAAACCCTAAACCCTGAGAAGCCTTAAGGCCCCCGATCTCCACCCCGGCAGGAAAACTACCGCTTCTACCGCCGGCACTCTGGGATGCTTGGCCACGACATCGCGCACGTGGGCAATCCGGACGTGCTTTGGCTTCAGGGTTTAGGGTTTAGGGTTTAGAGTTTAATTAGAGTTTAGGGTTTTCAGCCCGCCGACCTCTCAAAACCCCACAGCCCTGTAAGTTCTAAAGGTCAAGCCTCGAAGCCCGAAGGGGTCTACGTAGGCATGTGGGGCAGTGGGCAGGAAGTACAGCTGGTTGAAGGGATTTCGGTTTCTTAATGCTCCATTTATGATTTTGAGTCTGCCTCGGTTGTTCAGCAGAAGGCCTCAGCTGCAATCGCAGTGCTGGTTCTTTGCGTGTTTGTGGGGACATGCCCCATGTGCTGGCCCCTTGACATCATAGGGGTCGGAATGATTACCAACAAATCATCCCTGATGGTCTCTTTATAACCCCCAAAACCCTGTTCTAAGTATGAAGGCGCCTTATAGTAGACTCTCGCCTCTTTTGCCCCCAAGGTGTGTACAGCCGGTGGTCATAACTTCTATTGGGGTTACGTGGTCTTCCGCTTGCCGCACGGTCGGGAGCTCAAGGGCGTATTATTGTGGCAAACGTCGGACCTTGCTTCGGATCGGCTTAGCACGGCTTGGCATTTGGGGATGTGATCTTCGGCTGCTTCGGATCCAGCTCTCAAGATCTGGGACTTGCGAGGAGTTTGTCAGGGGCCTGGTCCGGGCTTCCAAACACTCGGATCCTGACCGTGAGCAGCATGCAGGCACATCGTATGGTGATACATTGTGGGTGCGCTTTTGGACTTCTCCTTTTCCAGGGCCCTGTGTGGTGTCGCAGCTCCCCCTGAGAAATTTTGAGAGTAACTCCGCTATGTAGCATCTACTTGTCTTTGGCCTTGCCAGTACTGTGCGACCAGGGTGTCTCACGTACTGGTGGCTGAGTTGGTAGTCTTAAGAGATGACACCAAGGACGGATAGGACAAGAGTCTGAACAAGCAACGACTACAAAGGCGCGTACAACAGATGTGAACTCGAAGCTTCACTTGTAAGGTCAGCCTCCCAGAGACCTCGCGCTGGAGTTTTCTCTCTGTGTACCTCGAGCTTGCTCCTTCTCAGTGGCGGCTCGGTGAAGATCCTGGAGCCATGGGCTGGCCTTTTAGTTCGGCACGTTGAGTGCTTAGGGCTAGGGACCTCTTTGCAGCCTATAGAATCCAGTGGGAGGCTTCACACAAGAGGGGCTGTGCTACAGACATTCTCTGCGTTGGACCTCGCTATGCGTGGCAGAGAGACGGCGTACGCTGTCAAGTTGTAGTACGCCAAGTTCGCTAAATGTCACGCAGGTTTTGGGCCCGGAAGAGGCTGAGAGGTACAGAAAGCAAAGCTTGCAGCCACAAGCGAGCGGGGAAAGCTGATGCTGATTCGTCTGAGAGGTGGAGACGATCTTCGTGCCTTACACACTCGGCCGCTACCTGGGCCGCAACTGGGGTCCTCAGACACCGGAGATCATGACGAGGCGAACTGTTATGGTTGAGGGTTCTCAAGGCTTTTTGCTTCAGGAGCTACAGGTGACTGAGGATTTTTTGGGGGCTGTAGGGTTTCCGTTCGTGTGGGTGCTGTTATCGGGCTTAGGGGATCTTAAGTGGCTTTGTTGAATCTATCTTGCTGACATGTCATGCGAGAGATGCTCAGAGCGGAGGTGGCAGGTGGATGCGATGGCTGAGGAAGTTGCCAAAGAGGACGCGAGCCTGTCTAGCTTGCTGCTTCGGTGATGTAGAGTAGGGTTTGGGCTGGGTGGAGTTGAACCGCCACGTCCCCAAAGCCCGACCCATGTGACCAGACAGACACCTACTAGCACTGGCCTTCTCCAACCTAAGGCACATTGACCCAAGTCTTAAAATGATGAGCTGGCCATCAATCCAACGTCTTCCAGCTTAATATTTTTTAGCTGGAGTACTCTGTGGCGGCCGAGACTGCGTCCAGAAGAGCGCGACTACCATAACAGACCTTCAGATGTGTACTCTGCCGCCAGGACACAGTGCGATACTTCGTCTATCAGGCGTGCTGCCTGTGAAGGGTCGCTGAGTTAGAGTTCGAGGTCTGGGTGGTAAAGTGGTGGAGTGGGTGGCCCAAAGTGGGTGTGCACTTGTGTAGTGCAGCAGAAGATCAGAATGCCTGACGAACCTCAGGTCCTAGACAACCCAAGCATGCCTTGACGCTGAACATACTTGCAAGTAAGCGGTAAGTAGATGCTAAACTTTCCAAACTATGCCCCCCCCCCCCCCCCCCCCGGCCCCCCCCCCCCCCAAGCGGCCCTACCCTAAGAACCCCGAAGATCTAAACCCTAAACCCTAACCCTACCCTAAAACCCTAACCTAACCCTAAACCTAAACCCTAAACCCTAAACCCTAAACCCTAACCCTAAACCCTAACCCTAAGAACCCCGAAGATCGCCCCCCCCCCCCCCCCCCCCCCCCCCCCCCCCCCCCCCCCAACAACCAAAGCGCTCTAGGTGGTGGCATTGCACGCCCGTGGCCCCGCGGGCTGGTACGAGCAGGAGCCGATCTCTTGAAGCTTCAGGCAGTAGAACCCCCAACTCGAGACCTTTAGGGTTTAGGGTTTAGGGTTTGGGGTTTGGGGTTTGGGGTTTAGGGTTTGGGGTTTAGGGTCTGGGGTTTAGGGTTTAGGGTTTGGGGTTTGGGGTTTGGGGTTTGGGTCTGAGGGTTGAGGGTTGAGGGTTTAGCCAACTTTGGAACATTCATCGCGTGACTGTTTGCGATGCCAATAAGGGTAGGGCCAAGTTAGGGCCAACACCGTCGTTTTGCAAACCGGGGTATGACCCTTGCACAAGAAAAGGGTCCCTACGTCTGGCAGCCCCCCACCCGGCTTTGCAGTGGCAGGAGTGGCCCTACCGGCAACAGGTGTGGCAGTATCAGCCCAGCTGCTAGGCATCAGATGATGTACCTTACACTTCTAAGAATCAAAACTCCTCAGCCCTGGCCCCGCCAGGGAAGGGTTTCAGGTGTAGGGCTTAAGGCCGCATGGTGTGCGTGAAGGAACTGAAGCTGGGTTTAGGGTTTAGGGTTTAGGGTTTAGGGTTTAGGGTTTAGGGTTTAGGGTTTAGGGTTTAGGGCAGTTTTTTGCCAGTACTCAGCCGCCAAAGGCGTTCTCAGGTCTTGCAAACTTAGATCTGCTGGAACTCGATTAGCCTTCACAGCCCGACCCAAAGACAATGGTGGCGCAGGGGCTCCCTGAGGGCGAGGGCTTAAGGGTTAAGGGTTAAGGGTTTAGGGTTTAGGGTTTAGGGTTTAGGGTTTTAGGGTTTTAGGGTTTAGGGTTTAGGGTTTAGGTTTAGGGGTGTTCAGGGTTGATTTTGCAGGGGAGGGTGGGGCCTCAACTTTACTTGAACACCCTTCGGCACAAGCCTTTAGGCACCTTTGCCAGTTTCCACAACGTTGACACACTTGTAGGGTTTAGGGTTTAGGGTTTAGAGTTTAGGGTTTAGGGTTATCCAACCGTTCACATGGTGCGGACGTCAGTTGCGGGACCGGGTCAGTCTTAATACGAAATGGGGGGCTTCCTATGCTGGAGGCACCCCTTGTTACCCTCAAATGATGGCAGAATCCCAGGACCCTCTAAAAGGGTATCCATAAACCCTAAACCCTAAACCCTAAACCCTAAAAACCCAAAACCCTAAACCCTAAACCCTAAACCCTAAACCCTAAACCCTAAACCCTAAACCCTAAACCCTAAACCCTAAACCCTAGACCCTAGACCCTATACCCTAAACCCTAAACCCTACACCCTAAACCCTAAACCCTAGACCCTAAACCCTAAACCCTAAACCCTAAACCCTAAACCCTAAACCCTAAACCCTAAACCCTAACCCTAAATCCTAAACCCTAAACCCCCGCAAATCAGAGCTACCCAGCCCACAAGCCAGTGCTCGGCACGGCGCAACAGCGTGTTCTTGCATCTTCAGTTCGCTTAGTCTGCTTGCAGTCCGAAGAGTTAAGAGGGTTTAGGGTCTAGGGTTTCTTTAGGGTTCAAGGAATTCGGCTAGGGTCGCCCAAAACGCCAGGTTGGTGGCCGTCCCCCACGAGCTGCGCGGTCCTTGCTGCACTTGCGGCGCCGCCGCTGGTTGTCGCCGGCTCGAAGGTATAGGCGTTTTTTTGTCATGCAGCTTGAAGGTCTTAGGGTAGTTAGCTACATGGGCCCTGAAAAGGGGACCCCTTGTGTACCCTAGACAACCCAAAAAACCAAACATCCGAGCCCTTGAAAACAAGGTAAGGGGCCATATTGAGGAACCATGTAGCTACCCCGCCAAGAGAAGGTTTTCGGGTTGGAGATCACAAAGGCTCTTGAGGCTTTCGGGTTCCGGCAAACTTCACTGCCCGGCATGCACCGTGGAAAAACGTTTCATCGCAGACGGCCGGGGCCTGTTTTGCAAACGGCCGGTTCTTCCCTGCACCTAACCCTCAACCCTCAACCCTAAACCCTAAACCCTAAACCCTAAACCCTAAACCCGCAAGTTCTCAAGAATTTTTTTGGCCGACCAGCATGCAGAAGCGAAAACCCGAGTCACTGCTGGCGTGTAACTTTGACTAATATAGGGTTCGGAAATATATATATATATATATCGATAGTATTCCCTTATCGTCCCTCTATAATTATACTATAGTACCCCCCCCCCCCCCCCCCAAAAAAAAAAAAAAAAAATCAGACAAACAAACAAACAAAACCTATTCCACCTATTCCACTCATTAAGGCCCCTTTTTTAAGACGGCCTGTCAGGGATCATCATGTCCCTGAACATCTCGAGGCAGGTTGTCTTTTGGACGGGATGAGCACCCCTCTTTCAAGGCGGTGGCTCTCGGTTCTTGGCTATCTGTGTTTAGGATTTAGGGTTTGGGGTTTGGGGTTTAGGGTTTAGGGTTTTGGGTTTTGGGTTTTGGGGGGTCCCTTTAAGGGGATTCCATTCTATTTGGGGTACACCAGCAATACCCCTCCCCCCCCCATTTTGGAAACTGCCCACATGTCCCACGGTTTTCCAAGCACGCCTGGAACCTTTCTATATGTCGCAGTTCCTTGAAAACAGAAACACATTCTGCTTCACGAGTCTTGCTAGTTTTGGCTTCTTGTGCCCAGGCTGGTATTTGCCTGCAGCTGGTAAAGCGCAGTGGTTCGAGAAGCTTGGCCAGAAAGCTCAATATAGCTTAATTGCTTAGGTTCTGCAGTTCAGCATGGGGTTGGGGCATGTTGCGTCGCACTGGCGTTGCAGCTTCATGGCTTGCGCACGTTCCCCTTGAAGAGTTAGAGTGGCGCTTAGTTGGGGGCGATGCAGAGAGGAGAGAAACAAACAAAATAGGGACCTTTTCAAGGAATCCTGCGATGGAAAAAGTATGCATCAGGGCCCCATGACTCAGAGCAAGCCCCATTGACAGAGCATGACCGATTCTAACATCAAACGGTTCTCCCGAAACCCTAAACCCTAAACCCTAAACCCTAAACCCTGAACCCTGAACCCTGAACCCTAAACCCTACACCCTGAACCCTAAGCCCTAAACCCTAAACCCTAAACCCTGTCAAGGCTTCTGCCTATCGGGTCTCCGCACCTTCGCTCCCCAGAGCCACATCTACGACCTTTGGGTCACAAGGATGCCCCTCTTGGGAGGGAGGGTGGAGGGTTTAGGGTTTAGGGGTTGGGGTTTAGGGTTTAGGGTTTAGGGTTTAGGGTTTAGGGTTTAGGGTTTAGGGTTTAGGGTTTTGGGTTTTGGGTTTTGGGTTTTGGGTTTTGGGTTTTGGGTTTTGGGTTTTGGGTTTTGGGTTTTGGGTTTTGGGTTTTGGGTTTTGGGTTTTGGGTTAGGGTTTAGGTTTAGGGTTTAGGGCTTAGGGCTTAGGGCTTAGGGTTTAGGGTTTAGGGTGGCTTAGAGTTTAGGGTAGGGTTTTGGAGGCTCCAGCAGCGGGATGCCGAAGCTGGCGTGGCGTGGTTTTCATTGGACCTGGCCGCAACCCCCGCCCTTCGAGCCGCTCTCGTCCCACTCGACTACATCTGATCAAATCGACTAAGAAACCTGACGAACCCACCCAATACATCCGATCAAGCCCCCCCCCCCCCCCCCCCGCGGCAAACCATGGCCTCAAGAGCACGCTTCCAAGACCCAAAAAAACCCAAGGAGAAGCCTGAAGCCTAGACCCTGAACCCTGAATCCTAAACCCTAAACCCTCGCCCTGCGATATTCTCGGGCCGACAGGAGCGACGGCGAACTGCCCCAGCTCCACACGCTTCGCGTGGTGTTGCAGCTCCTGGCACCTTGGCAAGCCTTCAAGCAGAGTAGCTACTATATCCCTCTGGGGAAATGTTTTTGTTTTTATTGATATGAAACCCAAGAGGATATGAACAAAAACAATAGTTTTATTAAGGTTCTAAGGGGAGTATAGTTCAAGCATAGTAACTAGAGGTCGACCGGGACCCAGACAAGGCCCTTATTCTCCTCTCTTTTGGGGGTTCAGATTCCCTTCTGGGCCCCTTTGTCAACAAAATGGCACCCTGAACCCTAAACCCAAAACCCGGAACCCTAAACCCTAAACCCTAAACCCTAAACCCTAAACCCTAAACCCTAAGCCCTAAACCCTAAACCCTAAACCCTAAACCCTAAACCCTAAACCCTACACCCTACACCCTAAACCCTAAACCCTAAACCCTAAACCCTAACCTTACTCCTAGGTCTAAGGGATGCTGGTGAAGCGTTATCAGAATCAGATGTCCGACATTTTGAAAGCGCAGGACCTTTGCGCAGTTTTCGGGTTAGGGCTCGGTGCTTTGCAAAAAAATCCGTGCAGGGCCTTCACGACAAACCCCTGAAAATGCAACTTTACCAGATGCCGGCAGGAAAGCGCTCCTTTGCCAGAAGCCCTCAGAACAAGGACTGCGCAAGACGTTCAGAAGATGACGTCAGCGTGTGTATGGATTCAACAAAAAGGACAATGACAAGGGAAGACAGGGGCGAGAAAAGGTCTCCGGAAACCCCGGTGGAGCCCAAGATGAAGGGAGACGGAAACCGGCCTCGAGCCCACGAATGGCCACGGGAGACTGTAAGGAGCAAGTGCATGCATGCGTGTAGGGCAGAGTTAGGGGCTTCGTTGATGCTTTCGGAACTCTACCGAGTCGATTGCCACGATGCTGCGCTATCGTCCTACGCCCGATGTACGCGACTTTGTTCGCAAGGTCTGCTGGCAGCACGCAGTCTTGTTGGTGGACTGGCTGGGCAACAGCGGCTTCGCTGGCATCGCTACTCGGTGTTTCTGGAAGTTGTTTGGCTTCTTTCCTCTGACGAGACTTAAACTCCCAAGCCCAGCCCGTGTCAAGCTCAGGAGGGCTTCCTGCCCATCACCAGCCAAGTGGCCAAGGTTTCCGCGTTTAGGGCTTTGGGGGGGCGGGGGGTGGGGGGGGGGGGGGTTGGGGGGGGGGGGGGGAATGTGTCCCTCTTGGTGCATGGGTTGTCGTGATAAGCCTAAAAAACCAGTGCCTGACTCAGATCGCCCAGTCATGTATACTGGGAGCAAGGGGCTCTAGGTTGACATAATGCCGAAGTTTGAAGAGCAGGATTGCGGTGGCAAATCTCTGAAGGAACGCTCCCTTACCCCCCCGGAATCTTCAACCAAGCTTGTGCCAAGGGCACACTGAAGCTAGGGTGTCTTTGCCGTCGTCGCTGTGATGGTTGTGTATATGGGTTGGGGTGTTGTGATTGGTAACGCCCGCGCAACGGGTAGTGCAATCTATCGTGTTGTTTTGGTTGTGGTTGTTGTGATGTTGTGGTTGTTGCTGTTGCTGTTGTTGCAGCCGCCACGGCTGGCAGAAGATAGGGTTACCCAGGATTGATCAGGCATCAGGAGATGGTGCTCCTCCTAGGGCCTTGCTTTTGCTTTTGGAGCCCCAACCAGCTCGACTAGTCCATTTCCTCACATGGCCTAGTGTACTACGCCGTACAAGCACGCAACAGCTCTGCACCGGTGATCACTTACTGTTAACGGCTTCTGTCATGCCTTAACTTGCGCACGGAACAGCACGTGTTTTCTTTAAGGCGATCGGGTCGGTGAATCAATGAATGTTGGAGGTGTTCTTGGTGCTGTGTTTTCCTTATTATTTCTTGGGCATTCTTTTGTTGTTCTCGTGCCTGTTCTGCTACTTCTACGATCCTTCCGTGAGATCACCGCCTCAAAGCCCTCCTGTCTAGAAGGCCCCCTCAATCATTTTGCACCTTTTTGCGTCTTGGACGTTTTGAGGCGGGGGGATCTAGAGCTTCCTCTTAAGATAAACAGAGGTTCCAGATCCTAGATCCTTCCTCGCCCCTGCCTAGAAGCACGATCCCATGCGCCCTTTCGGAGGTGCTAGCAAGAGTGAACAACACCTTCGCATGCCTCTCACTCGCCTTGATCCCGGATACGGGCTGAGGGTCGAGGGTCTTTGTTAAATCAGGGCCGTCCACGTAACCGAACAATCTCGAACTGGATTGAAGTGGATATAGATATGTATCCTTTTCGGGTTTAGAGTTAGTCAGGTTTAGGGTTTAGGGCTAGTAGGGTTTAGGGTTAGTAGGTTTTTTGGGTTTAGTAGGGTTTAGGGTTAGCAGGGTTTAGGGTTTAGGGTTTAGGGTTTAGGGTTTAGGGTTTAGGGTTTAGGGTTTAGGGTTTAGGGTTTAGGGGTGGGTTACCAAGAAGGCCAGAGGCCGCGGAGCTCTCGCCAAGTCACCTTCAGGCTCCTTCTAAGTCCCCCAAACCGCCGCGAAGCCCCATTTTGTGTACTAATTCCATAGTGATCCGTATATGGTTATACGATAATAACCCCAAAACCCTGTTCTCATACTATAATGACGCCCAAAACCCTGTTCTTATACTATAATAACCCCCAAAACCCTGTTCTAATTTGAAGGCCCCTATGTTAGACCATCACGAGGTGTAAGGCACACAGAGCAAAGCCGGGTGGTTTGAAGACTGAACTTGAGGCACACCTTCCGGGGCACTGTGACAGTGCGATATCGCGTAAACCCTAAACCGGAAATCCTAAACCCTAAACCCTAAACCCTAGGTCCTAAGCATGCGGTCCATGCAGCGGACGTTGGGCGCAGTGCGATCTGCTGGCGGAGGCACTGGTACACACTCTTGGTCCAAAGCTCTCCCGGCACCCATGATTAAGGTTTAGGGTTTAGGGTTTAGGGTTTAGGGTTTAGGGTTTAGGGTTTAGGGTTTAGGGTTTAGGGTTTAGGGTTTAGAGCTACTTGTAGCGCGACACACACACACAGACACACACCCACACGGCTATGAATATTCTATTTTGGGCTGACCTTCCAACGCCATGCTATGTAGCCGGAAGTCATCCGGTGCGTTAAGCCTAGCTGTTCCTTGAATCTTTGGCGTGAGAATACAATGAACCATGGATAAGATTGGTCATGTTTGAGCTTGACCTTCTCCTCCTATTCGCTTGAACCTTGCTTGAGCTTGTGTGGCCGCTGTGTGGCTGCTGTTTGCAGGGATTGTGCAGTCCGTCCTGGCTGCCTTGGTCTGGATGATGCGAAGATGGTTGAGGCTTCGTGGCTTCGTGGAGTTCGCTGTATGCCTGCAAACCCTCACATGGCTCTGACATCGCCGCAACAACCTTCCAGGTGATTCAAACCCTAAACCCCTAAACCCCTAAACCCCTAAACCCCTCAACCCCTAAACGCCTAAACCCCTCAACCCCTGAACCCCTAAACCCCTAAACCCCTAAACCCCTAAACCCCTAAGCCCCTAAGCCCCTAAGCCCCTCAACCCCTAAACCCCTAAGCCCCTAAGCCCCTAAGCCCCAAGCCCTAAACCCCCAAACCTTAAAGCTGCAAAACATCCCCGGGATCTCAGACTCCACTCGGCCCTTTGGAGGCAAGCTTGCGAGCTGGGCTTTTGGATGTTCTTCTACCTTGTCCTGGCAAGGGAGATTCCCTGGAAGCCCTTTCCTGACTTTACATTCATTTGGTACAAGGACGCCGTAACAGGGAACGGATCAGCTGCGCAAAGACCCTGACCCAACTTCTGGTTTTCCGGTGTTTGGTTTCTGGCTCAGGTTCGAGGTTGTTGCTTTCGGTCCAGAGTTTGGGTTTTGGGTCTTAGGCTTGACATCATGCCTTTGAGGCCCGCAGACTCCATCCCCAAGAGATTTCGTAGCGAGATGGAGGAAGAGTTTTGCGGTTCAGGGCAAGTCGTGGCTTCTAAGGTTCATTGGCTGTGGCACTTTAGGTTTGAATGAAAGATCTCGAGGGCATGTCGTATGCATGCAAACCAACTCTGACGTTTTGGTTGTGTCTTTTTGCAAGCGCTGGTCGCATACCTGGTACCGAACTCCGATTTGGGGAAGCGTGATCGCGTGCCAGACGTGCGAGGATCCAAAAGCGCCCGTCACATGGACTCTATCCCGATACACCTTCGCGGATTTCCGGCGCGCGAACACCTTTGAGATGCAAAAACTCGGGAAAAGAGATAAACCTTAAACCCCAAACTAAACCCTAACATTGGTTTCTTGCAGCTGCTGCGGGGCACTTACCCAGAGTGGTTTTGCAACTCAAGAAAAAGCACTGGGTTTTGGAGTACTACACTTTAATACTTTTTTAGGTTCTGGGTTCCTGTAATAGCTACTTATACCTACAAAGTATATACTTTTTTTCCAGGGTCTACTCCAAAGCTAAGACAGCAGGACCAAGTTAAAGGCCTCTTGCCTTTTGACGACACAAGGGCTTTGGCATCCCTGAAACCAAACTGCCAACCCAAACCTACATCCCCAAACCCTGAACCCTGAACCCTGAACCCTAAGAAATGGCCAAGCATCCCCCTCGCAGGATCGCCTGAACATGTGCTCGGCTGCTCCACTTCGGCACAACTCCCTGCTGCCCAAAGAGGCCGGGTTTAGCGCCGCCCCAACGGGGTGTGTCTGTGGCCCCAACTCGGAACCTTCCACACTTTTCAAGGCGATTCACGGATGAGGGATTATGGTTTAGGGTTTAGAGGTTAGGTTTTGGGGTTTGGGGTTTGGGGTTTGGGGTTTAGGGTTTAGGGGTAAGGCTGTTAAGGGATGTCCAGGTTCAGGGTCGGCCTGAGCCCTTCGGCCCGACACCCTGAACAAGCAAGACAAAGCAGAAATGTCCTGCGGGTTTAGGGTTTAGGGTTTAGGGTTTAGGGTTTAGGGTTCAGGGTTTAGGGTTTAGGGTTTAGGGTGCGGCAGGTGGCAGCATATTTCCCCATGTGGCTCCTGAGCCTGTTATTCGTGTATGCGCCGCGGCCCCAGGCTGTTTGTGTGGGGCTTGGCATGGTTTAGCATAGTGTCATAGACCCTAAACCCTAAACCCGAAACCCTAGACCCTAAACCCTAAACCCTAAACCCTAAACCCTAAACCCTAAACCCTAAACCCTAAACCCTAGACCCTAAACCCTAAACCCTACACCCTAAACCCTAAACCCTAAACCCTAAACCCTTCGTGGACTGCAACTTGGGGTGGCATCGCTCCTGTTGCAAAGGCCTGTGAACCAAGCGCTGAACCTGTACCAGCCTGTGGTGTCCGTCTGCCACAACATGCAGGCTAGGGTTTAGGGTTTAGGGTTTAGGGTTTAGGGTTTAGGGTTTAGGGTTTAGGGTTTAGGGTTTAGGGTTTAGGGTTTAGGGTTTACGGTTTACGGTTTACGGTTTACGGTTTACGGTTTACGGTTTAGGGTTTGTTTAGGGTTTGGGGTGTGGGGTGTGGTGTGGGGTTTGGGATTTGGGATTTGGGGTTTGGCTTGCGCCGCAGCATGGACTCCCGCCGGCTAAACATGGAGCTTACAGACATCGGAATTGTGCTTCAACCAACTGAGATATGAGACCTTTCGATTCTCCCGACGATTGATAAGCTTTGATTAGCATGGGCCTGTTGGCTGGAAAGGACAGGTCATACGAAACCCTTCTCAAAGGAATGGGGGTCGTAAGACTTGAGTCTCAATAAATCCTCCAACCCTGATCCTTGGGTGACCCAGCTCGTAATTGAGGCTAGGTTTGAGGATACTGCAGGACGGTACGGCGATGGCGAAACGCAGCCCTAAATTCCGATCAGGAGGCATCAGCTGCTCTACCGGACTCTACCGTCTTTACCTGTACCCACCTCCAAGAAAGCTCAGACGGGACGCCGAAATTGTCCTCTGCGCAGATCTTTGAGAGTCTGTTCGCGGTCAGTGTGGCTGGCGCAGGCGCGGACTCGACATCTGCAGTGGCTGATCGTTTCGGGGTTTGACCGTGTGACTCTAGAGTTTCCGGTGGAAGCTTGCCTTTAAGCTTGGGGTGAGCTGGGGTGATTTTGGGGTCTAAGGATGAGTGCATCAGGCCATATCAGGCCTCTTTGAGAAGCTCAGCAGGTGTGAGGTGCAGAGGATGGAGCTAAGTCAGCTAAGTTGGGATGTGCCCAATTATGGAGATTCACAGCCAGTGCAGACACGCTCCCATGCAGAGCAGCATCATTATCGCTCGTCTTTTGTACCCGTCGCAGGAGTCGGATTCATGCGGCATTTCAGCGGCGCCCACCTCAGCTCTTGCAATACACCTGTCTACTGTGTCTGATATCATGTTCCAGCATGCGTTTCCTCGATCAGAATTGTTGACGGTTCCGACACAAGTCCTCTCATACTGCACTGGGGATTGATGCCTGGACATTTTCAAGCATCCTGCGCATGCGTCCAGGTCTGTGCTCCGGGCCTAAACCCTAAACCCTAAACCCCAAACCCCAAACCCCAAACCAAACCCCAAACCGCAAACCCCAAACCCCAAACCCCAGACCCCAGACCCCAGACCCAGTCAGTAAGAGTGAGGCAATGCGGGTGCTGTTTGCACGGGCGTGCTGCTGACGGCCTTTTGCCTGTGGTGGGAGCCAGAGCTCCTGAGGGAGGCCGGAAATATTTGAGGGCTCTGAGGCAAATTTGAGAAAAAGAAGGATGTGTGCTATCTATTTATATTATATGTGATATCTTATTGCACCATGTCTTGCAGCATACACGTACACCGAAGCCGCACCCCTTTGCTGAGAGAAACTGTCTTGTTCCGCATCCGACAAGTGGGGCTGCTAGATTTTGAGGACCATGCGTCGCAGCATGTGATGCATTGTGCTCAGGGGCAGGCCTGCACAACATTCAGGACCACGGGCAGACAGGCAGCACACCATTCAGGACAAAAGGAGGGCGCCGCATCGGACAATGTGGCCTTATCACACAAGCAATGGAGGAAGAACAAACTTTTTCCACAGGCCAGATGACATTGAGAGTTTCCGAGACGAGATACACACGTGCCAAGATTCGTGCGCAAGTGAGATGACATTCAAAGTCTGTTTGCAAGGCAAGACGCCCCTGTGCCGAACTTTTGATGACAGCACGCACATGCTTGAGATGCAAAAGACATTCTTGGCGGTCGCACGGGATAGTGGGAAATGATTCGTGTGCTTGCCCCGAACCTGGCACGGCAAGAAGCAAGCTTTTTTCACACGTGAGATGAGAGTGAGACTTTGTTGCGAGACAAGATCGACAAGATCGTTGCCCGCGCCCGACACCTGTGTGCTGGAAGCAGACCTCCTGGCTGTTGCAAACTGACAGGACGAAACCGAACGCTACAGTTTCTCAAGTTCGAAGCTTAAATAAACGGCTCAGACAAGTACATAGTTGCAGGTTATGATTGTTAAACATCGAAAGAAGCATCAGAACATACAAAACTGTACATGACAGCAGCTTTGAATGGAAGGACCACAAAGCCCGGAAGCAGCCACCAAAGCTGCGTAGGGGCCACGCTCATGAGCACCATCTCCTTTTTGAAGACTGCGCACAAGAAATCCACTTAAGCCGAAGCGCCTTGTTGAGAGAAACCATCACGGCTGCTGACAAGTTTGCATCTTGAAGCTGGGATCTTGCGATCCTCCGGGCCTAAGCCTGGAAACTGCAGTGCGAAGCGTTCAAGCAGCTGTGAGCGCAGGGATTTCGGGAAGGGCGCCGCTTTGTATGGTTGACGACTGCCGAGATGCTGCCCGGATGTTTGGCGCAGGATCCAGCAGAATTGGGAATTGTATTTAGGTTCGCTCCATTCGTTGGGGGGGGGGGGGGTGTAGACGATTGTCGGTTGAGGGTTAGCTTTCACAAGATAACTTGAGAAAGGGATGTAGGAATACTACTGAAAGATGAGCTAGGCCAGTCTGAAACGGGCACAGTAAAACTGGTTCTGCGCAGTCCCTAAACCCTAAACCCTAAACCCTAAACCCTAAACCCTAAACCCTAAACCCTAAACCCACGATGCTGTGGTCTGTTTTCAGTCAGGAACCTCGAGCTGCTTCACCTTCACCCAACACTACGAGTGGCTTAAGAACCCCCCAAAAAATAATAATCCCTATATTGCCCTTAGAAGGAAGAACTTCTTGTATGTTTTTTGGGGGGGTTCTTAAGCAATTGGTAGAACAAACCCCGAAAATGAAACCGAGGTTGCCTGGAGCTTTGTTGTGTGCCTGGCTACTGGAGGCCGCCTTTAACTGGGGGCGTGGGGAAGAAACTCACGTGCTGGGAAGTTCGGGTGTCACAACTGTCACCCAACCCAGCCACTGAAAACCACGAGCAATCCTTCAGTTTACGTTTCTAGGAAGCTGCTCCCAGCAACAGCTTACGCTATCGGGTACGACTCGCGAAGGGAAGATCCAGGGCTTGGGGTTTGATAGTACTTTTGGAGCCTGAAGAACTGGACACATCATTCCTTTTCGTGTTCCCTTGCAACTTACGACGCCACTGCTTAAATCGACTTTCGTAAAAATCAGAGACTCCATCACATCATGTGGGTACAGGTGCAGGATGTAGGTTGGCACTCGGCCTGCCGTTTTGGACCTCCATGCCACAAGAGCCCTAAACCCTAAACCCTAAACACTCAGGCGCGCTGCCTCCCGGGTCATGGTGCTTGGTGGGGCTTCGCCCTGACCGTGGCCGCTGTGCTGGCCGGGGGGGTGGGGGGGGGGAAGAAGGTTTATGGGCTTATCGGGGTGGGGGGGGGGGGGGAGAAGGTTTATAAGCTTATAGGGGTTTTGTGGTTAGGACTGTTGCCTAGGTTAGGCTGGACGGTTTCGGATGTGTGTCAGACTGTTCAGCATGGTTCCTTTCTTGGGTGTGTTTGATCACGGGCGCTGTGCCACTCATTGGCTGGTTTGGAACACTGACTTCTGTAGGAACCTGAATACTTTGACTAGGCTGTTTGGTGCAGTCATCAGTAGACATGTACAATAGGATAGACGGCATTGCACGGCTCAAACGTCCTGGCAGCCGTCACACTAATATCGGAATGGGGACTTCTTGCATGTGCAAGCGTTTGCAACAGCCTTACCCTAGGTAGGCCCTTGGGACATTTTGTACTTTTCCCTTATTTGGGTTTAGGAGGATCATATTCAGGAATATTTTTCAGAGGGTTTTAGGGGCCATCCTAGTACCTGCTCATGTTTGTTGTGTGACAGGTGGACTGGCTGTCGATGCTTGGCATCAACAGCTTACGAACTGCAGCTTAAAGTGTACGAAGTGATGTTGGAGGTCCATCATCAACCTCAACCACTTTAGGGTTGATGGCTTTGGGGTTCCTTGTCATGTTGAGCCTTGAGGGTCGCGAACCAAACCTTTCCTCAAAGCAGACGAGTGTCTCGAATCCCGGTGCCATTCAGCGGTAGTCGAGCCAGACTAGTTTGGCCTTTGCAAACACCTCAACTTTCCCTAAGCCCTAAGCGCCCCCAAAATGGTTCTGTGTTGGCTTAGCGCCATCGGCAGCTGACACCAAGAAGAAAGGTGGCAACAGAACGAAGCCAGGCTTTGAGCGACAGCCTTAAAGCGCAGCTCAGCTCCCCCAGACCTTCAATCATCCGAGTTTCCTCATTGCAGGCGGGACCCATTTGTTCGCCTTTTGTTCAAAGCCAATGTGTTGTTGGTCTCCTTTCTCTTGATATTGCAAGGAAAACGTCTATTCAATTTCCTTTTCTGGTTCAACACAGAAACCTCGATGCTCTCAACATGAGAACCTCTATTTAGTCTATGTTTATCCAGAAACCTCAATTTTCTCTAAATTTTATTGTACGTGTGCAGACAAGTAGAACGACAAAGTAAGGAAAGACCAGCAGCAAACAGGAGCGGGAAAAAAGTTGAAGAACCATGCAGTCATGCGAACATTGTGTTGGCAAATGGGAGGCTGCCCCCCCGGCCCCCCTCCCCCAGAACATCATGCCATGAAGACAACTTCCATTTAAAACATACGCCGTGAAACCTTGTTTTGTAAAGAACATCAGCCCGTGAAGGTGGACTTGCGTCAAAAAACAGTGTGTTTGCAAATGGGTCGAGGTCTTCCTGGTCAAATGTAGAGATAGAGGTATTTGACTGAAGCAATGAATGCGAGACCATGTTGCAGACAAATGGCGGTCAAGAGAACTGGGACCCCAACGATGGTAAAAAACACAAGGTCTCCGCCCTGAACAGCCCCCACGCACAGTCTTTACACCCAGACCTCTCAAAGCTGCCACTCCACACCACCCCACCTCCGCACGCTGCACCCTGCCAAAAGTCGAGGTTGCCCAACACAGAGGCCGGCTGAAGGTGAATGGGGTTTTGGGTCATGGGCTTCGGTTTTAGGACTTTTTAACTTGGGGGGTTGAGGCCTTTCTGGAGGGCATGGGTTTGCTGGTGTTTTCTACCCTTTTTCTCCTACTAAGACTACGACAATGACGACGGCTACGACTCCTCCTACTCCCACTCTCACTCCAAACCCCCAAGGCCCACTCCCACTCCTGCTGCTTCTGCTGCTCTACCAGGTGGTGGTGGATGCAACGCCGACTGCAGGCCAGGCCAACATGGGGGCAAAGAGCGAGCTCGGTCAGTAAAAGAGGAAGACTGGAAGTCCAACAGCTCAGAAACATGTCTAGCCTCAGGGTCGGTGGGGCTTGATGTTGGACGTTGAAGCTGGGGCTTCAAAAGAACAAGCAAAATATGTTCCGGTCTTGTGTTCACGACATGCGAGCCAAGCAACGTGAATCTGAGTACCGATGTCTGCCGGATTCTCTTGGCGTGCATGAACACCCTGTGGGTACCTGAAACAGACTCCAGACGCAAGGCTTGGGTAGGTCATAGTCCAAGGTGCCAAAATCTCAATCCCAATTGCCCTCACATGGCAGTTGCCGACATGGTCTTCTCGAAGAGGAAGATTACGGGTTTTTTCCTGGCAAACGGCCTGCATGCCATCGCGATGGCAGCTCAGCACGCACGGGCTGGGTCGGGATCTAGATCCTTGCATCCTGGATGACCAGTTCTAGTTTTCATTCTGTTTATCTGAACAGGGTTAGGTTTTTCTTTCAGGAAGCTAAAGCAGACAAACCATGCTGCGATGAGCTCCGTCCAAGTCCCTTGAGCCCTTGCCCGACCCCTTCTTTATCTGCAAACCCCAAACCCCAAACCCCAAACCCCAAACCCCAAACCCCAAACCCCAAACCCCAAACCCCAAACCCCAAACCCCAAACCCCAAACCCCAAACCCCAAACCCCAAACCCCAAAACCCAAACCCCAAAACCCAAACCCCAAACCCCAAACCCCAAACCCCAAACCCCAAACCCCAAACCCCAAACCCTAAACCCTAAACCCCAAACCCCAAACCCTAAACCCTAAACCCTAAGCCCAAGGCACTCGTCCTGCGGGACTGGGAGCTGTCAGAGGGAAAGGCGGCGGCCGCACCCAGCGGGTCACACCGACACTTTCAGGGTTTAGGGTTTAGGGTTTAGGGTTTAGGGTTTAGGGTTTAGGGTTTAGGGTTTAGGGTTTAGGGTTTAGGGTTTAGGGGAACTGGGGAGGTGGCGTAGATTTTTTGATTGAAAAGGCCATAGAGGCTTTTGCATCTAACACGTGGACCCACCATCCGAAAGTGCACAGAATCGTGTGCTGCACATCCTTCAACTTCATCGTCCTCATCAGGACCTCCACGATGCAGAAAGCTGAATCTGGTATAATTTGGGGGGACCGTGATGTAGTCCTGAAGCCAAAGCCTCGCATCTGGGAAAACGTGCCAGCTGGGTTCGAGCTATGTCACGCCTCTCTCTTGGTGTGAGCCTCAGAGGACCGGGAGGGGACGAGAGTGCAAGCATCTTGTGTAAAGAAAAAGGCCTCGAACCCTTCGCATGCACAATGGTGTGATGCAAAGAATTTGCGGCTGCGCCTCACTCAAAAAGTACTGCCGCCAGCTCAGCAGCCCCGTCTTCAAGTTTTTTTTTTGGAAGTCCTTGAGAGCAGTTGGTGATGAAGTGGTGCGGAATCGAGACCCCAAACCCAAATACCGAGATCGCTGGACGGTTGCAAGCCCCGGCTCTGACCTAGGCGTGAACCTGACGAATATTTTTTCCATCCACTACTTGCGCGGCCACGGCAGCAAAGCTTATGCCTTTAGGCGACCTTGAAGCTCTCAGGGTGTAGGGTTTAGGGTTCAGGGTTTTAAGGTCTTAAGGTTTGGGGTTTTAGGGTTTTAGGGTTTAGGGTCTAGGGTCTAGGGAGGCAAGACTTATGGAACTTCCGGTGTCAGACTTGAAGCTAAAGGGTTTTGTTGGTCTCGGGTTTCGGTTTCATGCCAACAGACAGTCCTATGCGAAAGCCGTACTCCTCCAGCCATTTGGTGCATGCCAGAACGCTGATTTGCAACAATATCAAACTTGGTTTTATCCTCCAGAGCAAAAAAACTGAAGCCCGCAACCAGTGGGTCATGACTGTGCTAGCCCAGGTGGACGGTTGCTGCTCATGCCGATTGAGTTCCATCATATTCATGCAGCTTGGGTGGTAGTTGTAGAAGTGCTCTGTGGTTGCGGATGGCTGCGGTGCTGAACTTCGATCGGTATCCAGGATGTAGCTCCAGGACTCTCGATTTTCAGGTGCCAGGCACTAGGCATCGGTAAAATTAACGGCTTCGGATGAGGGGCTTGTGGTTCAAATTTCAGCTTCGAGCAGCACTGTAGCAAGGTAGCTCTCTCCCTCCCTCTCTCCCTCTCTCCCTCTCTCCCTCCCTCTCTCCCTCTCTCGCTCGCTCTCGCTCGGTCTCTCTCTCTCTCTCTCACTCTCACTCCTTCTGACTCGCACCAGCTGAAACTTGTGAGCCCGACTGCTGTCAGTGTCCGCGAACCATGCAACCCGAAGAGGTGTTGGCCTACACACTTTGGGCCTGGGTCAGTGCTGGGCTCGTCTCTGTCATCGTGCACTGCTGCGTTATGCCGCGGCTGGGGCGCATTTAGGGTTTAGGGTTTAGGGGTTTAAGGGTTTAAGGGTTTAGGGTCAGACGAATCTTTTTCAAGCAAAGTGCAGGGACGGCGATGATGGCTTATGGAAGTGTTATTATACAGATTTGTTAATTTTTCCAAATACGATATTATTTCATCAAACATCAATATTTCTTGAAAACATGTCAATCCTAAAACAAAGTTCATTAATTTTCTTGTTTTTATTTTTCAATTTAATGTTTAATATTATATATTTTGTCATTTAAGTATCAGAAGATGCGTGAACAACCCCAAGCCACACAACCTCAAAACATCCCCTGGTCCGCCCCTATTGGGGAAAGCGAGTCATGCGTGCTGCGTGCTTTGGGGTGCAGATCCGCAGCCCTACTGATATTTAGCCCGATGTGAGAGTTGAGCTACATGATCGGTCCTTCTGGGGTCGCTATTGTAGCATATTCGGAAGACCCCATTCAAATTTGTCCAACAGAGCTTCTTGCATTCTTATTTGTATGAGTGGTACTGGTACTGCGAGTGCTTTGAAGCTGCGAATGTCTGCCGACACATGCAATCACATAGGAGAGATGTGCCCAGTCTCCCACACATAAACACCTTCTAACGTCCGAAAGCTTCAGAAGCCCCTCACCCAGGTATGCCCTTCTGGGTGATGCCGCCTTGCGCCAATTTGCTGGCGCTGAGAGAAAAGCGAAGAAGCAGTGAACGCGGGGAGCGATCAAACAAAAGAGGGTCGCCGAGCCGAAGAGGGTTTAGGGTTTAGGGTTTAGGGTTTAGGGCCGCGCATGCATTCTGGATCTTCCAGCTCCCCAAATGCAGGGCTGCGGCTGCGCCGACCAAGCCGACGGCCTAAGCTGCCGCGACCCCACAGCTTCCTCAACCCTGCGCGAGAACGCAAGTCTGCTTCAACTGCACTATTGCCAAATGCAGAGATGGCGGATCACCCTCAGCTCCTGGCTGACATCGGCAGCACCCTCATACGGAGTCAGCTCCACAAAATGTGCTCTTTGCCCTTGGTAATCCTGGCTTCGCATCACCAGACACCGTCACTTGAGTCCAGAAGCAAGGCATGGGAGTCGTCCGCCGTTGGCGATCCCTTGTTCCTGGCATCCGCTTTGAACTTGAGACGATACATGGCCACTGCCGAGCCAGTAAGCTGCATCTTGCAAAGGTCAGCATTGCCTTGTCTGCGATTTTAAGTGAACGTGTGAGGTATGGAACACGAAAACTGACGTTCTCGTTGCAGGCCTTGACTCGCACGTGACGTTGCAAGCCCAAGTGGATCCTCATGGAACTTCACCCCGAAAGCCTCAAGCTGTCAAAAAACTTGCTTGCAAGCCGATAGGTGCACAAGCCTTGCTCGTTTAGGGTTTAGGGTTTGGGGTTTTGGGTTTTAGGGTTTTAGGTTGCCCTGCAACATGCATACTTGCAAAAGATGTGAACATGTCCCCCCGTGTCACTGCGGCATAGCCTCGACGGCCTTCTCCTGTGCCCTTGCAAGCAGACCAGGCGGTGCAAAGAACAGTGTCGCGTCAGCACCGGCCCAGCACGTGCATCATGAAATTCGGGCCCTGAAAACACCACGATCCTGATGGCATCAACATTCCCGCGGACTGTGCGGGCCATAGAGAACAGCAGGAACAGCGGATGATGCCTCGCGGGCGCGGGAGAGAAGCACCTGCCGAAACACGGACCGACAACAAAGCACAGCAAACCGGCCAAAGCTAGACACGACGTGAAACTTTTCACGACAACTGCATATATGATCGGGACACCGACCACCGAATTTCCGGGGTCCGTGTCGCGGGACTTTAACGGAAGAGGAACACGTTGCCCCGACTACCGGGCTGCAAAAAATCACTAGGACATTGATAACTTGGGCCAAATAGTCCTTGGGAACTACGTTCCGCCGTGCATCGGGGGGGGGTGTTCGGATCCTGGCTTTACGGCACGTTGAGGCTTCAGATTTGTTTTCGAAAGAGTCCGTCCCCACCAAGGTCCCAAACCCGTCAGACTCATCCCACTCTCATTCTGCGCAGGAAGTCCAGTCTTACACACAAATTCCAGACTCTAACTTGCGGTGTGCGGGATGCAGGGCCGTCGTCTCATGATTGATGTCGGGTTCGAAATGATTTTCAGGCACGAAACTTCTTGAACTCTTTTGCCGCTTCAGCCCTAAACATCTGGCCAAGCCTGTGCCAAGCCCGAAAAGCCTCCATCCCCGAACGCTCGAAGCCCTGATCCGCACCTTCCGCTCCTCAAACTCTAAAACCCTAAACCCTAAACGACTTGAGATTCCTGAGCCACGATAGGTTCGCGCCTTCCGCGGTGCCGCGAAGGAGCCGTGCTTTCTTATCGAGAGCCGGGGCCAGGCGCAGTTGGCGGAATGTCTCAGCAAGCCATGAATGTAACGGGCTCTTTTCCCCACTTGTTGAAGAGAGTTGATGCATGCAGGCACCAGTGACGCTCAAGTCATGGAGCAGCCAGGACCTAGAGCCACTGCATTTTTTCCTCTGGGACATCGGTTCAAAGGCGCATGATCTTCCGTCCAGCTTTGCAAAGTTCCATTGCAGAGTGAAATCTAGAGTCTAGAGTTGTTCAGTTCTTCTGTCGGTTGGCAGCCAAAGGGCTCCCCAAACCCTAAACCCTAAACCCTAAGCACTTACTGTTTGGGGCTCGGGGTCATAGGCGAACTCGGAGCGCAAGGACCGAGACGGCTGGCTCGACGAGCTGCGAAAGTTGGGGGACTCCTGGTGGCACTAACGCGCTCCGGGCTTGCTGGGAGTACCCTATTTAGGGTTTAGGGTTTAGGATTTAGGGTTTAGGGTTTAGGGTTTAGAGACCCTATTCTGGGTTCAGCTATTCTTGAGGCTCTTGAATCTAATTAGTGCGTCGGAACTGGTGACGGTGAACCGTGGATTGTACCGAGGTCGCCGATCGGATCGCTTGAATGGTCAGAGAAAAAAGTTGTGTGCCTGCTTTATTCATTCAGAGCGCAAGAAGGACTGCAGGACAAAAGTTCAGATCCCAGAATTTGCCAAAACAGGATGCCTTGACCATGCTAGCAGGGGATTGCCGTACGACGCAAGAGTGGCAGGGACACGTGCTGAAGTAGCTGCCTGGGTGCCACACAGCAGCTGCACCATAGTATGGTCCAATATCAGCTTCAATAGTATCCTGCAGTACAAGTGCAGTATAGTATAGGAGTATGGGATACACATGCAAGTAGACTATAGCATTCTCTCACCGATAAGCCACATCTGCCAAAAGTGCGCTGCCATGAGACCTCCTTACAACCTCATGTCGTGTGCTTCCGCAAGTGTAGTCTGCAAAACAGTTCCTTTGGCCGTGCATTGGCACATTGTGATATCCAGTTTGCGTCAGAAGCAGGCCATCGACCACAAGCTGGAGTCATGTGGAGGGTTCGAAGATTTTTTCAGATAATACTATAATAATACTGTAATAATACTATAATAGTACTATAATAGTACTATAATAGTACTATACTAGTACAATAACCATACTATGCCAATACTATAATAGTACAATAGTAACATTACAATAATACTATAATACAATATCAATAGACTAATGACACAATATATTTACTACTATAATGATACTATAAAAGTACTAGAAGAATACCATAATAGTACTAGAATAGTACCAAAATAATACTATAATAATCCTACAATAATCCTACAATAATGCTATAATAACACTATAATTCTTGGGCTTTAGCCATCCCATCCTCGAGGTCATCGGGATTGTCAGCGGCTGTCATCATTTTGGGGCTCTGATGGGGTGTACTAAAGTAGGGTACTATGTTCGTATACGAGAATCGGGTCATCTCATAGCATGCTATAATAGTATACCATTTTATCAATGGCGGACGGTGTACTATAACAGGGTACTACAAGAGTATACTATCAGTGTAGTTTTGTGGGTCCACGGTTTCATGCGGTGGTAGCTTCAACGTGGCTTTGCTGTTCCTGGCTCATTGCAGCCAAGAGCCCCCAATTGCGTTCTTCTGTCAAAGCCATGATACGATGCGTAGTGGTGGTGGTGCTGGCACAGCTGGGTTTGCTGTCTGAAGCAGTGCGCACCGACGATAGCCAGAAGCATTTGACGAAGTTGTCTTTGGTAGACATCAACGAAATCTCAGGTCTGAAGCACATGCCTGTGGATCAAGCGCTCGAAAACGTCAAAGGCGGTGACGCACGCACCGCGCTAGAACAGCTTCGAGATCTCATGGATGAAGTGGAGTTTTCCTATGGGAAAGTGCGCCGGATGAGAATGGTCGAGGCCGTACAACAGCGGGGCTTTCTGGGAGGCACGATGCTCCACGATGCATCCGGCTATGCCTTCAAGGGCAAGCAGGTGCTGAAGGTTCGGGACGAAAATGCCACAGACACAGAGACACACAGAGACACACAGAGACACACAGAGACACAGACACACAGAGACACACAGAGACACACAGAGACACACAGAGACACACAGAGACGCACAGAGACGCACAGAGACGCACAGAGACGCACAGAGACGCACAGAGACGCACAGAGACGCACAGAGACCCACAGAGACCCACAGAGACCCACAGAGACACAGACACAGACACAGACACAGACACAGAGACAGAGACAGAGACAGACACAGAGAGACACACAGAGACACACAGAGACACACAGAGACACACAGAGACGCACAGAGACCCACAGAGACGCACAGAGACCCACAGAGACGCACAGAGACGCACAGAGACGCACAGAGACGCACAGAGACGCACAGAGACGCACAGAGACGCACAGAGACGCACAGAGACGCACAGAGGCGCACAGAGACGCACAGAGACGCACAGAGACGCACAGAGACGCACAGAGACGCACAGAGACGCACAGAGACGCACAGAGACGCACAGAGACGCACAGAGACGCGCAGAGACGCACAGAGACGCACAGAGACCCACAGAGACCCACAGAGACCCACAGAGACCCACAGAGACCCACAGAGACACAGACACAGACACAGACACAGACACAGAGACAGAGACAGAGACAGAGACAGAGACAGAGACAGAGACAGAGACAGAGACAGAGACAGAGACAGAGACAGAGACAGACACAGAGAGACACACAGAGACACACAGAGACACACAGAGACACACAGAGACACACAGAGACACACAGAGACACACAGAGACCCACAGAGACACACAGAGACACAGACACACACAGACACACACAGACACACACCCCACACAAACAAACACAAAAACACACACACACACACATCAAGTGTTGAACGCTCCCCCGTGGAATAAAGAGATAGTTCCTTCAGAGCCTCATGCCTCTTTCTCCTGGAAGGCGCTAGTGCTTCTCGGCGTCGATGTGAACTCGCGCAACGACTCGGGATCCACGGCGCTGTTCTTTGCGGCGGAAGATTGCCAGAACGATCACAATGCGGCTATCGAGCAGCTCCTGGCCTTGGGTGCAGACAAAAGCATAGCTTGCAGAAGTTGCGAGCACGAGACGGCCCTGGAAGAGGCCCAGTCACGTAGCAAGGTGAGGTACTTCAAAGCACACGAGAAGGAGAGCTGCAGGGAAACCGTGCGACTCTTGGAGGAGGCCTAGCTACGCGTAGTGACTCCGACCCAGGCTTGGACGCTCGCTGGGCTGTCCCTGCCTTCGAAGGGAGCCGCGCAGATCAAAAAACTGTCGAGGAGCTCCGGTCTTCCGGGGGGGGGGGGGGCTTAGGGACCTCAGGAAATGGGCGCGGGTCCAAAGTCTAGGCATGTAACTGGCTCCCGGGCGTCTTTTTCCGCAACATAGGGTTTATAACAAAGCCGTTCTGCTTGCGACAAGCAGCATCCGCGACAAACCTCCGCGACAAGCCCTTGCGACAAGCCCCTTCTTGGAACTGCATGGGTTGCATATCTCTTATCCCCTCTAAAAATCGAAATTCAATCGACCCAAATATTCCTAAAAAGAACATCCCGCCCCACGTCGACAACACTCATCGACCCAAATCACACAAAACGCCTATGCAAGAGGGAACCTAAACCCTACATATGGTGTTTCTTACAATGAAGAGATCAATCAATAAAAACGAAATTTCGTATTTTATTATTATCTCGGAACCTAATGAATATTTTGAATGGAATAATTGA
>CAJNDS010000111.1:178489-225588 GCA_905221605.1 Symbiodinium natans | reverse complement strand
GAGCGTGGACAAAACAGACACACGCCGGCCGTGAGACTCAGGCGGCGAGGGGCTGAACTGCCGCTTGGGCAGCGACCTCCGCATTTACGAAGGCGGCTGGTCTTTTGTTGGTGGCTGCATGGGATGCCATTCAGTTTGGGCATAGCCGCCTCACGCGCCAGGTTGTTTTTCGAGTAGGGCTCCAAAGCCTACACTACAGCTTCAACAAATGCCGCGGTTGCTGACTAAAGGCTAACGGCTAAACCCAACACTCTTAGAATCGCCTGTGAGGCTTCCTGGCTGGGCAGGAGGTGATTCCAGAGGACAGGTGTCCTGACCCATCATTGCCATCGCCTGCAAACACGAGTATTCCAGCGCTTTTGTTGTGGGCCCTCCATTTTCTGGATCAGCTACGACGCTACGAGATCCGACCGTTGTACGGTTTCGAAACACGGCCTCAGGGGAAGGTACGCGAGAGGATCAGGCTCGAGTTCCTGCAGGCGACCATAGGTGCTCTTCGTGGGTTTGTAGGGCCCCTTCGTCTTCGAATGCAGGACCAGCACTTCCCTTTCCTCGAAGAAGGCTACTTCGCCACCGTGCAAGAGCCGACGCAGGCACGTAATGACGAAGTTGACGCACAGCATTTGGGTCACGAAATGAGTCGTTTTCTTGTGCCCCACAATATTAATGTTGCGTGCGCCGAAATTTTTCGCGAATGCAATGAGTGAGTGAGTGAGTTAAGCTTGTGAGTGGTTGCAGTTATAGCGGCCGTCACTCACATTATACTTACTGGCACATCCTTTGGTACCTTTTTTATCAGTAGATCTGAAAGGAGCACCATTCATGTCTTTCCCTTGGACCTATAGTCTTATATATATTAAAGGTGCAGGAGCGAAGCGAATAAGACACCAGAAATTGAGAAGAAAATGATGTAATTCAAGATACGATATCAGATAACCCACATATCTCGCAGAACAGTCTGAAGCAGCAAAGTGGTTCACAGGGGTGCTGCTGGCTGCTGCGGCTGAGTCAGGTGTGCATGCGTGCGTGTCAGCAAGCAAAGTGCTGGATGCCACACCCAGTTCCATCCATTTCCTGAGTCCGGGCTATACCCCTTGTCATAGGAACTCGACCCAGAAATGGCTCGGAAGCCCAACGACAAAATAGAACTTCGTGACGGCCAAGCGCAGCCCCCGGAATCCAGACCCCCGTGCGGCAGGCGTACAAGTGCGGCTCCCTCTCTCACTGCCCAGGCCTTTGCTGTGTCTTTGTTCGAGTTCCCTGGGGGGGGTTTAGGGTTTAGGGTTTAGGGTTTAGGGTTTAGGCATGTTTAGGCCCCACCGGCTCAGACATCGGAGGCGGCCTGCCGGGCACGTGCGCTGAGGGCCGGATCGGGGTCCCTTGCGGCCGTTGCCAGGCTGGGAGGGGCTTTTTCTGGGTTCCAAAAAGGATTTCGTTGATGTCAATGTTGATGGGGCTTTGGGCTCTGTAACTAGTAGCTTTGGGTTTGGGGGAATTTCTGGAGAGTAGAGTGCATCATTTTGCAGGTCAAGTCTTCGTTATTAATGCCAGTTGGTGTTTAAATCAATTTCAAGTCGTGTCGGTTCGCATTGTAGCAAATCTCGCTCTCTCTCCTTCCTTTCACTTTCGCAAACGTTTAGTTGGCACGCCAATTTGGTTTTTGCGAACTCCAGTATTTTAGTTCAATGCTTTAAAGTACCTTTGGCTGAGCTGGCTGGATGGGCTTGCCTGCGAAGCCTCGTGCTGGGGTGTAGCCCATGAAGGTCGGCACGAAGTTTATCAATGGCGCATGCAGAGAGTGCAGCAGCATGGCTGCTCGGCCGTGGTTTGAAACGTCGGGAAGCCTCTAGATTACAGGGTGTTGGTAGTGCCTTGCAGGCTTTGGGGGGGTTGTTTGGGGTTTGAATTTTGGGGGTTGTCTTCATAGGTCCTAATCAAGGTAATTCCTTCAAAAAGCATGCCGCTCCGTCCCCAGCCTTGAATCTCCGAAATACCCAAGCTGCGAGTCTTAGGACAACCTTCTCTTCTTTGCGGGCGGCGTGGCTATGGCCTGTGCCATCCCGGTTTTCTACTACTTCATGAACTCGCCCGTGACCACCAAGGCTGGATTCAGGAAGCCTCTTTTCCTCTTGTAGCCAAAGTGAAGCTTCAAAATGCCCCGCGAGGCGTCCACCATGCTGAGCACGACCATGGCCTTCGGCATGACCCTGCCGCTCACCCGGCAAGATGACGGTCTGCCTCTCCACGTTTCATCCCGGGACTTGAAGCAAATCGAAACGCCATCGAAAACAGCTGGAAAGCCCCCCCCCCCCCTCAAAAAGAGAAACCCACCCCAAAGAGGATCGATGTCTACCTGCGAAACCAACTTCTTCAGAGTGTGAGGGTTTCGGGTTTAGGGTTGGGGTTTTAGGGTTTAGGGTTTTAGGGGCCCGGCAGTGTTCGAAGAGGCCTGGATGCAAAAGGGTTTAGGGTTTAGGGCTTTATAGGGTTTAGGGTTTAGGGTTTAGGGTTTAGGGTTTAGGGTTTAGGGTTTAGGGTTTAGGGGTGAACTCTTTTCAGGACCTTGCTGCAGACGATCGGCCTCGTGGGCTTGGTCTCGCTGCGCTTTGGCCCGGAAAGCAAGGGGCGGTGAATTTGGTTCAGGGTTCAGGGTTTAGAGCTTTAGAGGTTTAGGGTTTAGGGTTTAGAGCTTTAGAGGTTTAGGGTTTAGGGTTTAGAGGTTCGAGGTTTAGAGGTTTCGAGGTTTAGAGGTTTAGAGGTTTAGGGTTCAGAACGGTTCAGGGTGCAGCTTACAGTGCTCTGGCCTCCACCCACGAGCACCCACATGGAACACGAAGTTCCGCTAGCATGCGCTTTGCCTCGGAGTGCTCAGGAGCTGGCCCTCACACATGCAGCCGCTTCTCGACTTCGTGTCGATCTTCATGCTGGCCTCGGGCTGAGGGGGTCTCATTGGTGGGTACCCGGTTGCTTTTTGATCACGCCCGAAACTTTACCCTAACCCGCATGATATTGCAGGGCAAATATCGAAACATTTACAAAGGAAACACGTTCATTGCATCTCATGTTTGGATGAAGTACTTAGTAGTAGGGGCAGCCAAGCCGAAAGTAGCTCATGTAAATCCCCCTTTGAATACGCAACGCAAGACTGTTGAATCCACAAGTGCTCGGCGAGGGTGTAACGCCCGGAGTGACACTGTTGCCAGTGGAGGGGGTTGCTATAACGAAGCCAATGCGAAGCCATTTTTCAAGGCCGAGCACATGTGCATCAGCCTTGGTTGGAGGCCCCTATGGGAATGTGAACGGAAATGCAGTACTTGCAGGCCGTGAAACGAGAACGCGAAGAACAAAACACGAACATCGACAAACAGCTCCTCTCTTTAAATCCTCACGTGTTTAGGGTGCTACAGCAAGTGACTCCTGCATCATTCCTGTTGCGTGACGGTCCCATCTTTCAAGGGCAGTACTGTGAAGAAAGCCAATGCACATCAATGCACCGAAACTTTTCATGTTCGCCCAAGTCAGAGGAAGCCAGCTGCCCAAAGCCCAAGGACCTCGAGTCCCTGAACTTCGACTGCCTGGGCGTGTCCTCGGCCATGCGCTACGTGACCAGCGGCTCGGCATGTCTCTGAGAGCTTCAAAAAGCGCCCCGAAGCCTGTGGAAAAAGCAATAGCATGAAGCGATGACAAGCCCTCGGTTTCCACACGTTGACCGAGCTGAGCAGCGGGCCGTCGTGGCGGGCCTCTCCGCTGGGTAGAAGAAGAGGAAGAAAGGGAGAGCTTTACTGAGCGCTCTCTCGGGGGGGAAGATGCGCTAGAAAGTGCAAGCAGAGGTGTGGTGTGCTGGCCTGTGGCCCTGGCATGGCTGGTCGTCTGCGGCCTCGTGTCCAAGCCACGCGGCAGAGTTGGGGTTCAGGATGCAGAGCCGCTGTTTCGGGGTCTCTCGAAGTGTTCCCGGGGTGTGCTTGGCCATTTGCCGTCGCGCGTCCTCAAACGTTAGAGCTGGGCACATGGCCGAGGCTTGGGCCACAGAAGCTGCACTTTGTGAAGGCGAAGGCCCTCAGCACCCTGGGCCAGCTCTTCCAGCGGCTTGGTCGGACGAGGCCCGGCGCCACTTAACTCCCCTAAAACCCTGTCCTTCCGCAAGGATCGGCTTCACAATCATCGCGAAGACTGCGCTGATGCCGTGCCTGGGACTACGTAGACTGGGCACAATCTCATCAGAGGTGATGGTGGAGTCACAGCCAAGGTTCATGTGCTACTCCCACCCCAATGGGCCACTCCAGCTGAACAGCTTTTCGTGGCCTTGGCAGGTGTGGTGCAGGGTTCTGGAAGCGGAGCGTTCCTGGGATTCAGGAAGTTCAAGGCTGCAAGGTCCTAAGCTTCTCACAGAAGCTGAACTGGGGGCTGTCAGTTTTGTGTAGGGCGTGGGGGCCAAGTAGTTGTGGGCCCGGCGACGAGAAACCCTAGTGCTCCTTAAAGTCGCACCGAAAGACCCGGCCTCAGGTCATCGCACCCCGCTTCCAGAATCTTTGACCCCAAAGCAGCCGCTGACAAAGCTCTGCTGGACTCAGGAAATCCAGCGTCCTCCGGTTCAGTGACGTGATCTGCTGGGAGGAACCTTGAGAACAACGGGGTGGTTGGCTTTTTGGGTGTCTGGCAGTGTTGAGGCTTGCTAGCCTTGTACAGCTTTGGTCAAGTGTGGCTCTAGGAGGAGACGGGGCATACGACCATGGTCATCTTTGGCGTGGTGATGACTGGGCACCTGGGACTTTCACCGAAGAAGATGCTGTGGGTGTGAGAGGTCAGAGTTGGGCTCGATTTTGGCGTTGCATGGGGCCCAAACTCAAGCCCCTGAACGCCCAGGATCATGCTCATCTACTGGGTGACCCTGCTGTGGTCTACCATCCAAGCACCGAGGAGGCGAGGTCCTGGAGCTTGGCGGGTTTTAGGGCTTGAGAAATTCGACCAGGCTCACTCAAACACCACACCCGCAAGGAATCAAGAGCTGTTTTACTGGTTGTTTCACCTTTTTTCTTTTTTTGGGGGGGGGAATTCGCAAGTAGGATTGTTATTGTTGAGGGTTTGGCATTGCCCAAGTTGTGGGTTCGGTGCGTTCGCGACTCTGAATTGCTAACCGTGCTACCCTGGGTTTGGTCTTCCAGTCGAATGGCAGCAACACCGAAAGTAAGCGACACAGCTGACAAGGTCCGCAAATGCAGACCTCTTCTTCTTGCAGGCGACGCGCTTCTTGTTCTTCCGCTTCAGGACGGAGGGCCAAAGCGGCCAAGGTCAGGGCAAACATGGATAAAGTGCCCGCCCCCCCCCCCCCCCCCCGCCTCCCCCACTCCTTTTCCCCGACTCTGCTTTGAAGACCAGCTCATCTGCCCACGTGCGGCTTGGAAGTCTTGTGGAGGGTTCAAAGAGTCAACGAGTGACTTCGAGAGGTTCCGGGCAGACGGATCCTGTGCATGTATGCAGGACCGACTACTGGTGGTACGGAACCTGGTTCATCCTCCGAGGCTGCCTGAACGTGAAAACCCCATCACTGCTGTGGGTGTCCGTGCTACCCGAGCTTGTGATCTCGGATAGGAATTCTTGAGCAGAGGGTATTGTGAGAAAAGCTTTGTGTTGAACGAGTTCAAGAGCGGAACGGCGTCCAATTCCGGGAGCGGCACTAGAAACGGCAATTACTCGGCGGACCCAGATGGCGCTCTTGGCTAACTGCACAGTTCGCAGTTTGCGGAGGTCCTCTCCTCTCCTTGCCGGTGGTGATCTTCACGGACTTGCCTCAGGCAGATGGGTCCATCTCCCCACCCCAACCTAGCCCCACATCTTCTGTGACGTGAGGTTCAGCTGTTCGTCATGACGGCGGTGCTGGTCACTCACCCGAGTGGGAGGGGTCGGTCTGGGCTCGGGCTCAGGGAGTCTTGCAGGGTGTCATTTGGATAGGGCTCTTTCGGCTCCTAAGAAAGCTGCTTCGCCAGCTAGCCCGCACTCGCCCCAGGAAACCTACATGGTAGTGCAGCTCATGACATGGCCGTGGAAGACGCCCCTCATCAACCTGGCGGATGGCGCCATGAGCATGATGCAGGGGGCTCGAGGGGGGGCCAACAACACTCCACAGAGGGCCTGCAGGTGGGAATATGTAAGTCCGAATTATCCGGTAGAGACTCGTCAAGAACCCAGGATGATCTTGCTGCTCTCGATCGGGTCCGCCTTCCTGGACGCCCGGGGCATTGTTTTTTTGCAAGAAGGGGGAGGGGGGGTGGGGGGGTGGGTGTGTGTGGTTCAGGGAGACCTGAGCATCTCTGCCATTTTTCTTTCAGCCGAGGATGCCCTGGAGGGTCAGGTGAAGGCCACCTACTCGTCTCTGGCAATGGGAGCCGCCCGCCAACGCTTGGGATTGTCAGGGTTTCCTTTTTCCTGCGTTTGAAGGCAACGATTCCAGGGCCCCCAAGCGGTGTAGATGTGCCGGTTCGCGCTTCAAGGAGGCATCTTGGGGTCACAGTCTCCAGGGACGTCGGAGGCCCGAAAACCTCAGCACAGCGCCTGACCTGCCAGGTGCAACTCCTTCTAGCGCCGTTCCGTTGTATCAAATGTCCCCAGCACGTGAAAGTCAACTTACAGAGTCCAACCCTCCCGCCCCCAACAGAGAGGGCGACCCCCCCGAAGGTCTCAAAACTTCCCAAGGGAGGCGGCCACAAAAAGGCCTCCGAGCCACGAAAGAACCATGCGGAAGCCTTGGACAGCGACGCTTATGAGGTCCTTGGCATTCTCTACAGCATCGCCTTTGTCTTGCTGCGTGCTGGCTGGGTTTTCGTTGGGTCAGGGTCAGCCTCAGCGCCTGCCTTGGAGCAGCCTACGCCCTAGAACGCTGACATGTGGGCATATCGGCTAAATCCCCATTTCTATACCCCCTTTAATGCCATTCTTCCTTCTGAGAAAGAAGCCACCGAAGAAAAGGGCCGACTCCCGCCTCCGGAAGCCCTTTCGAGCCCAGGAGCCTGGTGGTTGTAGCCATGGTCCACACCACCGCCATGGGCTCTGCTAACGAGCTCCCGATTCTGCTGCCTGGACGGTTACTTCGAGGGCTTGGGGGTCTAAGGGTCCAGCGCTTCTAGGGGGTGTAGCGGGTCTAGGAACGGTGCCCACAGAATGCAGTTCGGATCATGTGGCTTGTGGTCCCTTTACAGGGAAGAATGGGCAGACAAACCTTTTGGTGACCGCATGGAGCAATCGGGCTTTTTGAAGGGACCATAAAAACGGAACTACGCAGTGTCAGGGGTTCAAAGTGAAGGGAGGCGCCCTGAAGGCCCCTGTCGAAGAGGCTCACGAATCGTGGGAACCCTGCGATCATCTGGACGATCCGAAACTTGCCAAGGACGCTTGGACGTCCTCCAAGCAACTCCATGCTGCGAGAGGCAGCGCTCGCGTTCGTGTTCTGCGTTTGAGATGATGAGCGTGAGACATGGCAAAATCTCTTGTCTAAAGCTTCTGACGCTCCGCTCCAACTGCGCACTGTCGGCTGCAGAGCAGGTCATGATGTACTACTATTGCTACTACTAGAGTTGCTAGTTTTATTACGATGAGGAGGATTTCTGTAGCTTTCATGATTACACTGCTGATCAGAAGGCCCGAGCACCTTGAACCCAATATGAGAAACAGCAAAGAAGACGGGGGGCTTCAAGTTTTGCCAAGGAGAGACCCTGAACAGTGCACCCTGCACCCTCTGAGGTGAAGTAAGCAACGAGCTTTAACCAGTAGGAATTGTACCAGCACAAAACTGAAACCTTAAACCCTAAACCCCAAACCCCAGACCCAAAACATAGCACCCTAAACCCTAAAGTGCGGGTGGGCAAGTAACAAAGCCCAACACCCTGTGCGCCAATCATAGCCACAGCCCTGGCAAAGGCACTGGATGCCTTGCATACGACCTACGAGGCCCTCTGGTGACTGGAAGCCTCAAAGACAAGCGACCCCAAAAACCACACCCTCAAGTCCAGGAAAACGCCGTAGACCGGCAACCTAAGCGGAGTTGCCTTGCAGTACATACCCGAAACCCTAAGCCTAAATGGAACCTCAATGGAACCTGGGGCGGTGTTGCTCGGAGGGAGCTCGGGGTGTGCGCCGAAGCCTCGTCAGGGAAGGCCCCCGCCCAAAAAGAACAAAGCAAGCCAGAACTCTGAATTTAGGGGCAGGGGTTGCTGGTCGTGGGCCTTACTCCGACAGGAGTCTGACAGTGACATTATCGCGAAGGCCATCGAGGACAGCTGCAGTAGAGACTGGGGTGCGAGGAGGCTCCGGTGTGCAGCCGTTCGGTGCGACAAAGCCTCGTAGCTTCTTTTCAAGCTGACGCTGCTCCCTGAATGCCTGTACAATAGCATACACAAGTATCACAGCTGCAGCATTGCAGGAGCTCAACGTCTACGACAGGCGCGCATCGACTTGTCCTGTGGCCGTTCGGACCTATGCAACCCCAAGCGCGACAGATCCCTGGAAATCCTCAAGCCCAAAGATCCGTACCAAGCAGCCAAAGCTAAACAAAGCCTTCGTTCTACCCCGAAGCCCTAAGATTCCGCTCTTAGAACTCCTGAGCTTCAGCTGCAAGAGCCTTCGAAGGTCCGAAAAAGCACCGGTTCGCCAGATTTGCAGGCGGATGCTCGCGGCGGTCCTGACCACGCTGGGGCCGTACTTCTCGCCACTCGGACCAGGCGTAAACCCTAACCCCGAAACCCTAAATACCGTGCTGGTAAGTGTATGTCCAGCAGGTCAGCGAGGCAGGTGGCCAAAAGAAGCCACGTGCTGGGAGCCGAGGAATGACAAGCGCTTTCGACTCATGAATCGCCTAAGCGCCACTGAGCTGCAACATTCACCAGCTTGGGGAGGGTTGGGAGGGTTGGTGCCTTATATGTAGTAGCCAGAGAACAGAAGCCCGAATCGGCCTTATATGTGCCTATATAAACCCGTTGAGGGATTGTTTAACGGTACTTGATTCCCTCATTCCTACTGAGAGTTTATGGTTTACGTAGAGTGTGAAGCTTTCCGACATGTTGCTTGAGCTCTTTTAAGCTTTGGACTCGACCCCTGAACCTGAAACTTCCAGGATTGCGATGTCGAAAGTCGAAGACGCGTTGCCACGTTGCTTTCGCAAGGGAGGAGAGTTTACCTTAAAACCTTGTCTTCCCCTCTCGCAAAAGGCTTTCAAAGGTGCTTCCAGCAGAGCTGGGGTTGATCACCAAGAAAAAACCCAGGCCTGTGAAAAATAGGGTTTGTGCCACCAAACGTTCCGCTAGTGCGCTGTTACGCTTGCAAGATGGCCGACTAAAAACTTGAGGCATCGTGAATGTCGACCCCCCTTGCGATCCCGGTGCGCGATAAAGACATTGTCATCGCTGGCGCCAAGCCCCCGGACGGAAAAACCTCGAGGGCTCAAAAACGACGACAGTTTGGACGAGGGAACCATGACAGCAGGGGAAACGACGGCAGTCCCCAACAGCCAATCCCCATGGCTGTTGGCACCTTCACGGAAGCGGATTTCGGGGTCCAAGAGCGACAGTCGCGTGGATAGTGACAACACTGTGACAACTGTTGCGCTTCTGCCATGCTGCCCAGCGGATGGCCACGAACGGCTCACCGGCGAAACCACGAGGGAGAGGGTTTAGGGGCACGTCAAACGGAGTGTCCAATGCCAAAGCTTGGCCTCGAGGTCAGCACGACATCTTTGGCATCGACTGCACGCAGTCCAAAAGAGTCCAAGGCTTGGCAAGGACTTGTCTTTGAGCATTGCTGTGCGTCGGCCCTGAAGGTAGACTTGAGTCTGGAGAGCGAGGAAAACGCGGAGAAGGATGAGAAGGACTGTTTTCGCATGTTCTTGTGGGTTGGCGTGCCAGGCGCGTGGAAGGCGAAGCCCTTGAAGCCCGAGCAAAACGTTCAGTTGAACCTCCTGCCATTGTAGGCCGAGAAGGAGGCGGAGAATACTGCGAGCACAGGAGGTGAAGAGAACGAAGCACATCTTGCGGAGCCTTGGCGGAGTTCATGCGGGGCCCTTTTCTGCATCTATTCTTTTTGCCAACCCGTTGAGCTCAGACCATGCCCCCAATCAGTCACTCTACTTTGATATCACATCCTGGTCGGATCTGAGGAGAATTTGCGCAACAACTTGCCCAACCACCGTTTCAGCCACACCTTCCGTGAGAAGCTGCAGTCGGCTGATGTTTAGCACCGGGAGGGGGGAGTGGCGCTCGAGCCTGGAAAATCTCACAGTCTCAACGAGTAGGGTTTGGGGTTTAGGGTTTAGGGTTAGCTTCATGAGCAGCCCGAAGCCTCTCCTGGCTGCTCTTTACGCGAGTTTCCCTTTGCTCTTGACCCGGGATGGAGGGGTCTGACCTCAGCCGCAGGGAAAGCTTGGGCCCCGCGGCCGCCCGTGGCGCTGTTTCGGGCCTCCCTCCAACCCTAAACCCTAAACCCTCAACCCTAAACCCTTCTTTTGGGCGCTTTCAGGTCCAGTTTTTTTTTTTTTTTTTGGGGGGGGGGGGTCGTATCTCGTTGGATCTGGCCGAGCCTTTAGCTGGTGTGCCCTCAGGGCCTCCGGCTTCCAGTGGCCACACGCGCTTTTTTTGTTCGTGCGCGCTGCTCGAGCGGTGCGCGCTTCGTGCTCCCACGGCCATGCCCAGGGTGAGTCGTCCCTCGGGGGCCTCAACTTGAGGCAACAGGGGAGAGTCCGCAATTGCGGCTGGCATGGGGCGAGCCGAAGCCCAGAAGTTTTAACACGTTGAAAGCTGGGGCCCAGCCCTAGAGCATACATGGTGGAAAAACCGTGCATCCTTAAGCACAGGACTGCTCTCCAAATGCAGGAAAAACTCTGTACAAGAATGCTCCGGTGGCTGCGGCCCGGATGCACCCCGCCCCGAGGCCGGTTCGCTCGGACGCTTGCACTTAAAGTGCAGCACCCGAGGTACTCTTGCTAGGTCCGCTTTGCGCCAGCCGAGCCATATCGGTGACCGAGGTGCTTTTTCCAAGCGCCCCTCACAGTCAAGGGAGGCAGAAGGATTTCATAAGGCACCCCAGAAGCCCAGCTTCTGAGGGGTTGAACTCGAGTCTTGATAGGTGCCTCGTTCCCCGATTCCTTCTTCGAAGCCAGCAATTCATCCTCTCAGCCTCGTTTCGGGTGAATCAACAGATTCAACATCGTTGCCGTCATCGTCAGCAAGGACATGGCTCGTGAGTCATGACTAAAACTACAGAAGTTGCCACGAAGTTTGCCGCGATGAGCTCGCCCAACCCTGAACATCCCGGAGCATCCGGAACATCCCTGAACCTTCTGCATCCTTTGCTCTGGCCTAAGTGCCACAGCCTGTTGACGCCCTGGTTTATGCAGGGTTTGCATGGAATCACTCAGGCCCACAGGGTTTCGTTCAGCGCAGGGAACCTATCGGTTGCAGCCCTTGGGCTCCCCAAGAGGGGATTCAACAATTTTGGTTCCAGGAAGGAGGGGGTGACAAGCTTCGAAAGCTACCCTCCCTCCCCCAGTTTCGTGATTCGTGACATGTGCCTCGAGCCGGATTTCCGGAGACCAGACTCCTGCCGCACTCTCAATTCAGGTCTTTCTGCTCTTCTAGGCCACTAAGCCACTAGGTTTCCAATGGGGCGCTTCGCGCTTCATTGGCGCGCTGCAAGCTGGTTGAGGCCCTTTAGGTGAGAAGCCGTCAGGAAAGGTTTGTGAAATCCGCAGCATGATGCCGGAAGGCTTTGCTGTTTCGATATGTCTTGATCCATCCCGCCCAGTACCCCTCGCGCTTCTCCGAGAGCGAGAGAGAGAGAGAGAACAGGGTTTAGGGTTTATTGTCTTGGCGTTTAGGGTTGAGGCAAGAAGGGGTTACAGTAGGGTTTAGGGTTCAGGGTTGGCCTGTTAGGCGTTGCTCGCGGAGAGTTTGGGTGAAGCGCAACCTGGATTGCCGAAGGAAGACAAACCGCTTAAGCTTGAGGCTGTGTCAAGGCAGGCTCCGTGACTACTCAGTGACTACTTCGGATGTTGCAGAGGGGGCGAGGGGTGACGTGGCACTTGCTGGTGCTTCCCGCACTGCAAAAGAACGTGGAGTTCTCCAGGCTTGCTTGATTACTACTGGGGTCGGGATACTTACGAATAGTATTCCCTCATGGCCCCTACATAACTATATAATACACAATCGTAACCCCAAAAGCCCTATTCTAAGTATTAAGGCCCCCATATTGGTTCGCACTTCTGTTCCGCATGTGGGCGTTGCATGGGTGTCTGAGTGCTGACCGACGGACAGACAGACTGACGAACTGAATGAGAGGTGTCGTGCAGCAATGATGGGTCTGGTCGCGCTGGTGCCTTGTGCTCAAGACTTGTTTTCCAGTTTCGTTGTTAGAACTGCTGCGTGGTAAATGAATCCTTATGACCAATGACAATGATGCTGATGCATCATTGGCTGGTGGCGGGCGCAGTCTTTCAGGCTGTTTCTGGTCAAGTCGAAATCAAGGTCCGGGGAGCATGGTTCAGGGTTGTGTGGAGAAGAAGCTCCTTGAAGGTTGCTGGGTTGTTTGGACAACAAGCTCCTTGAAGGTCGCTGGATCCTCCACCGTTTTCCCGGTCGCAAATGCCTGGGCCACCAACATGGTCAATGCCAGCAGCTTTGCGATCACCATCGAAGGCGGCGCGAGATCCACTTTGAAGGGTTGCCTTCAGGTTCGCTGCAGGTTACAGGCTGAATTGAGTGCAACCTTAGCCCGCACCCCAGGACTTGATTCGGCTCATTCGGCTCCTTTTGCCATCCAGTCCCCAACCAAAGTGCTTGCGCACACTGCAGTAGAAGCTTAATTGATGCGCTTGTGGACCCTCTGGAAGCAACGCATGTCACGCATGGGAGAATCTTCTTTTTGCGATGGGCCGAGGTGGTGGTTCTAGTTCCGGCGCACGGCGGGTGTGCCTGGATCGTGCAGATCCTGATCATGCAGCTTGGCGATGTGAGGGCACGTTTTTGTTTTGCTCATGCTTGTATTTGCATGCCTTGGGGTTCACTGCAGAAGCCCGTAGCCGAGTCGGGCAGTTCACGCCGGAATGCCAGCAAAGCACTACAAAGCCCCGGCACCTCCAACAAAAATCAATGATCAGGTCGACATTGGCGACATGTCGCGAAACTGGAAGGAGAGCGAAGCTCTCTTGTTGGACGATGGATACACGTGGACTTGGCGGTTATTTGCTCACGACTCCTGACAGTTGAACCGACGTGACTCACAAAAAGCCGCAGCAAGCAACACAACTTCAACGTAAGAGTGAGAGCTCATTGGGAGGCATTGCCATATAATTGCCATCCAACGAACCCCCCCCCACAAGAGAACTGCGCCTGGCTTCGGAGCAGCGGAAAAGTAACATAAGAATGCCGCAGACTGCCTGCGAATAATGTTGACTCCTGCTTGGTACGGCCCCCTGAATTGTCAGAGAAAGGTCCCCCGGAGTTGCGACACAAAATGCGGGCGGTGCGAAATTTCGGCGATGCTTTTGAATAAAGTTGTTGTCCAGAACTCACTTCTGAATTGAGCCTGAGCACAGGTCTAAAGCCAGAGTCTTAGACCAAATCTGGTTGCGTTTGGATCCAGAAGCAAGTGGCTGAGGCTTCCTAGCCATTGAGGCTGTGACCCTGAAATCTTAAGTCCCCGAAGCTTCCCGCTAAGGATCCCTTGCAAGTTCACATAAACTCATCCCGATTGAAATCGTATGGATCCTTTTAAGGTTCACAATGATATATTGAAATCACATGGATCCCTTTTAAATTCATGGAAACTCATCCCTTGAAAACCAAAAGGATGCCTTTAGTTGATAAACCCCTCCCTATCAAAATCATATAAAGCCAGACCCCCTAAAGGCGGAGATGATTTTCCTTTTCTTGTTTTGGGCGGGGGTACGCACCAATCAGCATCCAACATGAGACCCTTTCGGACATCCTCAGGTGGGAATGCCGTGGTTCCATGGCCCGCGTGACGCAGATCCAAGTCGGCACGGACGGCTTGGCTGTTGTGGTGGCGAAGAGTCCTGGTCCTGGCAGATGGGGGGACTTTGAGGTGCCAACGTGTTTGACATATGGGCCTTAAACTTGGCGTTTTTTCGATCGTACCGTCTCCATGTATCATCTCAACGTATTCTCCGCAGAGCAAGTTGGGCGCGCTCAGACGCGCTCTCCGTGCCTCCTTCTAGTTACCACGCAAAGTGTCGCAAGCAGCCACAAATGTGCTTATGAACAGGAGCTTTGCACCCCAGACGCCGGATGTCAGTGAACCCAGAACGGTGAAGTAAGAAGGCAAACGGAAGGGAATGCCAAGAAGGCTAGAATGAGATTCTTCAACTGGGCCCAAGCTCTGACAGCAAGGAATGGCAGAGCCCACGACTGCCTGACGTCCCCGGAAGTGGGCGGTCTTACCCTGGCCATGCTGCACTGGATGTTTACGAGCTGGCCCCTGGGCCTCAGGGTGAGGTTTCGGGGATTCTGTTGGCGAAGCCCTGTCTGCTTCTGCTTCTGCTCCCTAAAACTTGCTTCCTGTCTTTCTTAGTGTTTCCATGTGTTTCCTCCTTCTTGGGGACGACCTTGGACCGCCTTGGGAGGAGCAACGCGCAGCTCCAGGACTTCGGCCTGGACCTTGCCTCGGTGATCCCCGACGATGACGGCGACGGCGTCAAGGACGCCCACGTGGGGGGGTTTTGTTGTTTGGTTGTTTTTCTTTTTTCCTTCCCTTTTTGGACCGCTGTCCTGGGCGGAGGATTCGGGGTTATTTTCAACATCGCAGAAGCATTTCTGCTTCGCATTCCGGGCCGGAGGAGTGGAGCGACTTGAACCGGAATTGTCCGGAGGCCCGGGAGCTCGGAGCGGCTGGGGATTCTGAGCTGCTTTGAGGGTGTTCGTGGTTCCCGGACGTGCTTGGTATTTGCAAAGGCGCTTGCACCGTCGGCTTACCGAAATCTTTGTTAGAGGGCTTCTTTTTTTGGCACATTTCAGGTGCCCATCAACACTTACGGTCCTGGATCCGACTCGGGCACCTACGACTTCTTCGGCGAGGCCACGTTGTGCAAGAGCTGCTTCAGCGGGACACTCGCCAGAAGCCTCTGATGTGGGCTTAGTGGTTCCACTCCACTTCTCATATAAGCATCCCTACATATCCCCAAACTGCGACATCCTTGAGCGCACAACCCTTGATCACGGATGGGACTTGCTAGTATAGCAGCCGTAGTTGATGTCAATTTGCTGCTTGTAGCTGAAGCTCCGGATGGTACCGGCCCTGCTGCTTGGAGTTGCTGCTGTCCTTCCGAGCCGCTTGCAGGCTTCTGTCGTATTCCTGGGCCATGTCGTCACACGTCTCACATCTCACGGGCCCATGACCAATGTCTTGTACTCCGCATCCTAGTCCTATGTGCCACCCTCCATAGTAGGAGTTGGCTTGTTGGTCTTGCGCCGGCCTCAGAAGCAAGGGTCCTCGAGCGATTGCATGCTTGTTACTCCAGATCTCGAGGTTGGGCTCTAGGAGCCATATTCCCTGAAATCCGTACCTTGTACCACACCGTGCCAATCGGGACTTGTGTCATCTAGCAAGCATCCCTAACCCCAAAGATCCTGAAGACCCTATTCGACACAGAGCCTTTGGGACTTCAGGACAGAAGGCTACGAAGCCGAAGGCTTCCCTTATTGCCCGTCGGACAAGCACAATGCCCTGGAACAACTCACGGCAGATGGGGACATTGCCGCCTACATCCAGAGCCAGAGGCCCGTGGTCTTGGGGTTCCATGCGAGTTTAGGTGCACCAAAACAATTCGGTGCTCAAGTCCCGACCCCCAACTTATGGGAGGCCCGTGAACTGCTACATGCACTCGGAATCCGACTATCAGCTCTACCAGTGGCTCTCAGCGGACTCTGGGTAACAACGAAGTTCTTGTTTGTGACGGGGTACAGGCTCAGAGCCAAAGGGTTTCGTTCGGTGCCCAATGCGCGGAGCAATCCTAAGCTTGCGTGTCTTGACCTCTAGGATACGGGTGGCATCGCCTACTTCGGCTACGCGTATTACGCTACATTCGCAGGTCAGCTGACTGTGGCACGGATCGCCAGTGATGCCTACAAGGGGGTCAAGGAAAGGGGGGTTGGGGCCTGCGTGGGTGAGAGGTCGCTGCCGTGTTGAAGGGTGTCTGCTGAGCGCTTGCGTCTCGAGGACACGGCCGACGCGAAGGTCGAGCCTTCCACCTACACGATTACGGACGGCTCCTACAGCGTCTACAAGCGCGAGTTATTCATGAATGTGGACAACGAGGTCGGAACAGCATGAAACACACATCTCTAAATGACCGTGGTGGTCCTTTCGGGATCCATTCTGCGTCGGGCAGCAGCCAGGCCTGGGACAGGGTGCACCCGTACCTCAGCTATGGCTTCAGCCCGGCGGGGCAGTCTCTGGTTGCGTCCGTGGGCTACGTCAGGGTGAATGCGGCCTTGCTGGCCAAGATGAAGATCAGGACCCTTGGGTTTTTCAGGTAGAGCACGGTGAAATCAGACTCGGATGGCAGAAATAGGAAGCCCGCCGATGCCCACCAAGGATCGAAGAGAGGGGAAACGAGGAGGCGGACTACGTGTCCGTCGCCCCATCCAACTGCGCCATTGGAACCGAGTTGAGCTCTGTCCCGTATGTCAACCAGCTTCCCGGCACGCACGTAATGGCACCAGGCCACATGGACCCAAACAACGTCAGCTCATGTCTAGTGCGTGTTCTCGGAACAGAAACGCAAATACATCAGAGACATCCGCTGCCAAGGTTTGGGAACAACAAGATCAACTACACCTGCGCCCGATGCCAGCCGGGGACCTTCAAGTTCCTCGACACTCCCACGGCTTGCACGCGCTGCGAAGCCGGGCGCTTCTCGGACCAGGACGGCAGGGTCGGGGGAGACGGGGAAGAGGAAAAAGGCAACCCCCCCACCAAATTCGCAGAGGTGGGCCAGAGCACCTGCGGGCTCTGCGACGTGGGCTACGAGGCCGTGAACGGCACGTCCTGCCGGGCCTGCGAGCCCGGGCTACCCGGTTTGAAGGGCTTGGGCGCAGAGACTCGCTTTCGACTTCCCCCCCCTCTCCCCCACTGACAACTCTCTCCCCTCAAAAAGCTCCCAGCCTTTACCAGGTTCTACAAGAGTGAGGCGGCTGCGGCCGCCTGCTCTCCCTGCGCCGCCGGCAGGTTCAACAACCAGTCCGCGCAGGCCGAACAAAAGTCGCCGAGTTTCATCCGCTCGCGGTGGGCATCCCCCGATTCGTAGCCTCCCTCGATCAGAATTAAGCGCCTGCCTGAGCCCCGCGCACTTCATGAATTATGAGGCTTACACGTTTGACTCTGACCCCTTAAGCCCTTGAAGTCTGAAGGGGATGAATCCTCTTGTCTTGTGTCTGGATGATGCCATGGATCCCTGCAGGCAAAGCCTGATCTGTAGGGTTCGCGAAACCACAGTCTTCAGTGCACAGTCAGGTGCCCAAAATGCAGGACCCTAAGCCCAACAGTCAGGCTGACTGCGGCTACTGCAGCCCCGGCTTCTTCGCTCCGGAGGGCTCCACGCGGTGCCTTGGCCCGTGGCCGATCTTTTTGGCCGGACTTTGCGGGTCCCGACTGTAGCAAAAGCTCCATCACAGTAGACTTAGTAGACTTACAGTTTCCTGAATCTGCTAAATCTGAGGAAGAAACCGCCCGTAACGCCCAGGTGCACGGCTTGCCCGCTGAACGAGATCGCCGCGGTACCGGGCTCCGCAACCTGCAGCTGCTGAGACAGATACAAGTTCTTAAGATTTCTTAAGTAGGGTGGCTCCTTGCAGCTCTCGACACATCCCCAAACGTTCCTACACCGTCGGATGCAGAGCCCAGGCTACTGCGGCGAGGGCTTCACCACCACGCAGGCTGATCGTGGGCTTGAGCATCTTCGAGATATTTTTCAGACCCAGGGCTCAAGGCTGCTCTCAATGCCCGTTAAGACCAGCCTCTCCCCGGAAGAGCTCGGGGTAACCCGACATAACCAGGTGGGCTCCACCTCCTGCCGCCGCTGCCGGGCTGGGTCCTACCGCTCCACCGAGCCACAGCGCCCTGAAAAGAGTAAGGGAAAGTCATGAGCGACGGACTCTTCAGCCGCATTGCCTTACCAGGTTGAGTTGTGCAGGTTCGACCCTAGCTGGGTCTATACTGACAGGCGGAGGCCTTCACGCGGATTCACACGGGCTTTATATGGTGGTTATGTGGAACGCTGCGCGTCGCCCGCCTCACGGCCGACCTCTCGCGTATTGGTCTGTACAGGGGGGGGGGGCTCCTGGGCAGGGGACGTGAAGCGGAAGCGGGGGGGGGTCCCGCACAAAACCTTTTTGATGTCCACAGTTTTTTGGGGGCCGACTGGGCTCAGCCAGCATCTCTGCCGACGCGCACCCTGAACCATCCTAATCCGAGGCCACAGTCAAGCACTTAGGAACCTCCCATTCTACTAGGGCTCCCATGGCATCCCTCATAGGCCTTAAGGTTGCAAGGTTTTGTCCACCGAGAAAAGAGAGCCTGGCCCATTGGTTCCATGCTTCCATGCCGGCTCCCTTCACCAGCCCTCCGCAGCCCTCCTGAAGCCACCATTCGGCACGCTTTGCACGAGAAAGGTGCGTTCAGTGCCCGGAGCCGAAGACCACCGCCTTCCAGGTCGCCTAACTCTGATGCTTCTTGAGGGTTTGGGGGGCAGTGGGGAGGCTTTCTATTCTTACAGTTTCAACCTGACAAGGCCTTGCAGGTTTTCGCAGCGAGCTTGAGTCAGCTCATTGCGTTCCTTAACTCCTTGCAAGCCCCCGAAAGACCTAAGCCCCCAAACAGTTACATATATACATATATATATATATATATGTATCTCTCTCTCTCTCTATACGTATGTACAAACACATTATAGTACATCATACATTATATAATTGGTTGTAGACTCTAGTTCAACCAGCCCAAGCCTCTGGCAAGCAAGCCTCTGGCAGGGCGCTGTGCTCCGGGGTGATTGTGTCTGCCCGGCTGGGCAGTACCTGCGAGATGGGCTGACAGGCCTCCTTGCGGGTTGAGGGTTTACTCATCGGGAGCCTCTGCCCCCCCAAACTTGAAACTGGTCCCCCCCCCACCCCCCAGCTGCTGCAAACCAGCAAAACCGCAGCAACGACACCTGAGCTCCAGGCGACAGCGTGGAGGCTATGGCCAGCGGCAGTTGCACGGAATGCGGCTGGTCCCTTTTGCCAGTTTCCCTTCTCGCTCCTTTCACTTCGTCTGTCTCTCTGTCTCTCTGTCTCTCTGTCTCTCTGTCTCTCTGTCTCTCTGTCTCTCTGTCTCTCTGTCTCTCTGTCTCTCTGTCTCTCTGTCTCTCTGTCTCTCTGTCTCTCTGTCTCTCTGTCTCTCTGTCTCTCTGTCTCTCTGTCTCGCTGTCTCTCTGTCTCGCTGTCTCTCTGTCTCTCTGTCTCTCTGTCTCTCTGTCTCTCTGTCTCTCTGTCTCTCTGTCTCTCTGTCTCTCTGTCTCTCTGTCTCTCTGTCTCTCTGTCTCTCTGTCTCTCTGTCTCTCTGTCTCTCTGTCTCTCTGTCTCTCTGTCTATCTGTCTCTCTGTCTCTCTGTCTCTCTGTCTCTCTGTCTCTCTGTCTCTCTGTCTCTCTGTCTCTCTGTCTCTCTGTCTCTCTGTCTCTCTGTCTCTCTGTCTCTCTGTCTCTCTGTCTCTCTGTCTCTCTGTCTCTCTGTCGCTCTGTCTCTCTGTCTCTCTGTCTCTCTGTCTCTCTGTCTCTCTGTCTCTCTGTCTCTCTGTCTCTCTGTCTCTCTGTCTCTCTGTCTCTCTGTCTCTCTGTCTGTCTGTCAGTCTGTCAGTCCGTCTGTCTGTCTGTCCGTCTGTCTGTCTCTCTTTGTCTGTCTCTCTTTGTCTCTCTCTCTCTCTCTCTTTGTCTCTCTTTCCCTCTGTCTGTCTCTCTCTCTCTCTCTCTCTCTCTCTCTCTCTCGCTTTCATGCGATCGCTCACTCTCGATTTCTTTTGCTCTGGCGAAGTGACGATCCCGCAAGAGATTCTGAGCCTAACTAGGAAGGCATGGCTTAAGAATCTCTCTTGGCCCTCTGTCCCCTCGTAAACCTTTGCGAATGTCGCAAATGCCTTGGCATTGTAAAGATTAAAAGAGAACAGACCCTGTCGAGACCCAAGGTGGTGAGGGACTGAACTGCCCTGTGGGCAGCGACCTCCGCATTTACGCAGGCCGGTGGCTTGTTTTTGGCCTGGTCATCGGGAAAGTTATCCATCCAAGCAATTCTCTTCCCGAAAGTGCAGCGATTGAGCTGGGGCCGTATAAATGAACGCACCAATGCTGGTTTGCGAGTAGGGCGAGCACGCTCCAACGCTTTTTAACGACTAAAGCTGAACCACTCCCTGTGAGGCTTCTTGGCTGGACAGGAGCTGATGCCGGAGGACGGGCGTGTTCAGTGTCACTTCCCACATTGCTTCTACGGCCTTACTCGGAGCCGACTGCAAACAACATGAATGCCGAAAGCTATACCGTTTGGGCCCTTGATTCTCTGGGATCGGCTACAGCATGGGAATGTTTCGCAACACCAGCCTCAAGGTGCCTACAGGCTGGGAAGGGATCTTGTTGACCTTTACCAACGGAGGACCAGCGCTTCCCGCTGCTCGAAGAGGGCTACTTCGCCACCGCCCAGGAGCCGACGCAGGCACCGTACTCTCGGAGGATTCTGTTGTGGGGGTTTCCGAAATTTGGGGCACCCCGTTTCTACCCCAAATAGAACAGCATCCCCTTAAAGCACCCCCAAGGAGAGTAGCCCTATTTTCGGAAATTCCCAAAGGGCCTCCAGCTGTTCCAAGCGAGGTGCTCCCGTTCAAAAGCTCCCCCAGCTCACCAGTGAAACTGTCGTGGCAGGTGTACAAGTGCGGCTCTTCCTCTCATTGCCCAGGCCACTCCCTTCGCGCTCGCAGGGATTCAATGTCTTCTGATTTAGGGTTGAGGGTTCATGTTCAGGTTCCTAAGTACGTGAGAGAGAGAGAGTGAGAGAGAGCAAAAAAAAGAGAGAGGGAGTGAGAGGAAGGAAGAGAAGGCTTAGGTTTAGGCCTTCCTGGGCCGGTAGGACACGGTCGGACCAATCCTTGCCTCCAATGGAATGCCAGGGTCCAGGGTCCTGAGGAGGGAATCGTAGGAACGCTTGGGGAGGCTCGGGAACGCTCGAGGAAACTTGGGAACACTTGGGGACGTTCCTGGAAGACTTGGGGCACGGGGCACTGGGGTTGTTTTGGGCACGTGCGTGTTCGCAGCACGCCTTGCCCGAGTCGGGAGCTGGCCGGGGGCGATTCGGGAACGGTCGGAGGCTGAGTCGGGAATGCATCGATCACGCGTGCTGGAAACGACTCCCTAAAGCTGCAACTTGAGCACGCCTTTTCTGTGGAGCTCGACCTTAGACACCCGAGATCCTTCGGGGCCATGTTCGGAGTATAATGAAGGAGCCTTTAGAAGCTGTCAGGGTTTAGGATTTATAGGGCTTGTAGGGGTATAAACACGGGGTCCAAAGTCGGGCGATTAAAGCCCCCGAAAATCCTAAGGTCGAGCTCCCGCAGAAAAGGCGTGTTCAAGTTGAAGCTTTGCGGGGGCGTTTCCAACACGCGTGCTCGATGCATATCTGCCTCGGCCTCCAGCGTTTCCAACACGGGCCTGCCCGTTCCCGACCAGAAGCGCTGCTGTTCCCGACACGCCCTCTGCCTGCTCCATCCTGCTCCCAAACCGACTCAACCGTCATCCTCCAAAGAATCCAAGCCCTAAACGATGTAGCACAAAAATCCGCCTCCCCCCTACTTAATTGCCCCTTCCCCTAAGCTTCACAACACCCCGAAAGCCTCGCGGAGGTGGGTTGCCTGGCACGTGTGCCCCGGGCCGGATCGGCATCCCCTGCGGCCGCTGCCAGGCGGATTCCGAGTCTCCCCATGACTCCCATGACGTCTTCCGAGTATTCTTATAGCACTCTTATAGCAAAAGGCTTTCGCCCAGCGAGGGGAGGCACTAAGCACCTACTTCAAAGCCCAGGTGAATCCACTTACCACTTACGAAGGCACTTCTGGTCTGTGCGAGGCCGGCATGAAGTTTGAGAACGGCGCCTGCACGGAGTGCAAGATGGATACTCGGCCGGAGAATTCCACGAATGCTCTTCGCATGTTTGCATATGTTTGTTTTCTTTGTCGATGCACTCTGCAATGGGGTTCACGCTGGCAAAATCAGGTTCTGTACACAGGTCTTGAAGGACTCATGGGGGGTTTATGGTCGTTTGCAAACCGTTTGCATTCCAGAATCGTTTGAATCCTCGGGTCACATAGAGATGAGGACAGTGTCCCCTTCTTTGTTGGCGCCGTGGTCGCGGCCATTGTTATCCCGGTTTTCTACTACTTCATGAACTCACCCGTGACCGCGAAGGCCGGAATCAATGGCTTCCTTCGCGCGTTGTGGGTGCACTTTACTTACCCAATCTGACGAGTTCTGAGTGGGGAGGGAATGCGAGGACTCGGGTCCCCATCCATTCCCCTGAAAGTGTATTGTGGGGACCTACTTCCCTCATTTATTTCTTTTACAAAGCCAATGCCCAACTGCGTGAGGTCGTCTAACTTGTTTGGGTCACGGTCCTATCATGTCCTATCCATGATTTTTGGCATGGCCTTGTTGATGCAATAAGAGTGCCGACACTCAGATTGGGGTACGCTTTTGTGGGAAGTTGGGCGTTTTGGTGACCAGTCTCTTCGTGTGTGTGTGTGTGTGTGTGTGTGTGTGTGTGTGTGTGTGTGTGTGTGTGTGTGTGTGTGTGTGTGTGTGTGTGTGTCTCTTGGGGTTTTCTGGGGCCAAAAGTAGCCACGTCCGGGCGGAGGCTTCCACAATGCTGAGCACAACCATGGCCTTCGGCATGACCCTGTCCCTCGGCGATGCCATCGGGGGATCCTTTGGAATCCTTCCGAGGGGCCCAAGCCACAAGTTTCCTAACAAGGGCTGGGCTTAGGATGGTTTAGAGCTGGAGTTCAGTTCCCGGGTTCCAGAGGCAAGGTGTCGGGCTGTAGCCCAAAAGGAGCCCCTGAACCTGAAACCCTAAACCGTAAGCGGTGGCAAGCCCTCAAGTTCTCGGGAATTTCTGAAAAGGACTCTGCTGCAGACGATCGGGCTCGTCGGCTTGGTCTCGCTGCGCCCCGGCTTTTTAGGGGGGTGTTGTTGGGGAAGTGTTTGCATGAGGGGGGGGGGGGGGTTGGGGTGCTCTCCCGCCTGAAACGAACCCTGCGACGCGCTAGCGCTACTGCTACTGCTACTGCTTTTCCTACTACTACTACTACTACTGCTACGACTACTACTACTACTACTACTACTACTACTACTACTACTACTACTACTACTACTACTACTACTACTACTACTACTTAGTACTACTACTACTACTACTACTACTACTACTACTACTACTACTACTACTACTACTACTACTACTACTACTACTACTAATACTACTAATAATACTACTACTACTACTACTACTACTACTACTACTACTACTACTACTACTACTACTACTACTACTACTACTACTACTACTACTACTACTACTACTACTTACTACTACTACTACTACTACTACTACTACTACTACTACTACTACTACTACTACTACTACTACTACTACTACTACTACTACTACTACTACTACTACTACTACTACTACTACTACTACTACTACTACTACTACTACTTGGTACTACTACTACTACTACTACTACTACTACTACTACTACTACTACTACTACTACTACTACTACTACTACTACTACTACTACCTTTGCCGATCCATGAAGCTTGCAAAATGAAGCCAGAGTGGCATACGCTTTCCCCCTTGCATGTGCACGCTTCAACATGCAAGCCCATCCAACCTCTGGATCAGGAGCTGGCCATCGTACCTGCAGCCGTTTCTCGACTTTGTGTCTATCTTCATGCTGGCCACGGGCTGAGGGGGGTCCGACTTCTCATCTCCCGTTGCCGTTGAGCCCCTGTTTTTAGGACATTCTGTGAGTCAGATATATTCAGGCCATCCCATCCACCAATAAGAAAGCCCTGCGCCTAATTCTTTCTGCGCCTTCATCCTATACGAAAGCTTGAAATTCCTTAAATCTTAGAAGCCACCGGAAGCCACCCCGGAAGCCAGCAGTTTCCCGGCCCCAGGACCTCGAGTCCCTGAACTTCGACTGCGTGGGTGTGTCCTCGGCCATGCGCTACGTGACCAGCGGCTTGGCTATCGTTCCGTGGGGAGGGCTCGCAGAGCCACTTGCAAAATTTCAACAGCCGCCCGAAACCTGCTGCAACAGAAAGAGTTGCGACACAAAGAGTAGCAACACGGGTGACAGATTGCGACGCGGGGAGGGAGCGGGAGCTTTCGGGCGCTCGAAGTGCAAGAAGGCTTATTGCGCACGACACGTTTTCCCTCTCTGATTCTGGAAAAGAGAGCCATCTGAGCGGGAAGATGCGCTCGAAAGTGCCACAAAAAGAGTAACAAACATTGTAAACATAAACATGAACATGCGAAATGCAAAATCTGAGAAAAATCTGAAAAAAAAGGAGGCATTATATCGATAATGCTAGTCATCATGATAATCATACTATTGCTCCGAATTATAATCATAATCCTAGCCACAAGAATCATCATAACAATAATAATAATAATAGTAATAATAATAATCATAATTATAATAAAAAAATAATAGTACTACTGACAGTCATAGTGAGGCGTGTTGTGCTGGCCGGCGGCCCTGACTTGGCTGGTCATCTGCGGCCTCCTGTCCAAGCCTCCCTGGCAGCAGAGAGGGGTTCTTTTAAGGTTACATCTCCACCCAGGTGGCTTCCGAAATTCAGGGGGTGCCTTCTTGGGGTCCGTGACTTCGTGCTCCCCCCCCAATTTCAGCTCAAGTAGGGTTTCATCATCGGACGCATCATGTTGCTTAAGAACGATGGGGGTTACATCGTCCCATCTCAACCTTGCATTCCCACTTTAGCGGCTAAATCTGAGGGTTGCGGCCCCACAGGCGCAGACATGGTATGGGGGGGCCTTTCCGTCCTTTCCCGGCTGCTTTTGGGGCGGGGCAGGTTCAATGTTTTTTTTGGTTTTTTTCCGCCGCGCTCTCTAAAGGCCGCCACACGTCACGAGACGTCACGCACCCGTAGCCGAGGCTTGGGCCGGCGAAGCTGCACTTCGTGAAGTCCAAGGCCCTCAGCACCCTGGGCCAGCTCTTCCAGCAGCTTGGGGGCAGTTCATGTGGCTCCAACATTCCTTTGTCATAGTTGGGTAACATTTTACATCTTTAAGGGTACTTAAACCCAACAAGGAAAATTGATTTAAGATTTTGATACTATCCCAACCATGAATCAGATTCGTTGCAGCACTGGCAAGACTTGGGCCCAGGGCGGCCTCAGAACTCCCCTGAGAGCCAAAAGCCCCTGCCCTCAGGATCGGCTTCACGATCATCGCCAAGACTGCGCTGATGCCGTGCCTGGGACCACGTGGAGTCACTCGTGGAGTCCGTAGAAACCGCAGTGGAGTCACGCACATCGGCCACAGTAAGGTTCATGTGCTACTCGCATCCCAACGGGCCGCTTTGGCTGAACAGCCCTTCACCGCCTTGACGGCTGTTGCCCGGGGTTCTTGGGAGCGTGCTGGCCAGCGTTCTGGGGAGATTTCTGGAAAAAAGGGTGAGGCTTAGGAGGCTTAGGAGCTTTGGCGGTTCGGTAAGGGGGGGTTTGTCTTGTGAGGCTGGGGGAGTCCAGGCTCTGTTTTTTTTTGACCAAAGAGGAGTTAGAAGCCTTCCTGTAGTGATGCTGCGTGCCCGTTGCACCTCTGCTCAGTTTTTCCGGAGCCCCCTCTTGACCGCAGGAAATCATCCAGCGTCCTCCGATTCAGTGACGTGATGTGCTGGGAGGAACCTGAGTTCGGCTTGACGTTCCCTCTCTGGAGGGCTTGAAAAGCTTGGGCTCCTGCACCTCCTTGCCGCTGGGCAGACTCCGGGACGCTGTGAATAGGAAAGGCTAAATTGATGGAAGAAGTGTCGCTTTGTCAAGTATAGGAGCAAACGGGGCACACCATCATGGTCATCTTTGGCGTGATGATGACTGGGCGCCTTGGACTTGAGATTGCTAGATGCCCAAGCATCGGAAGTTTGGACGGAGCATGGACACCTCGAAGCCAGGATCATGCTTATCTACTGGGCGACCCTGCTGTGGTGCACGGTGCAAGCACCCAAGAGGCGAGGCCGTGGAGCTTGTCGGTATTCAGGGTTTGGGTCGGGAGGTGCGCCTTGTTTGTCTTTGTCTTTGGTTGAGATGTTTGCTTCCTTGAAAGTGTAAGGCCTGTGTGCGGCTCGGCCAGAAGGGGGGTTTGGGGTCCGCCGGATTCAGTGGGTGTTTCAGCATGTGGAAAGTCGGCTCTTGAATGCTCTTGACAGCTCTTGAGTTTAGAGCTTCTGGGCTTGGACTTTGCAGAGTCGAGGGTGTTTGTCAAGCAGGTTGTGAGTCTTTGCGCGTTCCTTGAAAGAACAAAACTCTTCTCAAGCTAACTCATCAACATGCAACGCCTGACCCCCCTTGCAGTTTTTCATGGCATGTCGACTGGTCGAACACCTCGAAAATAGGAAACTTCTACAGACTTTGGAGCCGTCGCGCAGCTCCCACAACATTTCGGAGTCCCGATTTGTGAGCTTAGCCGCTGGACACTTGAAGGCTCATGGAAGGTCTTGGGGTCAGAATGAAGTGTGTTATGCGGGCGAAAACCGCTTCAGAGTTCAGGGTCGAAGTCGACCCCTTCCAATCTTGAACCGACCCCTCCATGCCCAACCCAGATCACATGGCAAGGTCGGCAAAAGCAGACTTCTTCTTCTTGCAAGCCACGCGTTTCTTGTTCTTCCGCTTCAGGACGGGGAGCCAAAGTAACGGCATCCGGTCAAGCTGCACCCCAGCTGAGAGGATCCGAGAGGGTGGAAGACATGGAAGAGTTGATCTGCTGGGCTGCTTGCGTAACAGGACCGACTATTGGTGGTACGGAACCTGGTTCATCCTACGAGGCTCCCTGGACGTCGACATGCTGGCTTGGTCCCAATAAAACAGGACACCAACTCCCACAAGATATGCAATATTCTCAATAGATGCTCTGCTAGAAACGGACTATATGCTATGTCACAATGCACCTTAGAGCAAGTCATTTCTTTTCTAAAGAGTATATACGGCAGGTTGCAGTGTACATATGCTAGACACTATGGCATGTATTGTCCACATATTCTCTACCATGTATTTATATATTGAAACGATAAAGGGTGCCATGCCGAGTGTCTCCGGGCGAGAACCCGCAAGCCTGTTGCAACAAGGGGTGCCTCGCAAAGTAAAGCTATGGTTGCTAGGACGGGACCGGCCACAAGACAATAGAAGCAAACCAACAGAATTTGGGAGCTTCAGGTATGAGGCATATGAGGCGCCCTTGGCGGCTCGGTTGGTTGACAGCAGCTCAGGGGCCTCTGCCTTGCACCAGGTCCTCTCCTCTCCTTGCCGGTGGTGATCTTTACGGACTTGCCTCAGGCTCCTAGTCCCGAAGCCGAGCCTCATGGGCACCCTGCTTGGTCACTGCTTGGTGATGTCTCACTCTGCCAGGTTCAGCTCTTCATCATGACGGCCGTGTTGGCTGCTTCGCCATGTATGGAAGGGGCCGGAAGTGTGGGCAAAGCCTCCGAGTGGCCCAAGACGCCCCCAATTCTTGATGCCTGATTCAGGCGCCCTCAGCCCCCGCTCCAGGAAACCTACATGGTAGTGCAGCTCATGACGTGGCCGTGGAAGACGCCCCTCATCAACCTGGCGGATGGTGCCATGAGCATGATGCAGCGGGCTCAGGGGCCCGCCAAAACCCTCAACAGAGCTTCTACTCTCCTCTGAGTTCCCACAAGAATCCTTGAGTTCAGGATGATCCTGCTGCTCTCCATCGGGGCCGCCTTTCTGGACGGGCGGATTTCGAAGTGAACAGTCAGGCCAAGAGACCCAATAAAGCCCTATGCCCTCTCAAACCTAGAAGCCCTCTCGTTCCTGGTGCGGTTACCAAGTGTTGGCTTGAGTACACTGCACCCCCCCCGTGGGGACGTCTGAATCGCCCCCTGCCCGTCCTGCCCTGCTTGGCCCGCCTTTGCCTGTCTTTTGGGGTTTGGGCTTTGAAGATTTCCGGTGCAGGGAAACTTGGTCTCCAACGAGGCCAGATGCGAAAAGTGCTTGCTCGCGCTGAGGCCCCCTTCTACACTCCCCCGAGCCGCTGCGAGACCTGCGCAGTCCAACCCTCGTGTCTTGTGCGTGTTTTGAAAGACCTTTCTCGTGCATCTTTTTGCTGCCGGGGCTGCTCCAGCGAACCACCTCCCCTTGCAATCCCTCATCCGTTGCCCAGAGGCTCCGATGGTGCTCGGATTTCGTGTGGCCCCCCCCCCCCTTTTTGTTTTTGCATGAAGGACGCGCTGGAGGGCGGGGTGAAGGCCACCTACGCGGCCTTAGCAGTGGGAGCCGCGCGTCGTGCACAATGTGGGCTTTTGGGGGGGGGGCTTTTTGGGGCCCCGTGTGACTCGCATCCCAGAGAACCAAACTGAGGTCCTCGGCATCCTCTACGGCATCGCCTTCGTCTTGCTGCAGCTCGGCCCGGCTGAGGGTTTTGAGGGCTTTTGGAGGCTTTACCCTGTTTCTTCAAACTCGACACGCAAAGCCCGAAAAACCGATAGCTGGCCCACAATCCGAGAAGTTCGTCGCGGCAAAAAACAGCACACACCTTACAGTAAGCTTGCAAAAAACGAATCCCGAAATGAAGCCCGGTGAGTCCCCCCAGGAGCTTGGTGGTGGTGGCCTTGGTCCACACCACGGCCATGGGCTCTGCCAGCGAGCTCTCGATTCTGATCCCTGGACTTTTTCGGACAACTCTTCAGCGATCACATCACAAAGAGCATGACTTTGCTTTGCTGCAGGGCTCAGGTTTCGTAGAGGACGCTTCGGTGAGGGGGCCCTGAAGACGAGCCTCCAAGACTGTAAGGGCCCTTGAAGACCCCACAGAACTCTGCCCAGGACGCTTGGACGTCCTCCCAGCAACTCCATGCTGCGAGAGGTGTGGTTTAGTGTTCGCTTGCCCCAAAGAAGCCCCTGAACCCTAGACCCGAAGAAAAAGAACCTAAATCCTAAACCCTGAACCCCCTGTGGGAATCCTGCAAGCGCTTAGATGACAGACCTTCGATCAGAGTCCTTGCCTGCGAGGGCGAGAAATGTGTGTGTGTGTGTGTGTGTGAGAGCCGAAACCCCCAAACTCAGCTCGGGTTCCTCGGGGCTCCTCTCGGGAATCCTGAAAGGCGCTGGATGCGCTGCATGCGACCTACGAGGTGGGGGGGGGGAACATGGGGGAACATTGGGGAACCTTGGGGAACATTGGGGAACATTGGGGAGCATTGGGGAACATTGGGGAACATTGGGGAACATGCAGTCGGTTTAGGGTTGAGGGTTTGGGGTTTCGCCCAGGTGTCTGACTCTGAGCTCATCTCGAAAGCCATCGAGGAGGGATTTGGCGACCATCTTTGTACCTTGATGTGCCCATGTCGTGGGCCCGATTTGCGATTGCAGACTGTTGTTCGATGGTTTCGAAGACTGGCGCAGCTTCGAGCGGCCTTAATCTCACAGTTGCAGGAGCTCAATGTTTACGACAGGCGCCGACCTCAGCGAATCTTCGTGTCACTCGCCCAGAGAATCCCCCCAAACGGCTCCGTTTGGCTCATGAAGCCCCTTCCCCCACCCCCCCTCCCCCTCGGTCCCACAACCGAAGGGCCCGAAGAGCTAGAATGTGCGGCCTGCATGGCCTGCTCAGGCGGATGCTCGCAGCGGTCCTGACCAGCTTCGGCCCATACCTTGCGTCACTCGGCCTTGGGGCAGAAAGGGGTTTCTAGCGCGCCGAGCGAGGTGTACGGAATCCCTTTGACAAGGGACGTTGCTGTGAGAAGATATCCCCGTGGCATGGGGGTTAGGGTTGTTTTGCTATCCGATTCGCCATGAATTGCCATGCCGGATTGGCAGCTGACAACCTGGAGAGGGATGCTCGTTTATGCGAGGAATGAGCCGAAGCTTCGAATGATGAGACGCCTGAGCGCAGCTGGACTGCAATTTAAGGCGAGGGTTGAGGGTGTTCCAGGACGGTGCACATTTTTCTTTCCGAGCCCTTCTGCCCTCCGAACTCTTCCCTTGAATCGAGAGAACCTCGTGCTCCCAGAACCGAAGAGCATCACGCATCACTCCCCCTCAAATCCTGAAGCTTTTCGATCCAGTCTCCACGTGAGACTTGAAACAAGCATCGCTTGTTGGGTGAAAAAAGGGTGCTGGGCTGCATGGAGAAAAATCAACAGAAAAGGAAGGTGGTCAGGCAAAGTGTAGGTAAAACCATGGCGCTCACTTTCTTTTGCTGAGGTCAGCTCGATGTCCGTCGCATCTTCTTTTCCACCCAGTCCAAAGGACTCCAAGGCTTCCGAAATGCTAAGTACATTCTCATCGTCATCGTATATTTTGTGATTATGTTATGATGTCTTTATGTTGCTGTCGTTACTACAAACTAGTGCGTGGTAGCTTGTTATTGGGTTTATTCGATTGTCTTAAACACTGCATCTTTGCATGTTGGGGCCACAGTGTGGAGGCTCGCAAGCAGCCTGAAAGTTTTTTTGCGGCATGGCCCTGAAGGTCGAGTTGTTCAGGAGCAGCAACGAGCAAGACAAGGAGAGGGACCACAAGGTTAAGGGTTTAGGGGAGCCAAGGGTATTAGGGTATTCGGGTATTCGGGTATTAGGGTATGAGGGTACGGGGGTTTAGGGTCGCTCGGTTCCATCCCAAATTGCGATCTTGTACCAGGGTTCCCGCTCAGCCGGTGGAAGCCTAAACCCTCTAGCAGCCGGAAGACGCGTCGATGTCACCGTCTCGGACAGGCCGATCAGGAGGAGAAATCTTCGAGCACAGGAGGTGGAGAGAACGAAGCACGTCTTGCAGAGCCTCGGTGCAGTTTGGCCATATATTCAGTGGATGACTATCCAGCCCGTCTGGAACTGAACATATTTGTCCTTCCGAGGAGAATCTGCACAACAACTTTGTCAACGCCAGCACCTTCCGCCATGAGAAGCTGCAATCTGCGGAGATTTAGCAAGAAGCCAGGAAGGCTCCGAGATCAGCATCCTGTTGCTTACCTAGGTTTGGTCTCTGGCCATCTCCCTCCCTGCTTCTTTCAGGAGCACATCCGTCGGCGGCATGGAGTGCCTAGCATGACGTTTGGAAGCTCCTGGGGTGCCAGCAGGCTCTTAACCAGAGTTTTGCGTGTTTATTCCGGCGCCCTGCGTCGGATCGAGGCCACAGGCTTCATTGATGCCCTTCAAGAGGGCCTCAGGAGGGTGTGGCACCCATGAAAGATAGTGAGCTCCGACCTTCATTTTCCCACGCATCAGGCCGTGTGTCACGCCATTCTCTTCTCTGCGACCTTACTGGCATCCTGTTCCTTTGGGTATGCTGTTTCTTCATTGCTTGCACTCTATTACATAATTATTAGTATTATATTATTATTACTATTATTATTATTATGATTATTATGATTATTATTATTATAGTTATCATTACTACTACTACTACTACTACTACTACTACTACTACTACTACTACTACTACTACTACTACTACTACTACTACTACTACTACTACTACTACTACTACTACTACTACTACTACTACTACTACTACTACTACTACTACTACTACTACTACTACTACTACTACTACTACTACTACTACTACTACTACTACTACTACTACTACTACTACTACTACTACTACTACTACGACGACTACTACTACTACGACGACGACTACTACTACTACTACTACTACTACTACTACTACTACTACTACTACTACTACTACTACTACTACGACTGCGACTGCGACTGCGACTACGACTACGACTACGACTACGACTACTACGACGACGACTACTACTACAACTGCTACTACTACTACTACTACTACTACTACTACTACTACGACTACTACTACGACTGCTACTACTCCTATTATGATGATTATTACTATGATGATTATTGGCATGATCCGGTTGAAGGTGGAGCCCAGGCCCTGCGCCGACAGATGTTGGCAAGTGGTGAGCAAGGCTTTCGTCTAAGCCTCTTTGGCCCGATTTCCAGAGCCCCAAGCACATCAAAGCCTGGCGTTCTGAAAGGCATCCTAAATTAGGATTACTAGGGCATGGAAATATTGCCGGAAGCCGGAATGCTCCGGAAATCGCCTCAGCAACCAATGCCAAGGTCAGAATTTCGGTACTTGCCAAAGGCCGCAGTTCGGTAGAACAAAAAGTCGACTCCTTGGGCCCCCGGTGAACTGGGGAACCTGGGAAAGTGTTGAGCATCTTGGTGAGGACTCTTCGTGAAGAGTTGCAGCATTGCATTAACCGCTGCGTCTTGGCCCTTGTCGACATCTGGCCTGGGCGAGAACATGAGAGCATGCGAGAACTGAGAAGACCCAAAGCCGAAAAACTGAAGCATGTTGCTTGTTAGCTTGGCGGGATGGCATAACTCCCGCCTGGCCCACTCCTCAGCAGATCCCTCGTAGTTATCTTCAAACTCCAGAATCAGAAGGTAGTAATAGGAACACGGTGGTAGTTCTGACATGGTCTGGTGGCTCGGCGATGAGCGTGCCCGGCGTGTTTCAACTCCGGGAACCCTGCATGTTCCTTTGCGGCCGCAGTTTTGACCTCTTGCAAATCTCGGGTTTAAGGTTTAGGGTCTAGGGTTTGGGGTTTAAGCCTCACGTTTTGTTGTTTTCTCCTCATCCCGAACCCTAAACACCCCGAGCCAGGTCGTTGTGTGTGTGTGTGTGTGTGTGTGTGTGTGTGTGTGTGTGTGTGTGTGTGTGTGTGTGTGTGTGTGCGTGAGAATGCAAGTGCACAAGTGCACCAGGAGTCGTTGGGGTTCGGGATCGCAATGATTTGCCCCTTGAAGACCAAATGGGCCCCCAAGTTGGGATCAGGCACAACATGCTACGACGAAAACCCCCATGAAGGACCAGAAACCCTTTTAGGGCCCCCTTGGGTCCCCAAGGGTCATGTCAATTTGTAGAAGTCTTAGGCTTTCAAGCACTGCCCCCGAGCTCTCTGCACGCGACCCGCATGCAGGGAGAAGTGCGAAGTGTTTTATCGCATCTTAAAGTTGTTTCAGGAGATCGATGCGCCAGATCCGGAAGTAACTTCTGACCCAAGCTCAGCCCAAGCCGCACGCAAAGTTTCTCAGCACAATGGTGGCCGCGACTGCCACCCTGTCCGTGGCAGCTCTCCTTGCATGTGTGGGTGCAACCTGCGCATCGGAGAGTTGCCCTGACAGCGCGTCCTTGCTGGCGGTGGGTACCAAGAACACCTCGAACGGAGCCATCAACGGGTTCACATGGGATGGCAAGTGCCACGCGGTGGAGGAAGGAGGCACTCTACGGGAGAACAACCTCATCTTCGACCTTGGTGCGGAAGGAGCGCCCCTCTACTTTGAGCCGCAGACCTATGCAGTCACGGACGGGCAGCCAGTTAAGGAGAGCTGCCTCAAGGTATCGGACAATCAGATCACCTTCTATGCTGGAAGGAAAGAGTCGCACTTCGTTGGCAATGTTTTCAACTCGCACCGCGACTGCCACCAGTTAGTGGCCTCTGACGAGTGGACGTTCCCTGGTGTGCAGCGAAGGGAGTGCATGCTCTTTCCGGGAAAGCTGAACTTCGTTTTGGAAGGATATCTGGGTGTGGGATCCTCGAAGGTCCTTCTCCGAATCGCCCAAGGAAGCTTGTTGAATCTTGCCACCAACGATTGGTGGCTGAGTGGTGAGCAGTGCCAAAGAGTCTGCGACCATTCCTGTGAAAGAGAAACCGCCGTGGTTGTGCGCTGTGGTCTCCAGTGTGGCGATTTCTGCTTCGTCTCAGGAGGAGACTATCGTTTCAAGGTCAACCGCCGGCTTGACGGCTCAGCGTGCGATGCTGCTACACTGTGCAGCAGCTAGGGCCGCGGCAAGCTGTCCACCCGAAGGCAACACAAAAGGCGCCTGGAGGGAAAGAGCTCAAAGCACATGCTTGCTTCGTCGGCTTCGCAAGCCACAGCCAGAAGTGCTGTGAGGTGTCAAGGGCTCAGACTTTTCCAGAATTCCGCTTGGGAAAGATGGCTTGATACTCGTCCGGTCATTCGTCAGGTCATTCGTCAGGTCATTCGTCAGGTCATTCAACTTTCGGCGAGCATGTTTCCACGCAAAGATGTTCTCATTTTCATCGCAGCCACCCATTTCCCTGAAGCCATATCGACATGATGGTCGTTCTGGCCAAGAACGCAGACGGGTTGGCCGTAAGGGCGCCGATGAGGAGTGCTGATGCTCAGCTGTGAAGCACACTAAGGTAGCATAGATGATTTGGGGTGTGTAACTTGCAGTTGTGGAGGAATGAGTCGTCAGCACTACCTCGCTTGGCTTGTCCTAAACCCTGGTGCCGTTGATTGATTGCTCCCTCAACCCTAGACGCACTTGTTGTACGCACGCTTATGATGTAATCCATGCGTGTCCTTCGACAGTTATATTGGGAAGAATATTCATGTAGCGTGTGCGCTCTCACTCATTCTATTCGTGCCCACACCCTCACTATCATATTACGCGCTGCTGTGATGTTGTGAGTGTTGCTGGATGGCTATTGGTTTTGCCTTGGCACAGTCATGCTTCGTGTGGCGCGGAGGAGTCCGCAGAAAAATGATGTGCCGCGTTTGAGTGTGTAGTTCGGGTACCTGTGTGTGTCGGGTTGGTGTAAAGGCACAGAAGTACTACAGCCCTGTTACATACACAAGTATATACACATAAATCTAGGTAGAAGTATGAACAATAAGTACACACACATATATAGATATATATATATATAGATATCCACATATTCATTTATATCTACAGAAAACGATTATATAAAATAGTTGTATGCAGATGACAGGCTCCTTGCCCAGCAAGAAGACCATCCTCGGAGTTGTGCGAGCTGCGAGCTCGGAGGAGGAAACGGACCAGAAGGGTCTGGGGGTGCTTTTCACGCCGCTTCGACACGCGCGTCAGGCAGTGTATGAAGAGTTATTCTAGGGTTGAAGGTTAGGTCAGGGTTGAGGGTGCAAGTGGGTTTTGTTCAAGGTTTTGCAAATTTTGGACCTTCTTTGGTACCCTGAAAACCCCCCACAAAAGGGACGGTGATTAACCGCAAACCCTAAACCCTAAACCCTAAACCCTAAACCCTAAACCCTAGACCCTAGACCCTAAACCCTAAACCCTAAACCCTAGACCCTAAACTCTAAGCCCTAAGCCCTAAACCCCAAACCCTAAACCCTAAACCCTAAACCCTACACCGAAGCCTTGCCGGCCTTGTGCGAGTGTGAGAGTAACCCTACACATGATTGCGTTGGTGAGCACTGAGGGCCCGGTCGAGGTGCCCACGAGTGGTGGCCCAGAAGGCGGGGGGAGGAGTTCAGACGTGTTTGCACGGAGCGTGCCCTGTGGCCAGGACCCGGGAATCAGTTCTGGTCGTCCAAGCCCGGTGTGCGGCCACCTACCCCTCTTTGCAGTGCATCGCATGTGCCTGCCGTCATGCACCTGTTAGGTCTGCCATGTGCAGGGGCCTCGGTCACGCGAGTAGCTGGCATCCGGGACGCCGCGTGCGGTTGCAGTGACGGTGCTCTGAGGCAGAAACAGATTCCGTTGACTGCCAGGGCAACATTGTCACGAAGTCCGCTGGCCCAGGCACGCCAACAACGGTTACTCGTGCCATTGCAGAGTCCCTTGCTCCTGTGTGGCATCACCGGGACCCGAAAATAGCTTAACACATTTCGGGCCGAGTTCGGGGTCTGCTTAGAACATTGGAGAAATAGATTCGGTATGTAAGCAAAACCCTAAACCAGCAAGGATACTAAACCTTATGCCGGAAACAGACCCTCTGCCCCCCTTGCCCCAATGATCCGCACTCCCTTGTATCTCCACTACTTTCCAGGATTTGCTTTTCCGATTCCTGTGGAAATAAAGTATGAGGGTCTCATATTACTCGTTCCTGAGCTTAGGAGCTGTTGCTCCAGGGGCATGATTTTCTCGGTCAAAAAACCATTTGGCGATAGGACGCAGGCACCCAGACAAAAAAAGCCGACAAACCCAAGCCTGAGAGGAAGAGAACATTCTGGTCTCGAAATTTCTTGAGTGGAGCCAGCCAATTAAAAACCCAGGCATTGTTTGTCCAGGAAAGCCAGTCAAAGCTGGATGTGTTGGTCGGTGGCGAAAATGCTAGGGACAACCACCAACAACCAAAATAACGTGCCTGGACCAAAAGATTCTCTCGCGAGAAGTGTCGAGTTTGTCCCCTTCGCTCCCTTCCTCCCCTTCCCTTCCTTCCTCCCCCTCCCTTCCTCCCCACCTCCTTCCCTCACTGCGTCCGCGCCTTGCGGATCATTGGAGGGGGGGGGGTGCGCATCTATGTATGTTCATTGAACGAGAGGTTCCGAGGGTGGTTCGGCCAATTCATGGCAAATGAAGTGCCACAACAGGGCTTATAGCGCCCTAAACCCAAAACCCAAAACCCTAAACCCTAAACCCTAAAATCGTGACCCCAAAAGCTATGAGAGGGGACCTTGCAGCGCGAGCTTCGCAGGCCATGGAGGCGCAATTCGACGCTCGGCCGCGGCCGTGGCCTCTGAGCCCCGCACGCTGCAGCCTGCCCAGAGACTCCAAAACTGCTGAATTAAGGGAATATGCCTTGAATCATGCTAGGGTTCCTATTATGATTTAAGGGCTATTCCTTAATTAAGGGTTTTTGGAGTCTCTGTGCTGCGTAGGATGGGGAGTTGAGGGATCGCGGCTGCGTTCTCCCGCGGGAGTTCAGCCAGGTCCGACCGTGGAGCGGGTCAGGCAGGCACCGAAAAAGCGAGAGTTGGATGAGTCGTGTGAGTCATAGGAATCATGTGTGTCGGCGGCTCAGACATCTCTGAGAAGGTGCGGCAGCGGATGCCGCACTCCCAGCCGCCCAACGGGGCTTCTTTGTCGACTCGGAGCTCTGCGGATTCCGAGAAACACAATTCTGCAAGAACAGAATAAGACAGAGTGCCACAGAACACAATGGTCTGTGTCACATAACATAGCACTCATCCAATACTCTCCCTGTTGGCACGCTTGGGATGCACTCCGCTTGCTGAAGCTGCCTGCTCCAGGTCTGGTGCGCAACAGCTCGGTTCCAAGGCATGTCACGTCGCAGCCGGAGAAGAGAACCCCCAAAAACCCCAAACCCAGTGTGAGAGTCGAAACCCCAAACCTTAAAGCCCAACCCCTCAACCCTAAACGCTAAACGCAGTGTGTGAGAGTGCTGGGTGGGAAAAAAAAGGCCCCCAAAAAAGCTCCGTGCATGGGGGGCTTCCATGCCTTGCACGGGTTCGTGGAGACAAGATCTGGTGCCGAGGATCATGGCGTGGGCTCGGCGCTCGGGTTACATGCGCTGCTGATGTGCTCCTGAATAGTATAGAAATGTAGTCATGTTATATAGCAATATTGTAATATGGAAGTGTGTTATGAAGTTATGCAGCAGCAGAGTAATCTAGCAATGTTCTACAGCATATAGTACGAAACTGGAAACGGCGCACGTTTGTGTGGGGAGTCTGCGGAGGGTTTTGCTTCCTAAGGTCGAGCGTGAGCTGCAGGTGTTGGGCCAACATGGTCCGGTGGGTGACACAGCTCGGGCAAGAACGCAGCGCCACAACCCTGCTTGTGAAATGTACAGTACTTTGCAGACTCCCGGAGGGGAGCGCGTGTCACTAGGTTTCACTGATCTCTCGTGAGACTAGTGCTGGATGTCGTGGACATGTGGACCTCAGCACAGTGTCCCCCTATTTTTTTGCCGCAGCGGAACCCAGGTGCCCCAGCAAGACCGCGTGCGGGTCTTCAAGGAAGCTTTCAGTGCAGCCCTCAAGCGTTGGGATTCTAAGTACGATTGTATACGTATACGGTGATCATGGCATTGTTAGTTGATATGTTGCCATATTACTATGCATTTGTATCGTTACATTGCAGCAGTATGATATTGAAATATTTATGGTAACATAAAATATCGTTGTAAGTATTTCTTGCTATTGTATCTTTTTCAAGTATACCGAACGGGCACGTGATTACATCATTATACACCTATCAATCATTCCGTCATACTTGTACCAAACCCCTAAACCCTAAAGCTGCACCAGCAAAAACCCTAAACCCTAAACCCAAAATCCAAAGCCTAAACCCTAAACCCTAAACCCTAAATCCTAAACCCTAAATCCCAAACCCTAAACCCTAAACCCTAAACCCTAATCGTTTCAGGGCTTAAGTCGCTGTCCATCCTTGAGCCCTGCGCAGCAGTCGCATACCCGAAGCCCGCCTTGAAAGACCCTTCTTCAGCCGCACCATTTCTGAACCCTTACATGTTAAAGCCCCTTTGTAAAGTCCCAAACTCCCAAGCTCCCAAACTCCGAAGCTCCTGAAAAAAGCATGCCCTGATGCGAAACCCCCCCTAAACCCGACATCCTGTCAGATGCTTCGCGGGCCCACGAACACAGCTTCGCAAGAACCAGCTCCATAAACCACGGTGTGTTTTTGGGTTATTCGACAATGGGGGTCAGGTTTTTTGGGCTCCTAAAGTAAGATTTTTTCATTACAATCATTCGTGCCATTGCTGAATTTTGGTTAATCTTTTTGAACAGGAACAGCCTAACACTTCAAGAATGTTTTAGTATCTAAGCTTATCCGATGATGATGGTCCTACAGTATTGGTGTCATCAATCATATGATTCCAACCCACTAGTGTATTTCATTATTTTCAATGACTTGGAACATCACTAAGTAGATAAGTTTCAGCAGACAAATTCAAGTAGTCAGATATGTAACGATGCAACGGCACAGAGAGGGAGAGAGAGAGAGAGAGAGAGAGAGAGAGGGGGGCTTGCCCCTAACATCCCCTAACTGTTCAGTTTAGGGTTGAGGGTTGAGGGTTTAGGGTTTAGGGTTTAGTGTATTAGTATCCAGTTCGTTATTGGCTTTCCAATCATGTCAAGAGTTGTGCCAAGGCCGCGCTGTAGAGCTGTTGCCGGACTATCGGCCGTCAGCCCGCGGCATGTGTTTGTGTGATCTGCGGTGGCGTCCGTGATCTTTCCCAATGTTGGAGCCCTATATCTCCCGGTGGGTTTCAGTGGGGCGGCTTAGTTTTCTGGGCTTGAACCCTCCGGGCAGCTGCGATTGGTCGCACAATGGGGTTGTTTCGTTGGAAGCAGGTCGTTGATTTGAATGCGAGGAGTTTAGAAGGTTTCCAGTGCAGTGCGGAGGGTTCTTTAAGCATCTCTGAGTGAAGGGTCCGGCTTACCGCGGAAGCCCGTGAGACTTAGCCCTGGCCTCTTATGCTCTCAGCTTGGCACGCGGCTGGGGCGCCAGGCTTTTCTACTCATACCAACAGGAGCCTGCGCCCCAGCATTGTGCCCACTGCTTCAAGCGTGTTGTGTGCGGCTCTTTGTGGTGTTGCCGATTCGGTGCCTGGAGTTCCGGGTCATCTGGGAGCAGCTGCTGAGAGAGTGCAGCCATGGTCTTCAATCGTATAAGCAGTAGCTCGGGCACATGCCGCCTCCTTTTGCTGAAACCCGCTTGGACCCCCGGCGTCTTGTTGGAGTGGCACGAAGTCTGCGCCCGAAAGGCTGGACGAGTTTGTGAACAAGCTCCAGGCGAGGCCCTGTCCATTGCTATAGAGCCACCCATCACACAATCAGAAGAAGACACTACGATGCCAATCTACCAATATAAGAATATTCGAATACAGTAGTGCAAATTCCGCAGTACAACATCGGCATGGCAGTCGAACCTGCTCACAACGGTGGGAAGGAGCAGCTGCGCGAGTTCTCCACAGCGGAGGGCCGCATTAAGACGGTGAAGGCCTCCCGGGCCTACCCGGATGCCAGGGAGGTTTTTGCAACTAACTTGGGCCTTTTGGGCAGGTCTTGCTCCGCAACTGACCCCTGGCCAATGCTGGCAACCTGCCCCCTATCGCGAACTGGCCGTCGCTGGCTTCTTGTGGCCCAAGCCATTGTATCCATCCTAAACAGCTTGCCATGTGCCATGCAAGTTTGTCGGAAAAGGACCTTGGGTGAAAGGTTGGACACTGCGGCGTAGACTGTCATCACAAGCGGTCTCCTACATCTCTTTCTCGCAAGTCCCAGAGCCAGTCAGCCTTCCCAAAAAAATACTACTTAGAGTCCCCCAGTTTCCCCTAAGTTTAGAGTCTAGAGGAATCCCCTTGAAGGGACTACAAGAGGAAATCCTGGAAAATTCTTTTTGCACACGCACTGCTATCCGCACCCACCAAGTTTTCAGCCATGGTTCTGTCGCCAGGGCCCCGTTGGGTTTCAATGGCCAACAGAGGATTTTCTAGGGAGCCTTTGCTTATGGTTCTTGTTGGGTTACGTGTGATCTTCTCAGTGGAATATTTAGGGCAGTTTCTCCTGCATTTCGCAGCCCACTGGGTCACTTTTGGGGGGCCTTCGGTTCGAGGGTGGTGTTATGGCATCAACTTAACACCTGTGCTGGGACACCAAATAGTAGGATTCCCGTTTTTTAAGGATCCCAATAAGGCCCCTACGTAATCGGACACCCCCCCCCCCCACCCCCATATTGTAGTGGTTGGACTACAGCAAAGTTTGGCAGGGTGGGACCTGCAAAGTATTGTAGGGCGGGGATGGCACGTGCTCTGGTCCGGCTCACCAGGCACCATGACAACATGCTGCAAGATACCTCTCCACCATGGTAGAGGATCCCTCAACCCTAGACCCAAAGCCCCCAAGCAGGCCCTAACTGCTCGACTCCTAGCGTGTGGCATGAATGAAGCCTATTGCAAGATTGGGGGGGGAGGGAAGTCGCGAGAGAGAGTTGCCCGAATGCTGGGAAAAAAGCAGATGGAACCTCATGAATCCGCCTATCTGCTGACTGGGCTGGCTTTGCAGCTGCTCTTGATCCTGCGCCTCCTCTACTTGGGAGTCCCTTGGGAATATTTGGAGTTTAGGGCCTATAGGGTGTTGTGCTTTTGTCGCCATCACGCCTTTTGCGCCATAAAGCCACACGTAGCGAGTTCAGGACCTTTTTCTCGGGCCGTCTTGCCACCGAGGTCTTGCATCGAGGGCGCGTGCCGAGGTTGCTGCTGACCATGCTGCGGGGCATTCGCCAAGAGGTCCAGGCAATCCTGCGCTGCCAGCTCCTCGCCGGCGCCGCACCTCATGCGACTCTTGAGAAGATGGATGCGATGCGCCTGGGCATGGCGCACGCCTACTTCAATGTGCTGGTCTTCGTGGTCGTCTTGCTCATGATGGTGTCCCAGCGTGTGATGTTGCTTGAACTTCCTGGCCTGGTCTCCTCAGTCTTCCGATGGGTTCTCCTATTCCTCTTAGCGGCCTGCACTTTGCACTTCCTGGTGCCTTCACTGCTGTCGACCAAGACGTCGGATCTTTGGTACGTTCTGATCATGACCTCCTGCATCGTCGTTGCCGCCGCGGCGCCCGTGGAGCCGGATGGTTTAGCCTTAAAAAGGGGGCGCGAGATGTTGATCTCGAGTTTGAGCTCTCTGCTAAGGGATGTTCATAGGGTAGGTTATGATCTACATCTGACTTCTGAGAAGTTGCATGTTTTGCCGGCAGCCTCCAAAGTCCGTTGCCCCGAAAAAGGTTATGATCTAATTATGTGGAAAATGTTGGTGTTTGGCAAATGCACTGTTTCGCCACCTCGTGAGGAGTCTTACCTGATCAATGAGACCGTTATCCTTACGGTCATCTGCCGTATCCCCGTTGTTCTCGCGTCGCGCCGGCTTTGGTTGGTATGTTGCGCCAACCTGGCCTACGCGTGCTGCTTCCTGTCTTTGGGTTCAGGGTTAGTTTAGTGGCAGACTCTCGGAGTAGAAGCCATACAGGCCTTCTTACTGTGAAATTGTGAGAATGGTTGCGGTTGTTTGGGCAGGAGAGCGCTGCCTGGCTTTGGCAGATAACATCCCTGTCTTACTAGCTCTTCGTAGGGAATGAGGCGATTTTCGTACTTTCTCTCCTTCCCCCGAATGACACTTGAAGTGACTATCCAAGGGTCCCTATATGCGGCTCCACTGTTCCGTTGAAAGGGCGAAGTACCAGACCCGCTGCCCAGCTTCGTACTTGACGAGGCTCCATGGCCAATGGCCCCACCTACTTTATCGGGATTGAGGCGGGGGGGAGGGTTGGTTTGGTTTGAGGTGGAAGGCCGGGAGTCAGAAGCTCAAGGAGCCGTGGCTGAAGGAAAGCCAATAGGAACTCTGCCAGGGCCTTTTTGGGGGATCCTGCGGAGAAGCCATGGCGAACCCCCCCCTCCTTAGCCGCCCGAGCCGTCTTCGCCTCCCGAGGGGCTCTCGCTGCTGCTCATCGTCGCCTGCTTTCTCTTGCTCCAGTGGATGCTGAAGAAGACGGCGCCCCGATGCAGCATCTTCCGGGCCCAGACTTTTTGCTTTCCTTTTTGGGGGGGCTCTCGGGTAGCACACTGGCAGCACCCTCTGAGGATGCCTTGCTCCTATCAGCTACGACCACGTTTTTCGATGCCTATGAACATGCCCTGAAGTCCTGAAGGTTGCTTCCACTGAAAGGTACTTCGGAAGGAAGACGAGGGAAAACGAGGGCAAAAGCACACCCGAAGCTCCCCATGTCTCCAGGCAGAGCAGCACCAAAGAAGCGCCGAGGCCAACTCTCGATCCTCCCTCTTCGGAAATTTCCTCCTGAGCTGTTGCGATCCAAAAATGGGCGAGTTCGAAGCCCTCCTCAGCCCCAAACTCGGACTTGTCTGGTGTCTTGTGTGGTGTCTTGTCTGGTGTCTTATATGGTATTTGTGGGTGTTTGTCTTGCTTCGTGGATTTTGAGATGAGGCAAAAGCTGGCTGGTTCTTAGGAGGGATGAGGGAATGAGGTACCTACTATACTCCCTTCAAAAACAAAACATAGGGGACCCCCGATTCCCCTCATAAGAACCAGCTGGGGAAAAAACAAAGCCGGAAGGCCATGACCGAGCTTCGTGTGGCCACGGCGCTGTTGCCACTTGCCGACGAAAGAGCTCGTAGGTAAATTCCCACCTCAGCTACATTATGTGTTGGCTTGAAAAGTGTCTTTTTGAATAGTTCGTATTCGTGCTGCTACGTCTGCTTGGGCTTCTTTCTCTTTTTGAACACGCTGAGGAATCTCATCTGTGACGCTGTGACGCTTGGCCGCATGGGGTCAGGAGGTGGCCTGATAATTAAGCACAGGTGGTTGGGTTCTGGTCAACTCCCCTTCTTGCAGCTTTAGATTCGGTTCCACTTTTCTCAAAAAAAGGAGCCTCTTGCCCACGAGTTTCTTTGCTACCTTGACCACAACTCAAGCCAGCACCTGGCTTTCCACCTCTCCCAGCATGCTACGGAGTGGAGCAGGGCGGTTTCGGGGGCGGGGGGGCGGTCCCCCAAGGGCGTCACCGAAACGGTCCCCCAAGGGCGTCACCCACAACAAACAAGCGAACTTAGCAGCTCGTTGCAAGGGCCTCCCTTGGGTTGGGAAGGAGACTGGGATTGTCTACTTGTTCCAAACGCCCGAGGCGAAGATTCTTCTGATAGACTGCAAGCACTGTTATTGTAAACGCTGCGCGTGCCCGGCATGTAGGGTGCCGCGGTAGGGAGTTCTGCTGCGCAAAGGGCTCGAAGGTTGGTGGTGGGGCTGCGCGTTCTTGTTATGCAATGACACCGCTTTCGCGAAAGACGGAAGGTTCAGGGATGCAAGAAGGGACCCACCCTTAATCATATTCTCCTATATACCCCTGTAAGCAATCCCGATTGAGTTCGGAGGTTGGAGCTGGATGGCTCCCTGTGCATGAGTCAGCACTCACCAGAGTTGGCCGCGACTTTGCTTGCACTTACGGATCGTTATTTACATGGGGTGACGAGAGCATGGCTTCGGGTGTAGGGTCGCTTCCTTGTCCCGCCGGGCTTCGTCCTGGTTGAGTCGCTGCAGACCAGATGCAGACAGGTTCAAGGGCCTAGGCACTGTCATACGGAATGGTCATCAGTGTGGCCTCATCCTTAGGGTAGCTTGAGAATTGAATTTCTTAGCAGTAGCCCGGCCTTGAGGGGAGGCGACTGCCTGAATCAATTCATGATTCCAGCATGGTCGGGTGGTTAGGGAGTCTGAATCAGGAGTCTTGTTGATTGTCCATTGCAAGTTGCGACAGTAGGCTCAGAGCCGAAAGTCCTGAAGTTCTTGCTTGCTCGGAAAGTTTTTAGTCTTGGGATGTTTCGTTTGGAAGAGGGTGAGCTGATCTTTCCTGTGGCCGCCTCTTGTGACTCTTGTGTTGCCAGTAGGTGCCCCCCCCCAGTGCCCAGAGAGCAGGGCGTCTGTTAGCTACATGATGCTACATGTGGGTGGCCGTCAAAATTATGATCCGTTTGGGGTACCCTAAATATTAGGTGCTGTATTATACTGCAGACTAGGATCCAAAAAGTTTTTTGGACCATGATTCTGACAACCACCCATGTGTGCTCGTCCAGCCTTGTGCCAACAGAGACTCGGGGGCCTCTCCTGCCGCCAGGGAGTCGAAGCCCTAAGAGTTTTGGAGACCTTGGGGGCAGTTGCCAGGCGTACCTGACACGTCCCTACCTTTCTTTAGGGTTCGGATCCCTTCTATCTTGCAGCCGAGGGCAGTCATAGGGTGGCTCCAAAAAAGCAGCCGCGAAACCCCTGAGCCTTGAAGGCTCCCCTAAACAAAAAGCCTGAACCCTCACGACTCGAGGCCATCTTGTTGCGCGACCGGCCTGGCTTCAGCTTCGCAGGGACTCCGTTCCAGGACTTAGCGGCCTGATCTGGGACCAGCCTAAACCCTGCAGTCCCAACCGATGCAGCGCATCGAACGTGTTAGGCAGGTGGCAACAATCCCAAAACCTTACAAGCGTTCCCCTCAAAAGGGGCTCCTCATTTCGGAAGCCGTTGTTGCAATCTACTGTTGTGGCTTAGTCCGAGCATCTGTTAAAGTGGCGGGGGGCACCCCCCACCCCCACCGCAATAAGAAAGGCAGGGCGCCGCAATAAAAAGCCATGGCCATGTATTGATTCTCCATCAAACAAAAACAATAGGAAAGATGTCTAGTGTCACCGATCCAAACTGCAGCTCAGCAAGCAAAACACGAAGCCTGCAGACAGATTTTTGACCCCCCCCCCGAAAATTTTCTTTAAATGTAGTGGTATTTCCCCATACGAAAACCCCCGTAGTGGAAAGCAGTCTTGCAGCCCGATGTTCGACGAACAGAAATTTCTTTAAATGTGGAGGCATGAATTCAACCGATGCTCGGATTAGAATCGGAGCTGTACCTTTTGTGGGGCTTTCCTTATCCTTGTTTTGCGGGGCAGTGTGGTTGTAACAGAGGTCCAAGGGAGCCCTGAAACACCTCTTGAGCCGAGGTAGCCACGCCCTGGGAGGCGGCGGACGCCGTGCAGCAGCTGAATCGCAATATACCACGTGGCTCTCCGCCCCTGGGCAAAAGGGAACTTTCAGGCGCTGTCTGGAGGGGCCTGAGACTACTATTCTTGTTTGAAGTGTTCGTATTGTGATTATTGTTGTGATTAATACATTCATTACTACTCTTAACTGACGACGACGTTGACGACGACATTGACGAGGACGTTGACGACAACGTTGACGACGACGTTGGCGACGACGTTGACAACGACGTTGACGACGACAACCACTACTACGGAAGCGGTAGGTTATACGGACTGAGCCCGCGACATTTACCCCCAAATCCTGTTAAACCGCCGAATCCATATGCTTCGCCCGCTGTGTGAGAGAAGCCCAAAGCTCGAAGATGTCCTAAATTTAGGGTTGAAAGCCATAACCAATCAGGATCGCCCAATCCTTCAGCACCCGGCTTGTGGACAGCTGCCTCGGAGCTGAAATTCTGCTTGGCTGGGATGCGTTTGCACTCTGGGGGGTTAAGGGGAGGGCCTCCTCAAAAAGGAGCTGCGGTGATGAGATGTTTTCCCTTCCCGCGAATCTTGACACCACCCGGCATCCTAGTCTTAAATGCTCCCGGTTTGGTGTTTTGGCCAAAGTGATTGTATACATATCTATATATGTTTACGTATATATGTACATATCTAAGTATAAATACAAAAATAAGTATAAATATAAATACAGATATGGATATAGATATAGATATCCCATATGAATATAAATATAAATATAGATATAAATATAAATATAAGATAGTTACACACACACACACACGCACACGCACACGCACACGCACACGCACGCACGCACACACACACACACAGACACAGACACAGACACAGACACAGACACAGACACAGACACAGACACAGACACAGACACAGACACAGACACAGACACAGACACAGACACAGACACAGACACAGACACAGACACAGACACAGACACAGACACAGACACAGACACAGACACAGACACAGACACAGACACAGACACAGACACAGACACAGACACAGACACAGACACAGACACAGACACAGACACAGACACAGACACAGACACAGACACAGACACAGACACAGACACAGACACAGACACAGACACAGACACAGACACAGACACAGACACAGACACAGACACAGACACAGACACAGACACAGACACAGACACAGACACAGACACAGACACAGACACAGACACAGACACAGACACAGACACAGACACAGACACAGACACAGACACAACAGACACAGACACAACAGACACAGACACAACAGACACAGACACAACAGACACAGACACAACAGACACAGACACAACAGACACAGACACAACAGACACAGACACAACAGACACAGACACAACAGACACAGACACAACAGACACAGACACAACAGACACAGACACAACAGACACAGACACA